>LR738711.1:257040143-257090027 GCA_902687465.1 Secale cereale | reverse complement strand
GTCAACCTCGTTGGATCTAGATGAACAGGAACGGGCCCGGTACTGTGCGGCCCAGATCTGGAGGCACTGTGCGGTGGAGGCGGCGGCGCGGCGGCGGCCCACCGCGGCGTCGGCCCGGCGCGGCGCGGGAGCCCGCGGGGAGGCGAGGCGGCGGCCCGCGCGCGGAGGAGGCCCGCTCGGGCGGTGGCCCAGCGAGGCGGAGCGGGGAGGCGAGCGGTGCGGGAGGCCCCGTGGCCTGGCTGGCCCGCGGAGGGGGCGCTGACGGAGGGCCTCGGCGGCGGAGGCCCGTTGGCGATGTGGGAGAAGGGCGACCCGCGGAGTCGATGAAATGGGCCCGCTCGGGAGCCTGGCTTCCTGGCGGCGATCTGGTCCCCTCCAGATCGGGATCCAGCTCTGGTCGAGCCCAGCTCGGGTCGGTCGACGCAAACGAGCAGCCGGCTCGCGCGGTCGCTGGGAGGAGCGGTGCGTTGACTCGCGCGAGGAAGTGCTCGAGCCCGTAGGAAATTGCGGCGGCGGATGGATCCTCTCGGGATCCGGGAGGAACAGTGGATTGGATCTGATAAAAAGAAAAAAAAAGAAAGTGGAGAAGGGGAAGAAGAAGGGGATGCCCAAATAGACTAGGGGGGTCTATATGTAGCAGTTTTAGACTAGGGTTTGGAGGCTAGGGGTGTTTAGGAGCCCTCCGATCTGATCCAACGGATCCGATCGCGGGGACTGATTTAAAGGGCCTAGACGGAGATAAAAGAAAGCAGTAGGGGTATTTCCGGGACACGAAGTGAAGGCACATCGGACCCACACGGACAACGGAGGGAGAAGTCAACGGAGTCCAAACGAGACGAGATTTGAGAGGCGGGTTGCACACAACAAAACAACAACACACAACACAACCTCGCGGCACACCGGTAACGAAAAACGCCCGAAGAACAAAGTAGGCCTACGGGACGTCACGGACACGTGAGGGAGCTCCGGAACGCGAAACGGACAACGGGAAGAAACACACGGAACCGGATGCAACCCACAACACAAATGCAATGCAATGCACATGTCTACATGATATGAATGAATGCCACACACTCACACAACAAAACGACGAAAGCCCGAAAGACAAAGAACCCGAAATGGAAATAGATGAAGCCGGAGATTTATTATAAGCCCAAAAGGGAAAGTATTACATCCGGGGCATTACAAACTCTCCTCTACTACAAAAAGATCTCGTCCCGAGATCTAGGACTGGAAAAAGGAAGGGTACTCGGAACGAAGATGATCTTCTCGTTCCCAGGTAGCTTCTCGGTCTGTGTGATGTGACCACTTGACTTTCAGAAACTTGATGGACTTGTTGCGAGTCTTGCGTTCAGTTTCTTCGAGAATTGCAACTGGATGCTCTCGGTAGGAAAGGTCTTGTTGAAGATCAATCTCCTCAAACGGAATCATGCGCTCAGGTGCCTTGAAACATTTGCGAAGCTGAGACACATGGAAGACATCATGAACATTTGCAAAGTTGGAAGGGAGCTCGAGCTGATAGGCTAGATCGCCTCTTTTGCCAAGAATTTTGAAAGGCCCGACGTATCTAGGAGCAAGTTTTCCTTTGATACCGAACCTTTGGGTTCCTTTCATCGGAGAAACTCGGAGATAGACATGATCACCGATGTCGAAAGCCAAATCACGATGCTTTCCATCATAGTAGCTCTTCTGACGCGACTGAGCGGCCTTGAGATTCTCACGTATGACTTTGCACATTTCTTCGGCTTCAGAGATCAAATCATTGCCAAGAAGTTGGCGTTCGCCTGTTTCAGACCAGTTGAGAGGGGTACGACACTTTCTGCCATAGAGAATTTCAAACGGTGCTTTGCCTGCACTTGCTTGAAAGCTGTTGTTGTAAGAGAATTCGGCAAATGGAAGACAGTCTTCCCATTTCATGCCGAAGGAGATGACACAGGCTCTGAGCATATCTTCAAGGATCTGATTCACACGCTCGACTTGACCACTAGTCTGAGGGTGAAAGGCAGTGCTGAACCTGATCTTCGTGCCCATGGCGGACTGAAAGGAGTCCCAGAACCTTGATGTGAACAAGCTGCCACGGTCTGAGGATATCACTTGAGGAATGCCATGTAGGGACACAATTCTGGAAGTGTACAGCTCTGCAAGTTGAGCTGCATTGATTGATTCTTTGACTGGAAGAAAGTGAGCAACTTTGGTAAGCTTGTCAATCACCACAAAGATAGCATCATTGCCTCGCTTGGATTTAGGAAAGCCAGTGACGAAGTCCATTTCAATGTGGTCGAACTTCCACTTAGGGATAGGAAGAGGTTGGAGAAGACCGGCTGGACGTTGATGTTCTGCTTTCACTCTTCTGCATACATCACATTCATTCACGAATTGGGCAATTTCCCTTTTCATGCGTGTCCACCAGTAAGATTGCTTGAGGTCTTGATACATCTTGGAACTGCCAGGATGAATGGAAAGGAGAGAGTCATGAGCTTCTTCCATTATGAGCTTCCTGAGATCACCTTTGGGAACAACGAGTCTGTCCTCGAAGAACAGGGTATCTCTCTCATCAACACGGAAGCACTTGTATTTTGGAGTGCCCTTTGCAATGCCATGTTTCACCTTCTTCACCATGGTATCACTGAGCTGGGCCTCACGGACTTGATCTTCCAAGGTAGGAGCAATTTGGAGATTTGCAAGAAAACCCTGTGGAACAACCTGAAGGTTGAGCTTTCTGAATGCTTCACAAAGCTCAGGCTGGTGTGGCTTGATAAGAAGGCTGTTGCAATATGCCTTTCTGCTCAAAGCATCTGCAATCACATTCGCCTTGCCTGGAGTGTACTCAATGCTGGGGTTGTACTCTTGTATCATCTCGACCCAACGAGTCTGGCGGAGGTTCAGATGCGGCTGTGTGAAGATGTACTTCAAACTCTTGTGATCAGTGAAGATGTCGACCTTTCTGCCCAACAACAGATGTCTCCACGTAATCAGAGCATGTACCACAGCTGCTAGCTCGAGATCATGTGTGGGATAGTTCTTCTCAGCTGGCTTTAGCTAACGTGAAGTGTATGCCACAATTCTCTTCTCTTGCATAAGCACACCACCAAGACCTTGAAGAGAAGCGTCACAGAACACTTCATAGGGCTTGGATTCATCTGGAGGAATCAGAACTGGAGCAGAGACAAGCTTCTCTTTGAGGGTTTTGAAAGCCACTTCACACTCGGGAGACCAAAAGTATTTGACATTCTTCTGAAGGAGGTTGGAAAGAGGCTTGGCAATCTTGGAGAAGTTCTCCACAAACCTTCTGCAATAGCTGGCAAGACCCAGAAAACTGCGGAGCTGCTTGACGTTCTGAGGAGCTTCCCAGTTGACAATTGCTTCAACTTTCTCGGGATTAACCGCAATACCGTCAGCTGAGATAATGTGGCCCAGGTACAAAACCTTATCGAGCCAAAACTCGCACTTTGAGAACTTGGCATAGAATTTATGCTCTCTGAGTCGATCAAGAACCAGACGCAAATGCTTTTCGTGATCTTCTTCATTCTTGGAAAACACCAGAATATCATCCAGATACACAAGCACGAATTCGCCAGTATAGGGGTTGAAGATGTAATGCATCATCCTTGAAAAGGTAGGAGGAGCATTGGCGAGACCGAAGGACATGACGGTATACTCATATGAACCATAGCTCGTTCTGAAGGCCGTCTTGGGAATGTCTTCCTCGCGAATGCGAATTTGATGGTAGCCCATTCGGAGGTCAAGCTTAGAGAACACTTTAGCTCCTTTGAGCTGCTCAAAGAGTTCGTTGATGTTGGGGAGCGGATACTTGTTCTTAATCGTCTTCTTGTTCAGTGGCCGGTAGTCAACACAGAGACGCTCCGTGCCATCTTTCTTCTTGACAAATAAGACACCACAGCCCCACGGAGATGTACTCGGTCTGATGAGACCCATACGCTCCTGTTCATCCAACTGTTTCTTCAATTCCTTCAATTCATCTGAAGAGAGCTTGTATGGACGCCGGCAAACAGGTTCGGTGCCCGGCTCGAGTTCAATGACAAACTCCACCTGACGGTGTGGAGGCATGCCTGGAAGTTCTTCTGGAAAGACGTCTTGATATTCATTCACCACTGGAATTTGCTCTATGGCATTAATTTCACCCTTATCATTAAGAGAGAAAAGCCGAATAGTATTATCCCTGGAGGCGAAGATAATCACATCTTCATCAGAATGAGTCAATTTGACTTCCTTTTGAGCACAATCAATGTGAGCATCATGCTGAGAAAGCCAATCCATTCCGAGAATGAGGTCGATGTCAGAATGACCAAGAACCACCGGAGAAGCCAGAAATCGATAATCACCCATGCGAATAGAAATATCCGGAGCATATAATCTAGAAGTCATGCATCTTCCCGGAGAAATCACTTGCAACTCCCTTGGCAAGGGCATAGTGCCCACATTATACTTGGATGCAAATGGGAATGACATGAAAGAATGTGAAGCACCCGAATCAAATAACACTTTAGCTGGAAAAGAGTTCACTGGAAGGTTACCCAGAATGACATCAGAAGAAGCCTCTGCTTGTGCTGCATTCATCAGATTAACCCTTGCAGACTTTGGATCATGCTTGACAATAGCTGAACTCATAGGTGATGGAGGAGGAAGACGCTTCGGATTCGGACATCTGTTGGCATAGTGACCCTTCTGAGTGCATTTGTTGCAAGTCACTTCTGAGAGAGGACGGAACTGAGAGCCACCGGACTTGGAGCCTTGAGACTGAAACTGCTTCTTCGACTGGTTGCTTGGGTTGGGTGGGTGGGAGAAACCACGACCACTAGAGTTCTTGTTGTTGGAGTTGTTGAAGTTGCTGGAGTTGTTGTATGGAGCTCGAATCATTGGAGGAGGAGGAAGCCAGAATTTCTGTTGTTTCGCAGCCAACTGAGACGATGAGGTAGAGTGAACAGCATCTCGAATTCTCTTCTTAGAAGCCTCCATCTTAAGCTGAGCTGCTTCTTGTTTCAAAGCCATATTATAGAACTTATCGAATTCGTCTGGCTCGAACAGAGTGAGAGCAAGCTGAAGTTCATCTTTGAGACCTCCACGGAACTGATAGATTTTACTCTTTGCATCAGGAATGTCTTGCTTTGCATAACGAGCGAGGTTTTGGAACTTGACATTATACTGATAGACTGTCATGGAGCCCTGCTTGAGGTTGCGGAATTGCTCACGCATACCCTCGATAACACTTGTAGGAATGTGATGCGAGCGGAAATCCTTGCAGAAATTCTCCCAAGAGATCACTTGACCCGGCCTTGAGTCTTTGTACTGCTGCCACCAGTCAGCTGCTTGATCTTTCAGTTGGAAGGCTGCAAACTTCACATAGTCATCTTCTTTCACGTTACTGCACTCAAAATGCTTCTTTATGTCGGTCAACCAATCCTCAGCACCAAGAGGGTCGACACAGTAACTGAAAGCTTTAGGATTGTTAGCCAGGAACTGGTTGAGAGTAGCATGGTGCTGCTGGAAGAAGTTGCCTTGGTTCATTGGAACGCCCTGATTAGCTTGATTAGCTTGATTAGCTTGCATCATCTGCATCATCTGCATCATCAACTGAGTGTTCTGAGCAGTAGTCTGCATAATCGCTCTCCAAGCCTCAGGCGGAGGAGGAGGGGAAGGAGGATGCTCTGGGACCTCTTCCACCTCTGGGTTGGCATTCGGAACCTTTTTTGGAGCCATCCTGTAAGAGATGACCACGAATCAGCAATTGATTGACAAAAGGAATAAGCTGAATCAATGGAATGAATTGCAACAAGTCTTCACAATAATCATTCGAACAATAAGAACGAATGAAATCATCCGAACAAGAGGAACGAATGAATTTCTCAGTTAATTGATAACATCAGTCTTCACGAGAAGCCACATAGGGATCAAAAGGATAAAATAATAAAACAACAAGGTACAGAAAGGAACAAACACAAGAGAGGAGTTTCGTTCTAACATCTTTGTGCTGAAAGCATATGAACGCGTTACGAAAAGGTTTTGCAATCCCCGGATCAGCATAGCCAAGGACCCTTTAAGATGCAACTCCTGATAGTAACCTCGGTCATATAACCCCTTCACTCAATGTCGAACCCCGAACTCACTAACCTGCATTCGTCGGAAGAATGCCTACGGTCTACTGGATAGAACCCACCTATAGCTTTCCGAAAGATTCCAGTTATGCAATCAGGTGTTGGGGATACACGGGAAGCACCGCGCAATCAACTCTAACCTACATCCAGGTGTATCCATCCTTCAACACATAACCAGTCTTTCTCGGAAACTGTGTACCTCGGACCTTCGAAAAAGCATCCACTATAACAAGCTATGGCAATACTCCCGAACTACCTCCCCAGTACTGGGTGATGTCGGGGTTATCTTGGCACTGGCCGTATAGGGGAGATTTTCGATGTCGACCGTCTTAAGTATTTAGTACTGTCGCGATATGCTTGTTACAATGATACCCCGAAGCTCAACTCCTCGGTAACAGGAGGCATCGGGAACAATATCCTTGTTACAAGAACATCGAAACAATCCCAGAATACTCGCGGGATTCCTAAAAAAAAATTTGTGCAAATTTTGAAGATAGGAGAGACAAGAGTAGACGTCAGGAGTCCTCACCAGAGAGAAAGGGGATGAGAAGCAAAGAAATCCTACTCTCCGATATAATATAGGACTCAAAAAGTTTTCAGTGTGTGCCTAGACTCAACCGTCAACGGTTCGATCAAACAGTGGGGGCTCCTAGGTCGGAGAAGGCTCTGAATACCAACTTGTAATGCCCAGGATGGAGTTATACCTCCTACGTGTCGAGGCACGACTTAAAGGCATAAGTCCATCCTAGAATGATCTCAAGTTTGGTAATCTTTGCACAACTCATGTAAAAGAGGGATAGTAAACTGAAAATAGTTGGCTTACAATCGCCACGTCACAGCATAACAGTACAAGTCTCAAACATCATACATTAAGATCACTACAACCCTCTAAGGGCAAAAGCCAAATGTCAAAGTACCAAACTCAGATAAATAAAACAACCACAGGCGGATCGAATCCTAGTAAGAGTCTCCACTACTGATCGTCCGGGTACCGCACATAGTACCGACTACGCTCCTCGTCGTACTCCCAATCCAGCTCGGTGCCATCACCTGGATAGCTCACAGCTGGACCTGCATCTGGTGTGTGAAGTAACTGTGAGCCACAGAGGACTCAGCAATCCCGTTCCCGGGTAACAGAACTATTTAAGCCTTTAGGTGAGGGAAAAGGCTGAAGAAAGAAATGAGGTGAAGGAACAACAAAGAGTCTGCAGCAGCAACTAGCACTAACTTACGCAAGAGAGAGCGAGAAGAGAAGGCATACGGCGAGAAGTGATCACGAAGTGATCCTATCTACAAGCTCACAAACATAACCCCTCCGTGTTCAACTCCCGAATCCCCATTCGGAAATTGACAGTCACGGAACACACGCTGGTAGTGTATTAGTATCATTGTGTCAAGTTATCTACAACCGGAATTAACAAGCTCCCATCTGCCACATAACCGCGGGCACGGCTTTCGAAAGTTCAAAACCCTGCAGGGGTGTTCCAACTTGACCCATTACAAGCCCACGATCTGCGGAGTCGCAACTCCAAAGTGGGAAGACCCGAGTATCCTCGGAATCCCGTGCTCAAGATATACTGAGCTAAGGTAAGGCTAATCCAGCAAATCCTCCCGGCGTGTCGACACCCTGATAGTAGCCGCGCGTATCTAGGTCTCAGGACACGTCCGGATGAGCGCTACGTACAGATACCAAAGACCCCAGCGAACTGGGTAGTATCCGCAAGTGACTCTGGTTTGGACCAACACTCAAGTCGAGCACTGGCCGAGGGGGTTGAATTAATTAAGCCTCGGGTTAATTACTCCCTCGGAAAGTTTTAGTTGTTTAATCAAATAGTACCAAGGTTGGGACTTGCTGGAAAAGACTTAGCACTTAGCGGTTTATCGAGGGGGTCCCATACACCCCAACCGTGTTAGGAACGCATAATCAAGGAACATAATACCGGCTTATACGGATCCTAACGGCATGAGTGGAACAAAACACCAAGCAAAAGGCTTAGCCTTCCACCCTTGCCAATATATAGATGATTTCAATTAACGCATTTATATAGTGTGATATAACCCAACCAAACTTCAACATGGAGCAAGCATCTTCACTTCACCTGCAACTAGCAACGCTATAAGAAGGGCTGAGCGAAGCGTACTTAGCCAAGCAACGGTTTGCATAGGTAGGGTGGTTAAACATGGCAATTGGTTACAAGTAGGAGGCTGACAAGAAGAACATGGGCATCGAGGCAAAACTATAGATCGAGACTACTAGCAATAGGCAAATATAGTAATGTTATCGGGGTTCGGTCATCTTGCCTGAAGAGAAGACGTTCGGATCGAAAGAAGGGTCCTCGTGCTCAAACTCGTTGGAAACCTCGTGCTCAACCTCGTTGGAAACCTCGTGCTCAACCTCCGGCTCTAAACAAGACAAACACACCAAGCACCAATCAACACGATGCAATGCGCACTCGATAAACATGAATGCATGATGGATGCACTAAAGATGCACATGGAGCACGGAAAACATCACTCAAGCAAAACACCTCAAAACAAGATAACAACCTGATATTATTAATCTACACAGAAAATCACCCAAGTTTGATATAAGATTCGCTGAAATCGGAGTTACGGGCTAAAAGTTATGCCCGAAACAAGATTTGAGCGAAAACTGAAAATTACAGCAACATAGCATCTTGGGAGCTCAAAATAATTAAGTTACAGCACCCAAAAAGCATGGCAAAGGACTTGAACACAAACTAGATACATAGTACAGCAACTAGGTCCAAAGTGCACCCCCAACGGAGTCACGGATCAATAGCAATGATCTTGGACATATTGAACTTTGAAATAAAATTCTGGCAGCAGAATTTTATTGAAAGTTTGGAGCAAAAGATAAACATGCTACAGCCACTCAAATGGACATGTGAGGACATGAATGGAAATACAACAATATATACTACAAGGAACAATCAAAAACCACCCCAAAACTATCATGCTTTGTCCTACAACATCACACGAACATGGCATCGGAACGTTACAGATTTCAGACTTAGTGAAATTTCACTAAGTCCTAAAACAGCAACATCATCATAGCACACAAAAGAGCATGTTTAAGACACCTCGAAACTAAACATGGCAAAGGGTAAGCACCTCATCAAAGTACATATGACGGTGATCCCAAAACACACAAGCATGCATCATTGTGGTGAACACACCGATTACAACGAGCTCAACAAGATGGCATTTCATAACAAGTGAAAACACAACATGTGAACATGGCACTTTGCAACGAAGATAACAAGGAAACAATAAATCTACCATGCAACCTATCACAAGCAACACGTAGTTCGTGACAAGACGAACACGTGGACATGTCATTTGCATCGTTTGGACAAACGAGCTAAAAGATATCACATGTCAAAGGTGGCATGAAAATAACACATAACAGCAGTTTATATCATCATGCACTCTTGCAACAGCAAAACAAGTGTCAAGATGACATCTAACATGCATGACTACAACAGGTAAAACGTAGAGGACATCTCCACGAACATCTGGACATGCTACACGCGCAAAACGGAGCAACAGGCACCAATTTAGAGCAGGTCAAAGTTAGCATCTCAGATCAGGAAAAACAGGGACTAGGGTTAGGTCAACCTCGTTGGATCTAGATGAACAGGAACGGGCCCGGTACTGTGCGGCCCAGATCTGGAGGCACTGTGCGGTGGAGGCGGCGGCGCGGCGGCGGCCCACCGCGGCGTCGGCCCGGCGCGGCGCGGGAGCCCGCGGGGAGGCGAGGCGGCGGCCCGCGCGCGGAGGAGGCCCGCTCGGGCGGTGGCCCAGCGAGGCGGAGCGGGGAGGCGAGCGGTGCGGGAGGCCCCGTGGCCTGGCTGGCCCGCGGAGGGGGCGCTGACGGAGGGCCTCGGCGGCGGAGGCCCGTTGGCGATGTGGGAGAAGGGCGACCCGCGGAGTCGATGAAATGGGCCCGCTCGGGAGCCTGGCTTCCTGGCGGCGATCTGGTCCCCTCCAGATCGGGATCCAGCTCTGGTCGAGCCCAGCTCGGGTCGGTCGACGCAAACGAGCAGCCGGCTCGCGCGGTCGCTGGGAGGAGCGGTGCGTTGACTCGCGCGAGGAAGTGCTCGAGCCCGTAGGAAATTGCGGCGGCGGATGGATCCTCTCGGGATCCGGGAGGAACAGTGGATTGGATCTGATAAAAAGAAAAAAAAGAAAGTGGAGAAGGGGAAGAAGAAGGGGATGCCCAAATAGACTAGGGGGGTCTATATGTAGCAGTTTTAGACTAGGGTTTGGAGGCTAGGGGTGTTTAGGAGCCCTCCGATCTGATCCAACGGATCCGATCGCCGGGACTGATTTAAAGGGCCTAGACGGAGATAAAAGAAAGCAGTAGGGGTATTTCCGGGACACGAAGTGAAGGCACATCGGACCCACACGGACAACGGAGGGAGAAGTCAACGGAGTCCAAACGAGACGAGATTTGAGAGGCGGGTTGCACACAACAAAACAACAACACACAACACAACCTCGCGGCACACCGGTAATGAAAAACGCCCGAAGAACAAAGTAGGCCTACGGGACGTCACGGACACGTGAGGGAGCTCCGGAACGCGAAACGGACAACGGGAAGAAACACACGGAACCGGATGCAACCCACAACACAAATGCAATGCAATGCACATGTCTACATGATATGAATGAATGCCACACACTCACACAACAAAACGACGAAAGCCCGAAAGACAAAGAACCCGAAATGGAAATAGATGAAGCCGGAGATTTATTATAAGCCCAAAAGGGAAAGTATTACATCTGGGGCATTACAAGCATCTTCACTTTTTTTCAAATGTTGGCTTGTAGTATTGATTTTTTTTCAAATGTTGGCATGTAGTAGTATTAATATGTGACCAAGACATATGAATGCATTTCTAAACATGACCATGGAAGAAATAACTACCAAAATATGCGAGTTTGAATAGAGTACATATACTTCATACACTAGTGTGTACAATTTAGTAAAAATGTGTGCCCGAGGTGCGATTCGGTCGATTGTGCTCGAGGTAGGTTGTGTTGCATGCATGTGTCAGCTACCGACAAGTTGAAGTGAGATTTGGTGGCAATAAACACATCACGCTTAAGCTGGGCCAGGATGATGTAGCGATGAATGTGTGTGGTCATTGGTGTAGCGATGCATGAGTTCCTATGTATGCTATGTTGACGTTCAAAGAAATACAAGTGCCCATGGTACATGATTTTGTAGGGAACACTTTCTATAGGCCTATATTTTGTTGAAATGTTGGTTCATTTCCTTTCCGGCTAATTTCGGGCGTTCAATATGTCCTATTTAGCAAAGGTCGTGCCAAAAAAATTCGTGGATTTTGGCATGACTTGTGCTAGAACGTAGGCGAGTGTCCTACCCTCGGTGTAGTTCTAGTATGCAATTTTGTTTTGTGTTCATTATGTTATATGTAATTGTGATCGATGTTTAGGGTTGAGCGTTGCTAACATTCGTACAAATATCATGGTAAGATTTTGTTTTACTGTTGTGTCATTAGTCCATCTTTTTCATGCATTCTTCTTAAGTAAAATGCATTGCTAACTATGTTACTATTATGTTCTTCAACAGAAGCTCCAAAATGTTGTTGTGCCTCCACTGATGTATGTCGAAGGTGAGATGACAATTGCGTACACCCATGGACCAGTTTCAAATATACATACTTGACTGAATGTCAACCAAATTGATGTTTCAAAATCAAAGGATGGAGACAAATAGTGAATGAGTACATGCCACAAATTACAGACATGTGGATCTATGTGCTCCATAATGGAGATGGAGGGTTTTTTCTATTTTATTCCTTTTTTAACTAAGAGAGAGTAGGTCCTAGTACTTGTCATGTGCTCGGAAGTTATTTACCTAGGATGATAACAATTAGCTAGTAGTGGTTAATTTATTATGATGATTATGGTGAGATATTGTTATACCATTACGCTGATGATGAGTTGTTATATCACTACGGGGACTATGTCATGGATAGATTCTTCATCCACCGTAATAATAATTATGGGGACGATGTCGATTTTAGTGATCGAATAATCACTGAAAGTAAATGATGACATGATCATGTCTGGTGATGGGGTTCGCCAAAGTGAAAAAAAAACCTAACCTGTATGCCCTTATTCATGTATTGAATACTTGCAATGCAACACTTATTGTCTCTACAGAACTCATAGTTAAGTCTTTTGCAGTCCATATCCATTTCAAAGTTCATATCTTAAAAGGTGCATAGTTCTAAATTTTCAATTCATTTTCCTGTAATTTACACACATTACTTTATGTGTGGAGCTTATAAATTCTTTGGTTTAAGAAAAAATAATCCCAAATGTGAATCACTAAAGCAAAATTAATAGAATAAGCTCATAAATGACAAAAGAAAATGTTTGTTTGCTTGCCCTAATCCAGAGAGCATTTAAAATCACAAATGTTAAATCAAAGGTGCAAGTCCATTGGCCCCGCAAGTTGAACGCACATTCTCTAGTAGTCGAGAAGTCCATATCACTCCTTGAAATTGTTTTATGGTACAGACTACGATCTCGTACTTTATTTGGTTCTTTACCAAAAAAAGGCTTTCGCCCTATTTATATACAAATCAAAAGCCAACAACCCGATATCACAACAAACGCAAATGCGTCAATATACAAAGGGTGTTTCATACACGGCGAGCAATGAGTTTCAAAGTGGCACCTTCGGGAAGGGCACAACACCGGAGCATCACCACCGCTTGATCTAAGAATCAAGGTTTCCCCTGGAGCACACGAAGAACAAGGACTATCTGCGACGACAACTTCAAGAAGGAGATGACGACAGATGCGCCGCCGTTGCTGGCCTGATCATAGCCAGATCGGATTTCACCTTGGCAAGAGTTCCATGTCTTCAAGACAAAGTATGGCCAGTCACGAGGACCACTGTCGCACCACCGCCACCACATTCCGTTCCCCGGCCACCATGCCGCCTGCACGAGCATGGCCACCGGCGAGCACCCAAGCCGCAAGCTCCGCCCCCGAGCCCCGTGGCTTCCACCACCAGGGCCGCCACCTCAGCATCCAAGAGCGCCCCTCCACTGCCGCTAAAGCCCATGGATGTTAAAGACCAATTAGAGGCGGCAAGAATCAACCTTCCGCCCCAAAACGAGCCCCTATGCAGTAGCAGGACCCAGCAGGCCAGATTCAGAGAGGAGAAATTCATCAGCGGCCACAAGGCTCACCGCAGCCCACCCGTCACACCCGATCTAACCCCTAGATCTCGGTGATGCCAAGGGCAGGAGGACCCCCCGCCTCCCACCCTGAGACGCTCCTACCACCATCGGCCAAGCAAAGACGTTGGATGACACGTCTTCGTTGTATCTACTTTAACTAACGCTTTTGCTCTTGTTTTGGACTCTAATTTGCATGATTTGAATGTCACTAACATGGACTGGCGCTGCTTTCACAAAAACTACCTAGGTGTTGTTTTTTGTGCAGAAATAAAACTTCTCGGAATTGGACGAAACTTTTTGGAGATTTTTTATGTAAAAAAAGAAAAATACTGGAACTAGAACCACCTGGAGGGGGTGCTCCGTCTTCCCACAAGGCACCAGGGCACGCCAGCCCCCCTAGGCACGCCCAGGTGTCTCGTGGTGCGCAAGGGGCTTCGCTGACCCTAACTCTACAACTATAAATTCCTATTTCTCGAAGAAAAAACAGAGGAGGAAGTTTCATCGCGTTTTACAATACGAAGCCGCCGCCACCTCCTGTTCTTCATCGGGAGGCCGAATCTGGAGTCTGTTCGGGGCTCCAGAGAGGGGGATATTTCGTCTTCGTTAACATCAACCATCCTCCATCACCAATTCCATGATGCTCATCGCCAGGAGTGAGTAATTCCTTTGTAGGCTTGCTGGTCGGTGAGAGGTTGGATGAGATTCATCGTGTAACCGAGTTAGTTTTGTTAGGGCTTAATCCCTAGTGTCCACTATGTTCGGAGGTCGATGTCTCTATGACTTTGCTATGCTTAATAATTCTCACTAGGGCTCGAGTGCCATGATTTTAGATCTAAACCGTTTATGTTATCACCATTATATCAATGTTCTTGATCCGATCTTGCAAGTCATATGCACCTACTACGCGTTAGGGTCCGCATACCCCAAGGTGACAATAATTAGGATTCTTTCCAGTGATTACCGTAGTATGAGGAGTTCATGTATTCACTACATGTTAATTCTTTGATCCGGTTCTCTATTAAAAGGAGGCCATACTATCCCTTAGTTTCCTTATGGACCCTGCTTCCACCGGAGGGTAGAACAAAAGATGGCATGCAAGTTCTTTTCCATAAGCACGTATGACTATTTACGGAATACATGCCTAAATTATATCGATGAACGGGAGCTAGTTCTGTGTCGCCCTAGGTTATAACTGTTATATGATGAATATTATCCAATGATATCACCAAACTGGTGCCTACGAGTTTTTCCAGATATTGATCTTGCTAAGTTACTATTGTTGTTGCTGTTGTTACAGTTGCTACGAAACTATTGTTACTACTGTTACCGTCACTACTGATATCAAAACTATCATACTATTGTGCTACTAATCACTTTGATGCAGATATTTAATCTCCAGGTGTGGTTAAATTCACAACTCAGCTGCCAATACTTATGAATATTCTTTGACTGCCCTTGTGTCGAATCTATAAATTTGGGTTGAAGACTCTACCCTCGAAAATAGTTGCGATCCCCTATACTTGTGTGTTATCAAGACCTTTTTCTTGCGCCGTTGCTGGGGAGCATAGATATATTTGTTGAATCACTTGAGATTTGTATCTGATTATCACTATGAAGAATCTGAAGGATACTAAAACCAAGATCTTTCCCTCTAAGATGAGGGGAGGTAAGGAATTGCCATCCAGCTCTGCACTTGATTCTCCTTCTGTTATAAGTAAGCTTGCAACACCATCACCTGCTATTAATCCTGATATGTCACAAGTTAATGATGATGCTACTTCTACTATGAATGATGCTATGAATGGTGCTTATGATGATGCTAGTACCATGCTTGATAAGATTGTGTCACTAGGTGAATTTCTTGATGAACAACTTGCTAGAGCTAAAAATATTGAGAATGTTGAAACTACTGAAACTGCTGAAACTGATGAAAAACTATGAAACACCTATTAGATCTAGATCTCCTAGATATGAATTGCTTGATATACCTGAGGGTTGTGCTATGGAGGGAGAGGTAGCTGAGAACTTTCTTGCTTGTAAGGATAGAGATGATCTTAAGAAATTATTATGCAAGTTGAAAGAATTTTTTTTGAATGCTAGAATGAAATATGATCCCGAGTTTGCTACTTCACATATCTTTGTTACTGATAAGGACTATGAATTTCCTATTAATCTAGAGTTAATTACTTTGATTGAATCTGATCCTTTTCATGGTTATGAAACTAAAACTATTGTGGCACATCTTACTAAATTAAACGACGTAGCCACCCTATTTGCTCATGATGAGAAAATTCGCTACTACTATATTCTCAAGTTATTTCCGTTCTCATTAAATAGTGTGCTAAGACTTGGTACATCACTCTTACTCTTGGTTGTGTGCGTAGTACCACGGATATGATTTACTACTTCTCTGAAAAATATTTTCCTGCTCATATGAAACAAGCTGCCTTACAGGAAATATTTAACTTTGTGCAAAATAAAGAAGAGAGTCTCCCACAATCTTGGGGGAGGCTTCTAAAATGGATTAATGCTTTGTTTGATCATCCTCTTAAGAAAAATGAAATACTTGATATCTTCTATAATGGACTAAACGATGCTTCTAGGGACTTCCTGGATTGTTGTGATGGTTGTGTTTTCAGGGAACGAACTATTGAACAAGCTGAGGAATTATTGAATAATATATTGAAGAATTGTGATGAATGGACACTTCCTGAACCACCGCCTAAACCCACTCCAAAGAAGAGGGGTATATTATTTCTCAGCCCCGGAGATATACAAGAGGCAAAGAATTGTACGAAAGAAAAAGGTATTAAATCTGAAGATGTTAAGAAGTTACCGCCTATTGAAAAAATACATGGTATCGACACACCACCACAGGTGGTGGGGGTAAATTCTCTTTAAAAGTTTGATGAAGGTGATATCCCTTATAATAAACCTCCTAGTCAATGCTTGTATGAATTTGACAACTATATTAGAAAGCAAGATCATTCCAATGCCTATGTCATGAAACAATTAAGACAAAACTCTGATATGATTGCCCGCTTGAGTGACTTGTTATTTAGAATCACCAATCATGTAAGAGGAGTAGGAAAACATGTTTCTATGGTTCAAACCCAACTAGAACAAGATGCTAAATCTCAAAGTGAGTTGCTCAATGAAATGAATAATAATATGAATGAAAATGTTGTTAGAGTAATGGCTAGAGGAGGTAAAATGACTCATGAACCACTATATCCTAAAGGTAATCCCAAAAGAATTGAACAAGACTCTCAAAGAATTAATGATGATGCACCTAGTCTTTCTAGAGAAAAGAAAAAGAAAATGATAGGACTTTGCATACCTCTAGTGAACCTGGCATAGAAAAACCTACACAAGATGATAATGATGTGTTTATCTTTGATGTTGAAACTCAATCTGGTAATGAACATTCACATAGTGATAATGATAGTGATAATGATGATGTTAATATAGATGCTCAATCGGATAATAATAAAGAACCAGATAATGATGTAGAGATGTAGAGATAGAACCTGTTGTTGATCTTGATAACCAAAAAATAAACGATATGATAAGAGAGACTACATGGTAAAGAAAGAGAGCCATGGGTTCAAAAACCCATGCCATTTCCACCTAAACACACTAAGAAAAAGGATGATGAAGAATTTGAACGCTTTGCTGAAATGCCTAGACCAGTCTTTTTATGTACCCGTTTGACTAATATTTTAAAGATGGCCCCTTATCCTAAATATATGAAAGGCATTGTCACTAACAAACGAAAAATACCTGAAGCTAAAATGTCCACCATGCTTGCAAATTATTCTTTTAAGGATGGAGTACCTAAAAATTAGGAGACCCTGGAATCCCAACTATACCTTGCTCCATCAAAATAAATTATGTGAGAAGTGATTTATGTGATTTAGGAGTTGGTGTTAGTGTTACGCTTTTCTCTTTATATAAAAGAATTGACTTGGATAAACTCACACCCACTGAAATATCATTGCAAATGGCTGACAAATCGACAGCCATTCATGTCGGTGTTTATGAGGATGTGCTCGTTGTAGTTGAAAATGTTACTATCTTAACAGACTTTGTTATACTTGATATGCCTGAGGACGACAACATGTAGATTATCCTTGGTAGACCCTTTTTGAACACTGCATGGGCTGTTATTGATTGCTACAAAAGCAATGTCACTTTCATGTTAATGGTAAAGAGCATACGGTTCATTTTCTGAAGAAGCAATTGCAAGTCAATGGTATTTATGTTATTGGAAAAACTCCGACAGTCGAAAAACTTCGACAATCACTATTGGAGGTTTTCAACTCCCTATATCTACAGCTAAAGGGAAATATGAAATACTTATTGTTGGGGATATGCACATCCCCGTTGAGGTAACTTAGTGTTTTACGAAATTCTTTGGGTTCATGGTAATTGAAAGTGGTTGTTAATAAGACCTGATCAACCTTATTAATGGATCATTTTTGAGAGGCATGTGTTCGATGAATCTAGTAGAGACCACCTTCCGTACCCACTTTTTTATTTTCTGCCATTTTTAGTTAAATATAATAAAATGCCATGAATACCCTATTTTCTGAATTGTCCTTGCAATAAAAAAAGTGCCCAAAAATAGAAGTTCCCCAAATGATCTAAAATTTTAACACAATTTTTCTTGAATATTTGAGAATATCTGGCACTAAAAACATCACAGGGGGGTACCCCTGGTGGCCACGAGGCACTAGGGAGCGCCAGCCCTACCAGGCGCGCCCTGGTGGGTAATGGGCCCCACGTAGCCCCCCTCACTTATCCCTTTAGCCCATGTCATCACCTACCTCCTCTCTCGTGTTCTTGCTCTCAAACCCACGGAATTCGATCTCTTTGCTCAAAGCTTCGTTTCCGAAACTGTTTTTGGAGATTGTTGCTTGGTATGTGACTCCGACATTGCTCCAATTAGTTTTTGTTTTAGTGGCTTATATTTAGAATAATTAGCTACTCTTGGTGCTGCTGTACATGAGCTTGCATGTTGTATTCTTGGAGTGCTAAGTAGTTTGAATGCTTGATATAGGCTCTAGGTACCATTTTGAGTAGTTGCTATCAGTCTTGTGAAGTTTTGTTAGCTTTATTTTGTGACCCAAAATTTTCAGAAATTGTTCGCGAATAAAATGCACCTATTTAGGAGTTCATCAAGGAGGAGGTATTCGGAGGTATCATGAGTGGGAGCTCGATACGTCAGTCCTATGCTGAGCCAAGTGAAAGCTCAATGCAGGATGCCGACACCAAATCGCGCCTATGTCCATGTGATGAATTTATATTGGGTGCAAGCATCAAGGAAAAATTTGAGCAATATGTTCACAACACTGAGCTTGCCCCTTCATTGCAGATAAGTGTACTCGACATCTCAACCTCACGCAGACTTTCACTAAGAAATTTAAATCTTACCCTCATGAGTCTAGAGTCCCATTTAACCTTTATGATAATGCCTTTACCATACCTCTAGAAGAGTTTTGTGTTGCATGTAAAATTCCATATTGGGGTTCGTTGGACGAACCACCAAAATCTGAGTATGAGGCATTTTTAACCAGTCTATGTTATGGTGAGAATAGGGGGGTGACTCAAGCTAGAATAAAAAGTCTACATTTTCCATCAATTCGATGCTTTGCACCCTTTATTGGCAAATGCATTGCGGGTAAACAAGATTGCAGTGCCCTTTGTGCCCCATACTTGAGTGTCATACACACTGCTTTAACCAAAATTAAACTTTATAATCTCGGAGCGATCGTTGCATGGAGGTTGCATCGTAATGCTGATAGTGGCCACTTTGATGGTGGTATTTATGCTTCCCGTGTAGCCGGAAAGTTGGGTGTGTCACCACGGCCTAATGATTACCAAGCTAGGCGAAAAGCCTAAGCTTGGGGGAATACGTATTTCCACCGACATTACATTCATGTTCACACACTTCATTCCATTAGTCGGTGTTCACACTTTTTCATTGTATCATCCATGTCAGTTTCATTTTCTCGCTTTCTTCTTGTGTGCTTGTAAAACTTTGAGAAAACCCCAAAATATTTCTTGCTTCTTTTCGGCTTTTCTTTCCATTTTAATTTAGTTGTCGCATTACAAGAAAACCTAAAAAGATTTCTCTTTTCTTCTTTTGCTTGTTGAGAGCTTTCCCATGTAAATAGTTTTTATCGTTTTAGTTTTTCTTTCGTTAATTTTCTTTCTTTTAAAAAAACAAAAACTAAAAAAATCAGTGTGTTTTCTGAATTGCTCTTCTTTTGAATAGTCAGTATGAGGAGAAGACCACGATGAAAATGTTGAGTGGCTCTCATATGCAATAATTTTTGATCTAACGAAGAGCCCATATTATTTTGTCTTCTCCTCCGAATAAATGCTTGTGGGTTCCAGCTTAGTCCACGGCACTCTTGCACTATTATTATTCTCACATCGTTCGGTCGTGCAAGTGAAAGGCAATAATGACGATATTTGATGAAGTGACTGTGGCAAGGAAAGGCAGGTACGAACACAACTTGTTTTTTTTGTAAATATGTTTAACTCAATACCCATGATTCAACTTGTCTTGATTAAACATATTTCCGATGACCATTAGAGATTATAGTCATGCTTAAGTAGCTAGGAGTGGATAATTATTTATCTTGGGTGTCAACATGCATTAAAATGATTATGATGTAGTATGACGATATGGTATCCTCCTCTGAATGTTTCGAGTGGCTTGACTTGGCACATGTTCACACATGTAGTTGAATCTAAACCAACACATCCCCCACGATATTTATGTTCAAGGTGTCTATATCCTACTCATGCTAGTTTTCAATGGTAATTATTCTCAATGCATGATTATGACCGTTTTCGCTCTCTAGCTGGTCGCTTCTCAACCTAATTGCTAGACTTCACCTGTACTAAGCGAGAATACTGCTTGTGCATACCAAACCAAACTTGTTCCAGATGAGTTCGCTACATCTACCTATATGCGGTATCCTCTGCCGTCCTTAGTAAATTTGCATGTGCCACCTCTAAAATATCCAAATGAACATCTCTTTTGTGTGCCCGTACCGCTCATGGAGCAACAAGGGTTGGTCAGTATCTTCCATGCTAAGCGGGTTATTCTCATGATGAGTGTTTACTCAGTCGTCCTTGCACGAGAGGGACTGATATCGGGATGCCCAGTCCCATGAAAAATAACAATCTTGACCTAATAATAAAGCAAATTGGGTTTCTGGTCGTCTGTCATTAAAATTACCCTCCACGTTCGTAAAAATTACCCACCAATGCCATCCGTAAGTGAGAAAACGATTCAATTTTTCGGACCAAAAATCGCCGCCTCCTTCGTTATTTTAGATGGGCGCGATGAGAAGTAGTCAAAGAATGACGGGAAGCAGAGTGGTTGGTTGGTCGCTCCTCTAGTGAGGAGAGGAGGGTTCGATTCCCAGCTTACACAATTTTTATCTTTCTTTTCTCACGCATGTCCTACCAATGTATGCATTCATGGGCCGGCCCATGTGCGGGGCTTCACTCCCCTATTTTCATTTTATTTTTTTGTCTCTTCTTTTCTCATTATGTTTTCTTTTTTCTTTCTTCTTTCTTCTTTAAATTAAGTCGGGATTTTAATATTCTAAAGTTGTGATTTTTCAAAAATAAATTTGAGAAATCATAAAATATATGTGAATTAAAAATGTTTAGAAAATCATAAAAAATTGCAGATTAAAAAAATATTGGTGGTTTTGCAAAACTATTCGCAAAATTATAAAAAAAACACAATTTGGAAAAAATGGTCGGGAAATAAAATCATGTTCATGATTTTGAAAACATGACCGTGTATTCAAAACATATTTGGGAATCTAAATAAATGTCCATGACATTTTAGAAAACGTTCACAAAAATAAAAATAAATGTTTGTTTCTTAAAATTTGTTCTCCATTTTTTTTAAGTTCATTGACTCAAAACAAATTGTTGAGTCGAAAAATGTTAATGAATTCGAAACCAGTTCATACATTTAATTTTTTTTGTAAACAAAACTAATGTTCATGATTTTTTTTGAGAAAAATAAAAATTTCAAAAACAAAAATGTTTATCGATTCAAAAAACTGTTCACTGATTCAAAAGTATTTTATGTCTAGGATTTTATTAGTTTTTCGAACGTCTTTATATGTCTTGGCATTGGGAGTAGTTCGTGGTCAATGGGATTTGTTTTAAAAGTTTTAAACATTCCCTTGCGCAACATAATGACAAGTGTGGCATGCACTGGCAAACTTATAGCTTTGGAATTTAGCACGTCGAATGCATTGTGAGCACGTGGACACCGCGACCATCATCGGCTAGGGTGGAAAAAAATAGCAACATGGTGAGACATTGTGTTAGAATAGAGTGCACTCATATATTAGGATATTGAGTCATACTTATTTGGTTAGCCATAATTTTTTGTCTCCCGTTGCAACGCACGGGCATATTTGTTAGCATGACTGTTGTTAGCATGGAGGGCATCCAAGGATTCGGCCAACCATGGCTTATATTTATCTCTGATTTACAGCTTTGAGCTCTGGCAACTCTGCAAATCTCCGCTTCCCTCTGCGAAGGGACTATCTATTTATTTTTTATGTTGAGTCATCATCTTCTCAAATAACCACCAGACCTAAGAGCACTATTGTCATTCTTATGCATTGGGTATAGTTAATGTTGAGTGTTAGCATGACTGGATATCTTCTACCATAAATTACAATGTCTAAACACAGCTTGAACTTTGGAGGTGCTCTGCATTGATGTTTTGCGGTCTCAGAAAGGGTTAGTGGGATACCCTTATTGTCATATTGTATCATGATTTTTTGACAAAGTGTTGGCATTCGAGATATCTTATTATAGCTTGCTAGTTGATTATGCCATTGATATGAATGAATATAATTTCTAAGAGTTATTGTACGCATGGTTAGTTATGATCTTTGCTGAAAACTTGGGTATTATTTAAGCATATATATGTAAAGAAGAACAAAAGAGTTCGTAAAAGTTTTTCTTTATCACTTTCAGTTTGTCAACTGAATTGCTTGAGGACATGCAATGGATTAAGCTTGGGGAGTTGATACGTCTTTGTCGTATCTACTTTTCCTGATGCTTTTGCTCTTGTTTTGGACTCTAGTTTGCATGATTTGAATGAAACTAACCCGAACTAACGCTGTTTTCAGCACAACTACCTTAGTGTTGTTTTTTGTGACGAAATAGAAGCTTTTGGAATTGGAGGAAACTTTTTGGATATTTTTTATGGAATAAAAGAAAAATACTAGAACCAGAACCACCTAGAGGGGGTGCCCCGGCTGCCCACGAGGCACCAGAGCATGCTAGCCCCCCCCCCCACCAGGCGCGCCCAGGTGTCTTGTGGGGCCCATGGGGCTCTGCTGACCCTAACTCTGCCACTATAAATTCCTATTTTCGGAGAAAAAATAGAGGAGGAAGTTTCATCGTGTTTTATGATACAGAGCCGCCGCCACCTCCTATTCTTCATCGGGAGGCCAAATCTGTAGTACGTTCAGGGCTCCGAAGAGAGGGGGTCTTCCATCTTCGTCATCATCAACCATCCTCCATCACCAATTACATGATGCTCACCGCCGGAAGTGAGTAATTCCTTCGTAGGCTTGCTGGTCGGTGAGAGGTTGGATGAGATTCATCATGTAATCGAGTTAGTTTTGTTAGGGTTTGATCCCTAGTATTCACTATGTTCGGAGATTGATGTTGCTATGATTTTGCTATGCTTAATGCTTGTCACTAGGGCCCGAGTGCCATGATTTTAGATCTGAACAATTTATGTTATCATCATTATATATATATATATATATATATATATATATATATATATATATATATATATATATATATATATATATATATATATATACAGCCGGTCTATTCTCATAACACTTCCGAACTGCTTTGTTTTTGTAGCGACCAGACCTCAAACAGTCTGATCTCCATGCATCAGTGTCATCCCTGGATCAGTAATGCTGGCACGCATGGTACTCGAAGGATTTATAAGAGAGTAGCAATCACACACTTATTACATCGATAGTTCAACGATGAATTTATTACACAAATCATGGCTGAAGGCCACTAACACGATAACAGCGGAAGGCTTGGAAGATAAGTGAGTCCATCAACTCCAGCGGCATCACTGAGTATAGAACCACGACCTAAAAGGGCATCTTACTCGTCGTCTGAAACGTCTGCAACATGAAACGTTGCAGCCCGAAAACGGGTCAGCACATGGAATATGCTGGCAAAGTAACACAAGAGAATGCAATGATAATAAGCCTATACTATATACAATATGGCTGGTGGAAAGCTCTATGGTTAAGTTTTTGCGTAAAGCCAATTTTTCCCTACTTCAAAGGAATGCATTTTAATTAACTATCATGGTAGTTGAAACATCGTTGAGAAGATAGACATCCTCTCAACCCCAATTAAAAGTAATCATTAAACCCAACAAAATTAATTAAAGTAACATGATGAGATGCACATGAAAATCCAAGTACCAGATACTCAAGATGTCCATAACCGGGGACACGGCTAATCATGATCAGTTTGTACACTCTGCAGAGGTTTGTGCACTTTCCCCACAAGACTCGATCGCCTCCGTTTGGTTTCTCGCAGTGCATGGTGTTTGAGAAACGGATGACCGAGACATAGTCTTTCAGAAGCGCTAGCACCTTACGATCGGGCGGACCGTACCAACCTACATCCCCTACATCTGCTAGTCCACCACTGTAAGAGTTTGCACAACTTACTCATACTATGCTAGAGCCCATAATAGCATTGTGGTTGCACACGGAAGTTTCTAGTATGAATAATCTTATGATCCCTTTGAGCCTGGGTGGCGGTCCAAAATAAAAACAGGCAATCCTGGAATACCCAGGTGCCTCAATCCACCCAGATGTGTATTAAAGTTGCCACCTTAAGTTGAACCATTAATTAACAATCTCACATCTGTCATGTATTTCACTCACCCAATCCACGTCTACGAGCATAGCATGTCCTATCAGCAAACGTGGAAGTAACTCCCATGGGTTTGAATGTAATGCAGGTAATAGGTACTACCTCAATCTACTTCCCAATCCCACAGATTAATTAATCCTAATCATGCAATGTGTGAGGGGTTTGACTAATGCAATGAAAACTGGGTAATTGGAAAGCATGATCAAAGTGTTACTTGCCTTGTTGATGATCCGCAAAACCTAGAGACTCAAAGTAGCAAGCGGCGCACTCCGGGTACTCTATCGCAATCAAACAAACAAGCATACAATAAGTACTTAACTAATGCACGGGTAAAACTCAAATAAGAGATCTAACCAGAAAGTTCAACTTAAGAACTCCGGTTTGCAAAAAGAATCAACTCGAAAGAAGCAACGAAACTCAAACTGCAAAAGAAACGAGCTCCGAATTACTAGTTGGCCTAAAGTCAAATTTTACAGTAGCCAAAACTTTGTTCAAGTTGGTTAAACGTAAAGAGGGCTTCGATACGAAGATCTGGGATTTTGAATCACCTGATTCCGACTCTCGAGCGAAAAGATAAACGAAAAACAAGATCAGGGCAGAAATCGCGATCGGAATAATCACGGTTAAATACCCCGAAAAAGAAAAACGACGAACAGGATAACGAACGAACGTTTGCTGTCTGCGGTTAACTAACGAAAACCATTCGTTAAAACGAACGTACGGACGAACGTCCGCTGTTTAACTAAACCGTCAAAAAACCGATCTAAACCGAGAAAAAAACAGATCTAGGGTTTTTCCTGAAAAAAACCGATCGGATCTAAAAAACCGATGCGGCATCTACCTCGACTCCGGCGGGGCGGCGGCTCCGGCGAGGGGCGGCGGGGCGGCGGCGTCCAGCGGGGGGCGGCGGTGACCGGCAGCGGGGTGGCGGCGTCCGGCGGCGGGGCGGCGGCGGCGGCGTCCGGCGGCGGGGCGGCGCGGGGCGGCGGCGGCGCGGCTAGGGTTAGGGTTGGCGCGGGGGCGGGCTGTGCGACTTGGGCCGGCCTGGGCGCTATATAAAGCCCGGAGTCCCGGTCCGGTACGAGACTAGGTCGGTTCCCGTTTTCTTTTTAAATAGAGTCCTGGCGCGGTAAAACTAACGAAAGAAATATCAAACGGACTCCAAAATTCCCGAAATAAATTTTCACCGTCCTCTAATAATATTTAGGACAAAGTGAACATTTTTCCCGGACCTAAATGCAATTTTGAAAAACGCGTATTTTTCCTATGCAAATAATTCCGAAAATAAATCCAGAAAAAAACAAAAGTGATTTTAATATTTTTCCTCCAATATTTCTATTATTTTGGAGAATTCATATTATCTCCGCTCATTTATTTTATTTAGAAATAGTTTTAGGAGGAAAAATAATTAGAATCACACTGTCCTCGTACCGGTATTCGAGCGAACTCAAATACGAAAACGGTAAAATTCCCAACTCTCTCCGTAGGTCCTTGAGTTGCTTAGAATTTCGAGGAACTTCACGAAAAAAATGCAAAAAAAATGCAAATGCAATATGATCTATCTATAACATTCCAAATTGAAAATTTGGGATGTTACAGTTTTATTGCATTCAAAAGCTATGCGCACTGCACAGATACTGCAACAGAACCTCATGTTTGAAAAAACTGTACGTGTTGTTTTTTCGGTACCGTTTTTGCTCTAGTTTTTTAACTGTTTGTCGGAATTATGCGTGTAATATACCGTTGAAAAGTTATGGTGTAGACGCAACTTCGCCATGTTGAACACTTTTCAAAATTCATCATAGTTTAAGAGCAGTTTCGAAAATCGTGCGGCTCACAACGAATGGCAGAGAGCGTTTTTTGCGTTTTTTTTTTCTAAACCGCTCGTCGGAATGAAACGTATGATACACCGTTGGAAAGGTATCATCGGCGCGCATCTTTTTCATATCTATTATTTTTTCTAATTCGCTATGGTTTAAGAGCAGTTTTGAATTTACTAAATCGCGGAATTGTGTTTTTCGAATTTTTTCAAATTTTCGGTACTGTTTTCACTCCAGTTTTCTAACCATTTGTCGAAACAAGGCGTGTAATATACCGTTGGAAAGCTACGAACGAGGCGCAACTTTCATATGTTGAAATGTTTTTGAGATTCCTTACGGTTTTTAGTTAAATTTGAAAATCGTGCGGCTGACTACGAAGGGCAGTGACCGTTTTTCGTGAAATTTTTACAAAACGTTGGTCGAAATTATCCAAATGATACACCGTTGGAAAGATATCGCCGAGACGCTACTTTTTCATATAGAACACCCCCTCTAACTCATTACGGTTTAAGAGCAGTTTTGAAATTACAAAAACGCGGAAACTCTGTTTTTCGCGACACCCAAATCGACGCGTTTTTTTGCGCTTCCGAACTGCATGTTACTGCAACACACAGACCAGTGAACTGCATGTTTGAAAAACTATACGTGTTGTTTTTTCGGTACCTTTTTTGCTCTAGTTTTTTAACCGTTTATCGGAATTATGCGTGTAATATACCGTTGAAAAGCTATGGAGTAGACGCAACTTCGCCATGTTGAACACTTTCGAGATTCCGCACGGTTTAAGAGCAGTTTTGAAAACGGTGAACTGCATGTTTGAAAAAACTGTATGTGTTGTTTTTTCGGTACCTTTTTTGCTCTAGTTTTTTAACCATCTATCGGAATTATGCGTGTAATATACCGTTGAAAAGCTATGGAGTAGATGCAACTTCGCCATGTTGAACACTTTTCGAGATTCCGCACGGTTTAAGAGCAGTTTTGAAAACGGCAAACTGCATGTTTGAAAAAACTGTACGTGTTGTTTTTCGGTACCTTTTTTGCTCTAGTTTTTTAACCGTTTATCGGAATTATGCGTGTAATATACCGTTGAAAAGCTATGGAGTAGACGCAACTTCGCCATGTTGAACACGTTTCGAGATTCCGCACGGTTTAAGAGCAGTTTTGAAAACGGCGAACTGCATGTTTGAAAAAACTGTACGTGTTGTTTTTTCGGTACCTTTTTTGCTCTAGTTTTTTAACCGTTTATCGGAATTATGCGTGTAATATACCGTTGAAAAGCTATGGAGTAGACGCAACTTTGCCATGTTGAACACTTTTCGAGATTCAGCACGGTTTAAGAGCAGTTTTCAAAACGGTGCGACCGACGAATAATGGCAGCGAGCGTTTTTTTGCGCTTCCGAACTGCACAAGAAAACCGCACTGCATCAGGGTAGGAGCCGGTGTGACGGTGCTGGGGGGAGGAGGCGGGGCGGCAACGCGGGGGTAGGAGGCGGGGCAGTGGTTGCTGTCCTCGGGGCGCTCCGCGCTAGAAACCTATTGAAGTGGGGGTGTTATGAGAATAAGGTTTTTGTTATGAGAATAAGGTCTTAAGAGGTGTTATTAGAATAGACCCACCCTATATATATATATATATATATATATATATATATATATACAGCCGGTCTATTCTCATAACATTATGAGAATAATATTCTCATAACACTTCCGAACTGCATTGTGTTACTGCATTGGAAAGCTATGCGCACTGCTTCCTTCTTCTGTTCTGAACTGTAGAGAGGGGCAGTAGCAAACCTTCACGGAGCAGCGTTTCTGGCTAGTTTGATCGATTTCTATTGTTTTATTTGTGTGTGCGCTGCTTTAATATGTGATTAAACACGCAATTCTGCGAGAAAACAACGGAAATCGTTGGATTTGGCGGATCTGCCTCTCTTCTTCCGCACGGGCAGGAGCTTCGCATCCTACTGGCTGGGGTCATATTCGATTTTATAGCGTGATCCTAGTGTGTTATTAATTTCGCGTTCATGTTTGTGTTATTCCGCGACAGATTAATTTGCTAATAGGATTGAAATTTTAGGATAATTGGTCGAGTATCTCTCTGTTCTAGCGCAAAAACGGCAAGGTCTCTGTCCTCCCCCATCCGGATCGAAATTGTTGTGTTTTTATGTAATTTTTCTGTTGTTTTCGGCAATTATGTGCTACCTTGCACCTATCCGTATGAATTGCAGCGGAATAAGTTGTTAATTCTGAAGAATTTAACTTTTCTCCATGTTTTTTGTGTTCGAGCGGGCGCCATTGGCTTTGGTCGTTACTCAAGATGTTTTTTGAGTTTTTGCGCATTATGTAGTTTTTAGAACTGCATTACAGCCTGTGTTTTTCGTCTGCGAATCGTGGAGGGGTGAACTGCAGTAATATGCAATGCGCGGTGAATATTGTAGCGCGGTGAACTGCAGTAATATGCAATGAGAGCCTGTATGAACTGCATTACAGCCACGGGGGGGGGACTAGTTTAATAAGTTTTTTTGCTTGGTTAAGCGCAGTGGACTGTAGTAATATGCAATGCGAAATGCACATTGTCATGTTACCGCACTGCTTTATTTGTCGTTTTACTTTTTTTTGGGTTGTGTCTGTACATATATTGGTGCGTCAATTGGCTCCCCTTCCACCTTATCCCTGGCGGCTCCCCTCCCACCTTATCCCTGGCGGCGAACATTGCCTGCTCTTTTTGCCACTCCTCCTCGATCTGTCTTCTTCCCAACCAGACCCTACGCCTGGCAATGGATTGCGTGTGCGGCTGCCTGGCAAGGTTGGAGCCCATGCTGGAGACATGCGTTTTTTCTGAAGGGTTGGTTCTGAACCAGAGGCAGTGGTACAGCGCGCTCTGTTCCCTTCTCTATTCTTCAGGTATTGGATTTCGGGCTCCATTCGTCCGTCAGATGACTGACGATGATGTCAATGATTCATGGGTATGTATTTCTCGCATAGTCTTTTTCATGTGTTGTGTGTAGTTAACACTATCTGAATATTTGTAGCAGTATTAGTTTCTGAAGAAACATTTTTCACTAAGTATAAGTGAACTGCTTTTCACATAGAGTTTTATTATGAATATTGTAGGAGCAGCAGCAATTTTGTCTAGTCAATATTATTATATGTTGACATCAATATTTATTATGAAGATTGTAGCAGCAATTTAGTTTCCGAAGATTGTAACCTTGTTCTTATTTTCCGTTCTTGTTGATTTGCTTGCAGAAATTCCCTTTTGGTCTAGTCAGGGTAACAAAAAGCTGCGTTAATTTCATCTTGGTTAGCAAGAATGGATATCATGATGTTGATGTTATGTATTCTGTTGGCTCTGATGATTGTTTGGTTCTCAAAGATGGCTGGAAGGAATTTGTGGAGGAAGCTGGTCTTCAGGCTGGGGATGTTGTCATGGCTATGTTTTATAGGCATGCAAAGTGTTTGGAAATCAAGTTAAATTTGCTTTAGATCAGTCTTGCTTGAGCAGCAGCAGCATGAGACAATTTTGTTGTAATAATTCGACATTTTTGTGTGGCTTCTAGTTTATTTTCTATAAAAAATCTGAGTATAAGTGAACTATTTTTTACAGATAGTTTTTCATGTGCATCCTATCAGCAGCAGCAGCAGTTGAAGCAATATACAGACTGGAAACACCCACTGAGCTTTCTTTTTTTCTTTAACCCACATACGGAACTAGAGTGCTTAATAAAAGAGGACTGCATCAACCATTATAGTAGCAGCAGTTTTGTGAAAGAAAACTCTCTGTGAACTGCTTTCATAGATAGTTTTTTATGTGTATCCTAGCTACAGCAGCAGTTGAAGCAATATACATACTGAAAACAAACTACTGAGAACTGCATATTGCTGATAGATACAGACCAAGGTTCTGCGCTCATAATTAACAAAGTACATCATCAAGCAAACTAATGCAACATAAGCAAACATTGTGCCAAAGCAAATTACAACAAAAGCAAACTAATCTACATAAGGAGAAGGAAACAAATCGAGCAATTGTGACAGGAATCCTTGGCTATCAGCATCTGGCCTGCTTCACCAGTTCCACCCGTGGGAGGTGGAGGTGGAAGTTGATCCCCCCTTGCCCGCCACCCTCCAGGATGATCTCGGGCGCTTCCTCGTCTTCTCTTTTGCAGAGCGGGTGAGGCCTTCTCTGCACTGTGGTGATGCGGTTCCATATCTCGAACGCAGTGTAGGCGTCCTTGGCAGCATACTCAACGTGCTTCATGCTGAGAATCAAAGTCCACTGGCGGTGGTCTTGGTCTGTCATCTTTTTCTTCATGTCTGCATATTCGTCGTCGATGATGGCAGCAGATACATCGCCAAGTGAGTCCAGTGTCTTCTTTCCATAAGGCACCCTCCAGTTCGCCTGAATGTCGACGAAGTTGGGGATGTGGAGGTTGCAGCGTGAAAGCTTCTCCATGTCCTGGTCGATGCAGAAACCAGCGAACTCGTACCTAAGCGAAGTGAACCACAAGTTATACTTTTCGGAACTGCATACAGAGACATATAGAACTGCAACACAGATGAAAAGGAGAGACCCATCGGCCTGCAACTATATTTTACTCAGCAGAAAGAATGGCTTACCTTGGGTCCCCGAGGAACTTGTCGAAGGTGATGCATCTATCACCCATTGTAGCCCATACATGGAAAAGCAGCACTGGGTGATATTTGTCGATGGAGAGTTGAATCACGGCCGCTTTGCTCTTGTCGGGTGTGTACTCGAGGTCGATGCTGACGATCTTCTCACGGTGCCCCCGGAGAACTGCCTTGTACTCTTCGACGTCGTCGTCACGGCGTCCACGTTGTTCGTGTAGACCACCTTGAGCTTGGTCTTTCCGTGCGCCAGGACATCATCGTAGATCTTGGTGAACGGCATGGCTGGAAGGAGGAGGAAGCGCAGTGTTGTGTGTTTCTGCGAACGATCAGGGTGATGGAGCGTGGAATTTAAAGGGGAGCGGCAGCAATTTCTGCCGAGCGCACGATCTCGTCCTCCAACCGTCATGGCGATCGTGTGTTCGTGATGATCGTGGCCTTCGCGCGTCTTCCAACCGGCCGGATAGAGGAGCGGGCACGCGACGCTTCGGGCGATCGTGGGCGCGTATATTTCGGGCAGGCGAACCGATTCGTTTTCTGTAAGCGAACTGCATCGTTTTGAAACCGAGTCGTTTTTTGTAACCGAACTGCATCGTGTTACAACCGAGCCATTTTTTTATTTTTTGTCTATGGCCTGTGGGCCTGTGGGCCTTTTATTCATTAAGCCTCTCTTTTCTTCTATGTTTTTTGCAGTCCCCCTTCTCCTTCCTCTCCCCCGCACAAAAATCCCCTGCCCTCGTGCTCTCATGGTGGAGAGCGACGACGCCCGCAGCCGCCGCCGTCCGTAGGGGCGCTCTCGTGGTGGACAGCGACGACGCCCGTAGCCGCCGACGTCCGTAGGGGCGCTTCCTCCGCCATCGCCGTCCGCACCCGCCTCCTCCGGCCGTCACATCGTCTCACGGTGAGCCCCAAATCACCCCCAACCCATTCCAGATCTTGTGCTAGGGTTATTTTTGGAGCCAGCGTCCTCTTCTTAACTTTGTTTTGTATGCTTGAAATTGCAACGCCCTATGGATTGAAAGTTTTTATCTGCATATTTTTGGGTTTGCTGTCTAGGGTTTAATTATTATCCCTTTCTGATTGCAGACACAACATGGCTTCTTCCTCCCCAATTGATGCCTCACCAGTTAGCACGGCTTCCCCATCTGGTACTACATCAAAGTGAACTGCATTTTTCATACACGGTCAATTGCTTTTTGTTGAACGAAATAGTGCACTGCATCGTAGATTCCTTTACCAAGGCCCATTTTTTCAGACATGTGGCAAACTGATATGAACTGCCCTAAGTTAATTATTTTTATTTTTTGGAATGACATTAAGTTACTTGTTATGTTTCATTGTTAAACACAAAATGCTAAAAGAGCACTGCGTTTGGACATTGCTTTGTATTTTTTTTGTCTATCCACTATGCGGTTGCCAAATTGATATGAGCTGCATTAAGTTTTAGTTTTTGCCTCTCACAGAACTGCATGAATTTGTTTTGTTCTGTATATCTAAGCGCACTTCATTTTATATCTGGTCAATTGGTTACTGAACGAATTAGTGCACTGCATCATATATCCCTTTACCAATGTCCATTTTCAGACACGCGGCAAATTGATATTCAAGCGACATGAACTGCATTAGGTTTTCTGTTATGTTTTAATTGTTAAACATAAACTGCTGAAAAGAGCACTGCATTTCTACATTGTGTTTCCAAGTTGATATGAGCTGCATTAAGTTTAGGTCTCCCTCTCACACACATATTTTTCTTATGTTTTTCTTACCCACAGTTTTATGTCCTGGTGGGTCCGAGGGTGGTGGTGTTAACTATTTGATTACACGTTATTTCACAGCCGATGTTGTCGGTGGCGGGACATCTGATCAGGGCAGCATTCTACCTGAATTGAGTGAAACCCAGTCACAATATGTTGATGGCACAGAACCAGTTACACAGGATTGGATGGTCCCTGATCAGATTGCAGCTGATGTTGAGAGGAAAAGGCAAAAAGCGATTGCGCTCGGTAATACTTTCGTGAAGGCTCATAAGGCGAAGCAAGTAAAGTTTGAGGAGGGTAAGGAGATAGGAAGGAGGATTGCAGATTCAAAGAAGTCTGCTAAGTTTGCTGATACGTCTCAAACGTATCTACTTTTCCAAACACTTTTGATATTGTTTTGGCCTCATTCTTGCATGATTTGGACTAAGCTAACCCGGACTGACGCTGTTTTCAACAGAGCTGCCTGTATGGTTTATTTGTGTGCAGGAAAACGGATTTTTAGGTATCTCATAAAAATCCACTAAAAATCACAGAAAATCCACGCACCCGAAGGAACCAGGAGCCAGAAGCGGGGGCCAGAGGGGGGCCAGGGGGTGCCCAGGCGCCTTGTGGGCGCCCCCCCCCCCCCCCCGGGCCGCGCCGGGGGGCCGCCTGGGTGGGTCCCACACCCCCTGGTGCCCTACTTTATCCCATATTTTTACTCCCGACGCAAAAACCCCATATCAGAAGTTCTTTCGCAGTTTTCCGTCGCGGAGCCGCCGCCACCCTTTGTTCTTCCTCGGGAGGGCTAATCTGGAGGCTGAATTGGCCTCCTGAGAGGGGAGATCATCGCCATCGTCATCATAATCACCACTCCATCATCCCTCCATGACTTCTCCCTCCATGTGTGAGTAATTCCCCCACTGTAGGCAAAGGGGATGGTAGGGATTGGATGAGTTAGATCATGTAATAGTTTATCAGATTGTTGGGGGCATGTTGCCTATCATCTACTATGGTGTTTATCATCTTTGCTTCAACTTGTTATTCTTAATGCTTGAAACTTAGGGCCCGAGTACCATGATTTCAGATCTGAACCATATGTGTTTGCATGAATATATTTGTGTTCGTGATCCTATCTATGAGTTGTTTGCACCTGTTACGGTTCGGAACCGGCGATCCCAAAAGTGACAGCTTGGGACACCAAAGGGGATGATCCGTAGTTTGAGGATTACATGTATCCATTGAGTTCATTGCTTTGTTCCGGTGCTCTTTGACAGGAGCACCTTAATATCCATAAGTTCCTTTTGACCCCGTTCGTAGCGGGATGGTAGGACAAAAGATGTTGTGCAAGTTCTTATTGCAAGCACGTACAACTACCTACGGGATACATGCCTAATGTTTGATATTTGCCTAGATGGTCATTACTTTTCCGTGTGCCGTGCCCCAAGTTAAATCTATCTCATCCATGCAGCGCCCAACCATCCATCTCCCTAGCCTACAGTGTTTTAAATCCTGCTTGTCACTAGTTGCTACTTTTGCCGTTTACTACTGCTATTTACTTTTGCTGTTTACTTTTACTATTACTATCATCACTATCATATCACTGTTACCACTTATCTTTTGTTGCAAGTAAGTATATTTCAGGTGCGGTTGAATTGACAACTCAACTGTCAAAGCTTATAAATACTCTTTGGCTCCCCGTGTGTCGAATCAATAAATTGGGTTATTCTTACCCGCGAAGACTATCTCGATCCCTTACGGTTGAGGGTTATCAAGTACCGTTTTCTGGCGCCGTTGCCGGGGAGCATAGCAATATTTACAAGTCTACTTGAGGTATCCTACCTGCTGCACTTCATTCACTATGGGTAAGAAAGGAGACCCCAAGGTTCCGATCTTACTATCTACTACAAGAAGAGGTACTGCTCTAAGCACTAGTGCTACACTTGATTCACCTTCCGTTATGAGTAAGTTTGCCTCACCACCACCACATGATGCTCCTACTGAATCTGTTACTATGTCTGATACTCTTGATGATGCTTCTACTACTTTTGATGATGATATTAGTTCGCTTGGTTATGCTCTTGAGAAACAAATTGCTGCTGCTGCTAAAAAGTCTGGAATTGAACTTCCTGTTACTCGCTACCCTATTGGTGAAACTTACGATTATCCTGATTTGAGTAAACTTAAAGAGAGGCTCCTTGATGATGATTACTATATACTAGATGAAGATTTATGCAGGGAACTGACAGAGTTTTCCGGCTCTGACCCTGAAGCTATTAAGAAACTGTTTGAAAAACACTCTCTGAAGAACAAAACCGTTCCTAATCCTGAATTTGCTACATCCCCTATATGCATTGATGATCCTGATTATGATTTCTCTGTTGATCTTTCACTTATACCTATGGTTGAAGCTGACCCCTTTTATGGCAGAGAAAATGATGATGCTATTGCACACCTGACTAAACTCGGTGAGTTGGGTAGCCTGTTTACCACAGATGAGAAGATACGATACTTTTATGTGACCAAGCTTCTTCCTTTCTCCTTGAAGGAGGGTGCTAAAGCATGGTATGATTCACTCCCATGCGGTTCCATTAAGAGTCCTCAGGACTTAGCTCACTCTTTTGTTGATAAGTACTTTCCTGCTCACATGCAACATGCTGCTTTACAAAGAATTTATAACTTTAAACAGTTGCAGGATGAGTCCCTCCCTAAAGCTTGGGGGAGGTACTGCGGTCTGATTCGGGCTAGACCAGGACATGAAATCCCTAAGAATGAATTGATCGATATATTCTATGCTGGTCTAACTGATGAATCCAGGTCCTATTTGGATAGTTGTGTTGGTTGTGTTTTCAGGAAAAGAACACCGGACGATGCGGAAGATTTAATGGGCAAGATTGCCAAAAACCATGAAGATTGGTATGTCCCTGGACCACCTCCACCAACAAAGAAGAGGGGCATGTTTGTTCTGAGCCCCGAGGATATGCGAGAAGCAAAGAAGTCTATTAAAGAGAAAGGTATTAAAGCTGAAGACGTGAAGAATCTACCCCCTATTGAGAAGCTGTGTGAGCCTACTACTCACCCTCCTATGGTAGAGGTACACTCTCTTTTAGATTTCAACGCAAGTGACATCCCTCATGGTAAGCCTCCTGATCAATGTTTAGATGAGTTTGATAATTTTATTATGAAACAAAATCATTTTAATGAGAGGATAGAAAGTCAATTGCATGATAATTCCCTTGCTATCAAAAGACTGCTTGATGTTTTAGATAGAACAGTTAATGATGTTCAATGTCTTGTGAAGCATTTTCATATGGTTCAAACTCAGCTTGATCAAATTTCAAATGTGCAAAGAGATTTGCTTGCTAACAATGCCAAACAAGATAATTTGCAGGCTTTCGGGATTAAGACCCGAGGAGGAACTAGCACTCAAGATCCTCTTTATTCAGAGGGGCATCCGAAGAGAATCGAGCAGGATTCTCAAATGCAGGAAGAAGAAATTGTTGGCTCTCCAAAGAAAAAGAAGAAACATAAGGAGACTGACAATTCTAATGATCCTATTGCAGATGAAGAACCAGCTATTGATCCCAACAGTGTATCTATCTCCGATGCTGAGACTGAAGACGGTGCTGAACCTGAAGGTAATAATAATGAGAAGAATGATCCGCCTGAAGTTCGAGAAGAAGAAGCACCTGACAAACGTAAGAGGTACACTAAAGAAGACTTCATCGCAAGAAAACATGGGAAGGAAAGAGAACCATGGATACAGAAACCCATGCCCTTTCCAGGTAAGTCCATCAAATCTAAAGAAGAAGAGCATTATAATAAGTTTTGTGAGTGGATTAAACCTCTTTTTCTTCAAATCCCTTTGAACGATGCTATTAAGTTACTTCCTTATTCAAAATATATGAAAGATATTGTCACTAATAAAAGAAAAGTTCCTAATGATGCAATATCTACTATGCTTGCTAACTACTCTTTCAGTGGCAAGATTCCTGAGAAGCTCGGTGATCCAGGTATACCCACCATTCCTTGCTCCATAAAGAATAATTATGTCAAAACGGCTTTATGTGATCTTGGAGCAGGAGTGAGTGTTATGCCTCTCTCTCTTTACGAGAGGCTTTGTTTAGAGAAACTAATTCCTACAGATATCTCCCTTCAGATGGCTGACAAGTCAACCGCTGTTCCGATAGGTATTTGTGAGGATGTTCCCGTAGAAGTTGCTAATTGTTTAATTCTTACTGATTTTGTTGTGCTTGACATGCCCGAGGATGGGAGCATGTCCATTATTCTTGGCAGACCTTTCCTTAACACCGCAGGTGCTATTATTGATTGCAATAAAGGGAAGGTTACCTTCCATGTGAATGATAAAGAACACACGGTATATTTTCCGAAGAAGACCGACACGAGGCATGCCCTCAACTCTATAGAGAATATCGAGACCGTGAAGATTGGAGAATGGGACTGTCCACTACATGTGCCTCACAAATATAAAACTATCATGGTGGGGACAATGTCCATCAAAGTAAAGGTTTAGTAACTACTTCGTAGGAGGTGAGACTTTTTGCTCTATATATCGCCTGTTTGTTGGTAAGACTTGATCAACCTTACTAGTAAACATGTTTTATATGGATAAAAAGTTGAGCTTGTTATGTTTTCACTTGTTTCTCGTTTTGTCCTACTTGCTGTACCAAGTATTTATGTTTTTGAAGCTTCACAATACTACTAACTGCTTCAAGTTTTCAGAGAGTTTCACAGCTTTTTGAACTTCGAAAAAATTTCAGCAGTGAAGTTTTCAGAAAAATTCCAGAATAATTATAATAAAAATTTCCACGATGGGAGAGACCCAGAAAGTCCTTGGGCCAGCCAGGGGGGGCCACCAGTGGCCCAGGCGGCCAGCTGGCGCGGCCCAGCCCCTGGCCGCGCCCATAGGGCACCTGGGGCCCACGGGACCCCCCTCCAGGTATGTCTTCTTCCTCCCTCTCTCTCTTTCTCGAAAAACACGTGTTCTGCTTTTGTTCTTGTGTTCTTGCTGTTCTTGGAGGCGATTCTTCGATCTCTCTCTACAGCCCGTCATTTGAGCTGAAATTTTGAGCAAATACTCCCTGGTATGTGACTCCTCCACCCCTCCAATTAGATTTTTGATTGGTGGCCTCATTTGTGAGTATTTAGTAGTTCTTGGTGCTGTAGAGATGAGCTTGCATGCATGTGTAGAAAGTTATTTTCCAAGTTTTGATGCAAGTTTATGCCTTGGGCAAGTGAGTTGAGTAGTTTGCCTTAGCTCACTTTGTTTTAATCCTTGTTTTTGTAAATTGTAAAAAAAAATCAGAAATGAGTTTGTTAGGAAGGGCAAAAGGGTGGCTTGAGAAGAGGAGGCCCGCACACTCCGATCGAGTTACTAGAGCCGCAGCTTCACCATCAACTGCTAGGGTGAGCTATAATGAAGATCATGTGCCCCTGGAGTTGTTGGAAGACACAAGTCCAGCACGTGCGATGACGTTTCCATGTGATGAATTCATGGAAGCTGCGGGAATCAAGGATGAGTTTTATAATCTTTGTGCTAATGCAGGTTTGACACGACTCGTCACGAGCCGTGTTACCCAGTATCAAAAACTCACCTCCAGTTTCATTAACAGTTTTAGATATAATCCTGATTCAGGTGCTATTGAGTTTAAAATTTACAATGATTTTATCACCATGACTTTGGGAAATTTTTGTGAAATAATAGGTGTGCCGAACGTTGGGAGGATGGCCACTCAGCCCTCCGAGCTGAAAACCGTCATCAACTCTCTCTGCAGCATGGGTACGAGGGATATTCATTGGTCGAAGATCTCCAGCATCTTATTTCCTCACCTCAGGTATTTTGCATATTATATTGCCAGAGGGGTGTTAGCTCGTGACAACACGAGCAGCATTTCTGCTCCGGATATTGCTATCCTGGCAGCAGCCCTCTCAGGGAGGTCTGATTATAATCTGGGTACCTTAATTGCTCGACGCCGTGCTATGAACGGTAACAAGGGGGACTTATATAATGGCGTTTACGCCACACTTATCTTAGAGCATCTTGGAGGCACCCCACACCCTGATGATACTCCTTTTACTTATTTAAGCTTTGATCTTGCTGCTATGAAAAGGCATAAGTTTGTTACCATGGGTTCTGATAATCTTATCTATATCTTGCGTTTCGGAACTGCCGCGGAACGCGAGATCCGTCTACCTGCACCTCTTTTGTTTGATTTTTCTCGCAGGAACAGATGGTCCTTTGATGTTGTTCAGTTCGATGAGTTCATGGTCCAGCATCAGTTTCATAACCCCATGGAGGGGGTTGTGCCCGACGAGGAGAGGCACGGTGAGATACCACATTTTCAGGAAGAGACCGCCACCGAGTTTGGTGAAGGGTCTTCCTCTGTTTGGCGTTCGGAGCCTTCCTCGTGGGAGACTCCGAGGAGTTCGGTGTACGCGCCAGCATCCTTCTACGACCCTTGGACTCACCACCATACCCCTGGAGCAGGAGGCTCCTGGGGGCAGTAGCTGCTAGCAACTTAGGCCAAAAGCCTAAGCTTGGGGGAGTACGTGCCCTTCTCACTTTTCCATTGTATTATCCGTTTTATTCGCTTTGATGTTTTCGAAGTTTTTGCCCGTTCTTCTTTGTTTCTCTCTTTGCAAAAACAACAAAAAGATTTTTTTTCTTTCTTTTGCTTTTATTCAACCTTTGAAAAAACCCAAAAAGATTTCCTTTCTCTCTTTAGTTTGCTTTGTTTTCAGAGATCAGCTCGAGTTCGTGATGTCATTTGATTATATTTCCTACGTTCGATCGTGCAAGTGACAAGCAGTGATGACGAAGATCGACTGAAGGGAAGCAACAGGGAAGACCGGTATGAACTCTTATTGTTTCTACTTTTGTACATATGCATGTACTTATGATCTAGAGACCAGCTTGTAGCGACATAGTGCTATGTTTACAATGCTCTTCCAGTAGTTCATGCTTTCCATGTGGCTAGTCCCGAATAACTAGAGTATATAATGTGTTATTGAAATGATCTACATGCATTGCACTGTTCACAGTCTGGTATACTAAGGTGGTATTTCCCTTTAGAGAATTTCTGGATTGACTTGGCACATGCTTACACATGTTTAAGACTAAAAAGTCTACTTTGCCTTGATGATCTTTGAGTTTTAGAATATTTATATCACTTTCATGCCCGATTCAATGTTGCTTTGTCGCTCTGCATGATTATGACCGTTATTGCTCTCTAGTTGGTCGCTTCCCAGTCTTTTGCTAAACCTCCACCTGTACTAAGCGGACTGACTGCTTGTGCATCCAAATCCTTAAACCCAGTTATGCCATATGAGTCCATTATACCTTCCTATACATGGTATTTACCTGCCATTCCTAACGAATACTTTTATGTACCATCTCGAAACTAATCAAAAGCATTTCTCTTTTGTGCCTATGTTTTAGCTCATGAGGAAGTAGTAGTTAATTCATGATCTTTTTAAGTTGGACAAGTTCCACCCCTGGATTGTATGTCTAATGTGCAAACCCCTAATACGAAAAAGAACTGGCATTGAGTGCGCCCGGCTCAAAAAGATAATATAACAAACAAACCCTCATTCACGCTTTGTTCATGAGAAATCAGAAAACTTTGGCAGTGATAAACAAAGGAGATTAAGAGGATGTGATCGTCCTCATGCGGGAGCCGTTCCTCGAAACTTGTCCACTCAAAAAGTGATTGGGTTATCTGCTAGCATTCGTTAACGAAATATGCACTTCTCAAAACATGTTTACTTCTGTTTTTAAAACCAAGAGCTCTGGTACATGTTTAGTTTTTGTTTCCGACCACGGGTTTTCAACCTTGCCAATAAAAGCCACGGTTCGAGAGTCTCACCTTCTTTCTTTAAAGCACCGACTAGGAGAGCATAATTTTCATTCTTAGTGTAATGTGCATTGTCCCAAAGTATTACATTGTCTTCTGCATACTTGTGATATGATTTACTCTGAAATTCTTAGTTCTAGTCTCCTTTAAAACTCTGGAGGACTCTCTGCATTTATGTTTTGCTTCACTCATGGAGGCTAGCGAGATACCACCCTAATATGCTCAAGCTATGTGCAATGTAATCTTGTCTTGATTTTCAGTAATATATTATTTACTTTTAAGTATTTGTGACTGGTCACTTGAAAGAAGGATTGCTCCTTGCATTGTCCTCATAAGTACTGTTTCAATACTTGCTAAACTCTTTTCGTAGTACATGCTTATATACATCTAATCAAGCAAAAGAGTTTGTCAGAGTTTTCTTTGTCGCGTCCAGTTCGTTGAACTGAATTGCTTGAGGACAAGCAATATGCTAAGCTTGGGGGAGTTGATACGTCTCAAACGTATCTACTTTTCCAAACACTTTTGATATTGTTTTGGCCTCATTCTTGCATGATTTGGACTAAACTAACCCGGACTGACGTTGTTTTCAGCAGAGCTGCCTGTATGGTTTATTTGTGTGCAGGAAAACGGATTTTTAGGTATCTCAGGAAAATCCACGAAAAATCACAGAAAATCCACGCACCCGAAGGAACCAGGAGCCAGAAGTGGGGCCAGAGGGGGGCCAGGGGGTGCCCAGGTGCCCTGTGGGCGCCCCCCCCCTGGGCCGCGCCGGGGGGGCGCCTGGGTGGGTCCCACACCCCCTGGTGCCCTACTTTATCCCGTATTTTTACTCCCGACGCAAAAACCCCAGATCAGAAGTTATTTCGCAGTTTTTCATCGCGGAGCCGCCGCCACCCTCTGTTCTTCCTCGGGAGGGCTAATCTGGAGGCTGAATTGGCCTCCGGAGAGGGGAGATCGTCGCCATCGTCATCATCATCACCACTCCATCATCCCTCCATGACTTCTCCCTCCATGTGTGAGTAATTCCCCCGCTGTAGGCAAAGGGGATGGTAGGGATTGGATGAGTTAGATCATGTAATAGTTTATCAGATTGTTGGGAGCATGTTCCCTATCATCTACTATGGTGTTTATCATCTCTGCTTCAACTTGTTATTCTTAATGCTTGACACTTAGGGCCCGAGTGCCATGATTTCAGATCTGAACCATATGTGTTTGCATGAATATATTTGTGTTCATGATCCTATCTATGAGTTGTTTGCACCTGTTACGGTTCGGAACCGGCGATCCCAAAAGTGACAGCTTGGGACACCAAAGGGGATGATCCGTAGTTTGAGGATTACATGTATCCATTGAGTTCATTGCTTTGTTCCGGTGCTCTTTGACAGGAGCACCTTATTATCCATAAGTTCCTTTTGGCCTCGTTCGTAGCGGGATGGTAGGACAAAAGATGTTGTGCAAGTTCTTATTGCAAGCACGTACAACTACCTACGGGATACATGCCTAATGTTTGATATTTGCCTAGATGATCATTACTTTTCCGTGTGCCGTGCCCCAAGTTAAATCTATCTCATCCATGCAGCGCCCAACCATCCATCTCCCTAGCCTACAGTGTTTTAAATCCTGCTTGTCACTAGTTGCTACTTTTGCCGTTTACTACTGCTATTTACTTTTGCTGTTTACTTTTACTATTACTATCATCACTATCATATCACTGTTACCACTTATCTTTTGTTGCAAGTAAGTATATTTCAGGTGCGGTTGAATTGACAACTCAACTGGTAAAGCTTATAAATACTCTTTGGCTCCCCGTTTGTTGAATCAATAAATTGGGTTATTCTTACCCGCGAAGACTATCTCGATCCCTTACGGTTGAGGGTTATCATTTGCCCCCGCAAAGAATCTTGTGAAGAGAAAACTCAACACTGTTGCAGAGCAAGGTTTAAGTTCTCCACGGCGGAGCCCGCGTGTTGATTACTCAAAGAGGCCTATTATGCTGAGGTTGATGTGCATGGGATTCAAGGAAAGCGAAGACGCGCGGATGATCACTCTGGTGTTGATTCTGAGCGTTGATCTAAGCTAGCGCGGGAAAATGCAGCTGGAGAAGCGCTGGACAGTGATTCTGATGAGGAGGATGTTGATGTTAGGAAGGTATACGCTGTTTATTTTTTTTTTTCTTCTGTTTTTTAAGTTGTTTTGCATGAGTTTGCTGATGTGAACTGCATTTTTTATTCTTTTTTTTGTAGACTGCTAAGAGTACCAAGAGGAAGAGGTCTGAAGATGATGTTGCGCATGAATGGCGTTTTAACAAGACTGTTCGGCTGTCATTCCAAACGTATGCAAAGCTGTTGCCTTGTTGGGTGAGCCGCACAGAACTTTGGTGCGGCAAGCAGGTTTTGGCATTGTCTTCGACCTGAAATTAGAGAAGAATGTTTCTCGTGTTCTTATGTGCAAGCTGATGGGAAAGATCGACCCTGATACGATGAGATTGGACTGCGGGTCAAACAAGGCTCTGGAAATCAATCGTGAGGCTGTCCATCACATTTTTGATTTCCCTATGGGTTCTCACACTGCTCCCAGGCCTGCTGCCAGCGGCCATGATGATTCGCTGGCTAATCTGAAGGATGAACTTGGTTTCAACCGTTCTCATAGCATAGATGTGAAGGACCTGCTTATTTAACTTCGCACGCTGGCTGCGGACCGTGCGAAGGTTAATAAGACTGTGAAGGTTTTTTTCTCATTGTTTTCCAGAGCTTGCTTTGTCCCAGCCCTGCAACTCGGTTGTCCAGGGTAGCTGCTATGGTTGAAAACTTGGATTTTGCATCTATGGCTAGCATGGACTTTTGTCAGCTTGTTGTCGACGAACTGCAGGCCGCTGTGTACAAGTGGAATTCTGAAGGGAGCAAGCAGAACTGCGCTGAGGGTTGCACCATCGTGCCCCTGTTCATGTACCTCGATTCGTTGAATCTTCGCAAAGTATCGGTTATGGATAGACGCACGCCACGCGCAGCAATACTGTCCCATGTGCAGTTGAAGAAGATTCACAACGCCGACATTATTGTTAGGGGAAAGATACACCTGGACACTTACAAGTTTGGCAAGCTGCCGGTCAGTGCATAGCCAGCCTTTGTGTTTGTTTTATTCCTTTTTTTCGCCATGCTAAATGTGAACCTCTTATGTACTTTTTTTGTGAACTGCATCTCTTTTTTTGTTAATTTATTCAGTGGAAGGCGGAAGCAGACATTGTGTACAAGCGGACTGCAATTGCCGAAGCGCCTGAAATGTTTTGTGAGCCTCTTGCTAGGGCGGCTCCAATTCGACGGGGTCGTGGTTTTTCTAGGGCGGCTGCTGGAGGTTTTTCTGGCGAGGCCTCTGCTGATCGCAATAAAATTTTTCAGGTCGATGAGCTTCTCGACAGGGTCATCAATTTAACTTCTGATTTCCCAACATCCGGTTCTAGGATGAGGAATATTGCTAGATTGTTTCCTGAAGGCAAAGGCCCTTCTGAAGCAGAAATCGAGGCCGCTCATAACTTTGACCGTGGGCAGCTTGAATTCCTTAAGCAGACAGTTACGAATATCAGGTCTTCATTCGTTCAGTTTAAGCAGTCTCAGGACGACAAGTGTGCTAGGTATGAGCAAGAAGCTGAGGCAATTGTGAAGGAAATGAACAGGCATGAAGATGTTGTCCGGCCTTCTTTGCCTGGCCCCGCAGCTGTGGATGTATGTCTTTTTTTCATATGTGAACAGTTTTTTTTACCCATTTTGTTATCGATTTTTTTCTGTGTGTTGTGGCATTGACTATTTGTTTTCGCATCTTTTTGTTTTTTTCGTAGTGTGGAGGAGAATCTTCTAATGCTAACGCTTGTCGTGATGATGACCACCAGGACCACTACGGTGTTGATTCTGATTATTTGTTTGACAGGCCATTGTCCCCTGTTGACGAAGCTGCCAAAGACAATCCTCTTGACGAAGGCGTCATCGACAAGGTTTGATTTCTTCCTATTTTTTGTTACAGTGGACTTCATTGTTTAATTTTTTGTAGTGTCCAAAACAAACAATCATATTTTTGCACCAGCAGTGGCAGCGAACTGCAGTTTTTAACTTTTTTGTAGTGTGCACCAGTAGTGGTAGTGCACTGCAGTTGTTGTTTAGAGAAGAAGCATCATCTTTTAGCAGTGAACTGCATGATCTGGTGTTGGCTTTTAGTTGTAGAACTGCATTTTGGATAATAGTTTTATTTATGTGTTTTGTTTTTTAGGATGGCGAATCAAACGTGGAAATACATGGGAAGGAGGCAGAGGGTGATGCTGGCAAGGACGATGAGGCTGACAAGTCTAAAGAGATGGAAGGCGACGCTTCTCTGGTGAGTATAGAGAATTTGCATTTTGTGTTTTATTTTTATTTTTCATGCGAGCTTAATGGTCCGTTTTATTAGTGAACTGCATTCTCTCTTTTTGTGTAATGTGTTTTATTTTTTAACTCATCAGAACTACAGATTAAATGTTGAAATCCAAGCGGAGCGCATCATGGAGGATGATAATGTGGAAGGGAGAGGAGGGGAGGAGCCTAATGTGGAGGTTGATAAGGCAGAAGGTAGAGAAGGAGGGGAGTGTCCTGTTGAGGCTGATAAGGCACAAGAGAGAGAAGGAAGGGAGGATATCGTGGATGGTGATAAGCATGAAGAGAGAGAAGGAGCTCCTCGTGTTACAGTTGAAATTGCAGAAGAGAGAGAAGGAACTCCTAGAGTCGGATTTGATGCTGCGGGGACATCCACTGGCATTGATGGTGTTGGTGGGCCTACTGTTTTGTTGCTTGGCGATGAGGTGCCTGAGAAATTTTGTGTCGTCCCTCGCGCCCCCGAGCAATCTGATGGCAATCTGGCTTTCCCAGCCGAGACAACCAAAGTCCCAGCTGGGACAGTTTCGATTGGTTCTGAAGTGGAATAGCCAAGACTCTCTCAGGACATGAGCAATCAAGCGTTGCTTGACGATGATATTACCGGGCTGGATCACTTGACGCTCAGCAAAGATGTATCTGAGCAGCTGTAGGAAGTTTATTCTGAAACCGAAGGTAAGCGAACTGCATTATTTTTGTTCTTTCCCGGGGCGAAATGGACCGTGTGTGTTTTATTATCTAATATCGTTCCCACTCTGTATGCAGATGAGGAATTACCTGTTGTTACTCCTTTGAGCATTGATCCAGCTCTTATGAGAAGATACAATGAGTTATATGACGCTGTTACGAGGGCTAGGAGGGATAATAAGAAGAAGTATGACATTTTTTGTCTTACACCCCGGTTATTTAATATGTTATTTTTTTCAGGGACACCCATCTTATCACTTTTTGCTGGGCTTTTTTCTTCTTGTCTGAAGGCATCTAGTTGCATTCAAGGGCGAGTTTGGTGATATTACTATCGGTCATGTTGGCGAGTCTTTTTGGTCGTATGGAACGCTGAGCACGCGCCTCGCAAATATTGGCGTCTCTATGTTAGCTGAGAGGTTCAAAGGATCTCAAACGATGATTGTCCCGTACAACCTATGTGTAAGCATTTTCATTAATTTATATTTATCCCTCATCCAATTTTTATTTGTGCTATAAGCATTTTCATTAACTCTCTGGTTTTGTCTTTTTGGCAGAATTCCATTTGGAACGGCGGTGCCACAAATAGGGCTTTGAAAAAGATGTTTTCTTCAAGCGCAGAGGAACGTGTGGACAAGAAAAACTTGGTAACGCATTTTGACCATTTTCGTCATCTTGAAAATAAGTTTTCTGTTTTTCTATTTTCTCATCTGGTTTGTTTTATTCTTTTTTATTTCAGATTATGTTTGCAACATTTGATCCTCCTCCCGCAACAATGAAGGACGCGATAGGCCACTACTGCTTGGTCACTTTGAACCTGCGACAGAAGCGTTTTGAGTTTCTCGACTCATTGAACGACGCCGACAGCGCTCCTGCAAATCTTGTCTTCAAGAAAATGGTCAGGAACATCAAAAAAGTTTGGAAAGATGGCAGCGCAAGCTGCGATGAGCCGTTGAACCCTCCCACCCTTGACGGCTTTGTGCTGACTCATGTTAATGTCCCGCAACAGCGAAACGGGTTTGTACTTGTTCTCCTTTTCTTTTTCCTCCTTCAGTTTTTTGTGTAAGTGAGCTGCACTGTTTTTACTAAATTAGAAGCACCTTTCCCTTGAGCGAACTGCATTACTAATGTGTTATTAGTTATTCTCCCTCGGTTTTTTGTGTGTATGGAGCTGCATTATTTTACTAACATCAGTAGAACTTCATTATTGAGTGAACTGCATTAGTAATGTGTTTATGTTGGTTTTCTTGCAGGCATGATTGTGGATTTTACATGTTCCAATTCATGCAGACCTGGGATGGTGAAACGATTGCCAAGTTTGGAAAGGAGCACACTGGCTACATCAGGAAGGCGATGCTCTATAGTTGGCTGACCTCGTCGCATTGCTGTTGGACCTGACATCACTTCTAATTTTTAAAGAAGGTTATTACATTTTTTTCAGTCACACACCATTTTATTAAGTGAACTTCATTGATACAGAAATGGAGGTCCACTACTTTTGTTAAGCTTTTAGTAGAACCCCATTCGCATGCTAAAATGACTTTCGTTAGTGAACTTGATGATTCTTTTCATTTTGGTCATTATCCATTTTTTTGTGCAGGCTTTGATGAATGCGCACACCAAGGTGGTATTTCCTTGTTTGAAACTCAGGTTCACACTCCAACGATTCGGAAATTTGTCCTTGATGAACCCCCCGTTAAGCTTGTAAAAGAACCGGTGTGTAAGAGGTTGAGGAGTGGCGCCGGCACTTCGAATGAAAAAGCTCTTGAGAAATCTCCTGTCAAGGTCAAGCATGGGAAGAAAATAGTCAGCCCTCCGAATGCTGAAGATAGTGATGATGGTTTTGAGAGGCCACCATCAGTGCCTAGGAGGACCAGGAGCGCAGCTGTGGAATGCCCGACCGACAGCGAGGCACTAGTTCTATCAAATAAGAGGCCTGCGCAGAAGCCATCAAAGTTTAGATCTCCTGTACAGAAGTTGAAGCCTGCGGGATTCAGCTACCTTGCGGAGATGAGGAAAGTCTTGCAACTCATCACGAGCACACCATTCAGGCAGAAATACAGCTAGTCAGTTCTTTTTCGTTAGTTTTTTCGTTTTTTGATTCTTAATGTGTGTAATGTTTTGTGTGTTTTTCCTTTTGTGTTCCTAACCCCCCCCCACCCACCCTCGCCGTTTGTTTTGTACAGGTGCGCGCTTTTCATGCACAAGAATCCTGTCAAAGTCTACACTGTGAATGTGGACTACATGTTCTTAACTTTCACCAGAGGTGGTTTCATGGACTCGGAATTGATGGATCATATCATCGGGTACTGGAAGAATGACGAGCATATGAATGTGGTTTATCGATCTGGTGAACGTGTTCTCCTGTCCCCTTTGTTTATCACGGTATTTCTCTTTTTCCCTTCTTTTTCTTTTTTCTGCTGGAGTGAACTGCAGTTAACAGTGTATAATAATTTGTTTTAGCAATGTACTGAACTGCATACATTTATTTTTGTGTTTAACCCATGTATCTTAAATGAAGCAAATTAGGGGGAGAACTGTGAACTGCATACTGTTTAGAGAAGCGTGATCCGTTTTTTCATTAAGCGTCGGAGTGAACTCTGAGGGGGAACTGCATTAACATTCTTTTGTGAATTAGCCACACGCAGTATGTGCTTCAAATGAATGATCACACGGATAGAGATGAAGATGGAAACGTTGTGTTGCCTTTTGTCCACGGCAAGTTTAACATTGACGATGCAGCAAAGCAGTTCAAAGTTTTTGTTTGTGATGACGAGAACCTTCTTGATTGCAAATTAGTAAGTTATCAGATTTGCTTTGTTCAGCCTTATGTACTTATTTTCTCTCCCAATTTTTTCCAGTAATCTTTTTTCACTCATCAAACCCATAACAATTTTTATGTAACAAAATCAGATTCTGTTACCACGATTGAAAGACCAGCATTACTCGCTATACACGATGAATAGGCACCGCGAGACCCTTGATATTCATGACACTATGAGGTACAGCGGACCGATTGATCAAACGATGAGGTGGCATAAGTCTGAATACCACAGCGACCGCACTGAAATGGTAAATTTTTTCCTTTTTCACCTTCTTCTTGTTTTCATGCGTGCGCGTGTCGAACAATATTGTTGTGATGTGTATTTTTGTTTTTTTATTTTCACCAATGATCAGGATGACTGCATTGTTGAAGAAGGTTTACGGAGAAGAGGAGTACAAGAGAAAGGAGTCGGTAGACTGGGTCGATGTTTCAAAGAAAGCTAGCTTTTTGGGCGCCCCTGAGCAGGGCCCCAACAAGTGCGGCTTCTTTGTTCTGAAGATGGCTCAGTTTGACGACGGCAAAAGCTTTGTTGTGAAATTCGCAAATTGTAATGTAAGTATATTTTTTTAACCCAATAATAATCCCTCATTCTTTGATTTTTTTTTTGTCAGTTCTTTTTTGTAGATGATCTTGTATATTTGTTTATTTTGTTTGTTTCATCGCAGGAAGCTGCTGTTGAGGAATGGAAGGCTGAGTTCTTGTTCCAGATCCTGTTCCACCCTGAAAATATGGTCGTAGTCACCGAGTTCCCAGAGGATCTAAGAAATCTCTGCATTTCTCTTGGCTTTTCTCCAAAACTGGATTCGTAGGAGCAGGATGAGGCATAAATGATAGCAGATCTTTTTTTATGTGTGTTGATGTCTTTTCGTGTGTGCTCCAAAACTTTCTGTAAACAGTATGTATGGTCGCTGTGTGTAGTTCTCGATCTGCAAAACTTTTCACACCATGTTGTGTGCTTTTGTATATACCGGTCTAGTTAGTTTTTGTGTTTTTCTTTTTGTGGCAGACAGGGACAATGTCAAATATGTACATAATGGAGCTTTCAGCCAATTCCTCCTTGTTTATTGTAACATGTTTGCACCGCACTACATTCACTCATATGAGTAGCAGCCAAGTTTTCTTAAATATACGCATCCGCATTGCATCTCACCTTACCACATGGGACAGCAAAGAGGAATTCAAGGTGTTTGTCGTCGAGTTTCAAAATTTTGAAAAAATTGTATTAGAAGACAGAAAATCAACCGTGTCTGCTAAGCGAGAGCTCAATTTTTACATTTTTGCACTAAGCGCACTGCACTGTGTACTCGAAGCGGACTGCACTGTAAGCTTTAAACGCACCACACACGCACTGCACTGTACGTGAAGCCTAGTCTGACTCTATATTTTTTTTTCCTTTCTAACTGCATTCTATATTGATTCACTGTCATCTCAGATTCTATACGACGAAGAGAACTGCATTCTCAAAATGACATTCTGATCTCAGGGTTTTCATACAGAAGAGAACCGCATTCTGAGAATGACATTCTCATCTTATTTCTTTCATATAGAAGAGAACTGCATTTTATCAAGCATACCCC
>LR738711.1:256928163-257034251 GCA_902687465.1 Secale cereale | reverse complement strand
TATATATATAGACTCCTCTTTTGTACTTCTGGGAGTATGTACTCCCATTCTCAATATACCTCATATACGCATTAATTATACCTCATTATCATTCTCAATATACTTCATTAAATATTTTAAGATACCCCAATACGAGTTTTGTTGAAAAAATATCATCTGCGACGTACTTTTTGTAATATACTTTTTTCACGTACAAACACATCAGTATATACGTAAACATTTAAAATATGTAGACTCGCATGAATCTTTTCATGAAAATCATTTTGGGGTATCTAATAATTACTAATGAAGTATATTAAAAATAACAAAGAGGTATAAAAAATTCATCTATATGGTATATGAGGAGCGGGAGTACGTACTCCCAGCAATACACAACCATTTTCCTATATATATATGTGTGTGTGTGTATGTGTGTGTGTGTGTGTGTGTGTGTGTGTTTGATCCGATCTTGCAAGTCATATGCACCTACTACGTGTTAGGATCGGCATACCCCAAGGTGACAATAATTGAGATTTTCTTGTGATTACCATAGTATGAGGAGTTCGTATATTCACTTTGTGTTAATGATTTGATCTGGTTCTTTATTAAAAGGTGGCCTTAATATCCCTTAGTTTCCTTATGGACCCCGCTGCCACAGGAGGGTAGGACAAAAGATGTCATGCAAATTCTTTTCCATAGGCACGCGTGACTATTTACAAAATACATGCCTACATTATATCGATAAACGGGAGCTAGTTTTGCGTCGCCCTGGGTTATAACTGTTATATGATGAATATTATCAAACGATATCACCGACCCAGTGCCTACGAGTTTTTCCACATATTGATCTTACTAAGTTACTACTGTTGCAATTGCTACGAAACTATTGCTACTACTGTTACCGTCACTACTGCGCTATCAGACCTATCATACTACTGGGCTACTGATCACTTTGCTGCAAATATTTAATCTCCAGGTGTGGTTCAATTGACAATTCAAATGTTAATACTTACAAATATTTTTTGGCTCCCTTGTGTCGAATCAATAAATTTGGGTTGAATACTCTACCCTAAAAAAGTATTGCGATCCCTATACTTGTGGGTTATCACTGGAGTGTTGGACCACCACAACGATAATCGACATCTGCCACCGGTCGTCGCTCTAGGGAGAGCAAAAATAGAGGAGGGCGAGACAACCATAGTCGTCGTGTGTCCACATTCGCCAGACAAGCGCCACGATAGAGGAAACCGCCCATGGACCGCATGCCCGAGGAAGCCGACCGTCGTCGCACCCCACGTGCTCACTGTTGACGTGCTGCTAGTTGCGATGTTGTAGCACTAGCTCGAAGTCATCGCACCCGCGCACTGCCTCGCCATGACACCCAGGACCTGCGCCATGCCCTGGCCCGAACCACCGGCCATCGCCAACCTCTCGAGCTAGAGGACTAGGAAGCCCTGTCGCGCCCTCTGGCGGTGGCTAGGGAGAAGGGTGGAGGAAAGAAGGTGGCGCAATTTAGGGTTCCCTCCCTGTTGCCACGTGGGGGCGACGTGGAAGGGGGACGACGGGTTTTGTTTCACAAAGTCTATATGGTTCATTTAACCCTGTGAACTCTGAGAATCGTTCAGTTTACAACAGAAATAGTCCAAAATAAACCTTGAACTTGTAGACCAAAGTTAAATCGAGCCCTGCACTTTGAATCTCGGAATTTGGCACTCTCAACTTGTCAATCCTGGTTTATTTCGAACCTTCAAAGCGTTTACCTGGTATTCGCTGGACATTAAGGCAAAATTGGGCCGGCCCATTCGCAAAGTTGCTCACGCCAGTTGTGCTTAGATGTAGGTTGGCTCGCTCTTCTCTAATTTTTCTTTGTTTTTTCGTTTTTACTTTGGGTTTTCTTTGTTTATTCATTGGTTTCTTTTTTTCCTTCGTCATATTTTTTGTTTGCATTGGTTTTCTTTGGGTTTTTTCTTCATTATATTTTTGGTTTTCTTTTGTTTCTTTCTTAGTATTTTCGTATTGTTTGGTTCTTTTGCTTTTCTTTTTGTTTCTTTGCCGTTTTAAATTGGTTTAATTTTTTGACACATGTCTATTTTTTCTATGTACACTTTTAGTGCACGCTATATTTTATTTTAATATACTCTAGACATTTTGTAAATACATAATGTTTTTTTTTAATGCATGTTGAATACACTTTTCTTCTTAATGAATCCCGTGAGGCTGTGAGCTTGCGAGGAGTCAAACTCGGGACCTCGCACTCGAGGCACACATACATGATAGACAACATGAGATATATAAGAAAACACAATAGCATTCATAAATGAAAACACAAATGATTAAAAGAAACATATTTTGAAGAACGTGACACCATTTCTAAAATTTAATGACATTTTTTGAAACCTGTGAAATTTTTTGAAATTCTAAATATTTTTGAAAAATGTTAACAGTTTTTAAAATTGCAAACAGTCTGTACAAATGCAAACAGAATGTTAAATGTCTAAACATTTTTTGTAATACACGAAACATTTTTGAAATTATGACAAAAAATAGAAAACAAGAGTGTATTTTTAACTTCTGAACAATTTATAACTGTACAAACATTTCCTAAAATTCCAGAATTTGTTTCTTAATTTATAAACCAAATACAAAAAGACGAATTTTTTTTGGAAAATTTTACTGTTTATGAAAAACATGACTAGTTTTGAAATTTCTGATCATTTTCAGAAAATGCCAAGAATTTCTAAAAACACATGAACATATTTTTTAATCCCCGATCATTTTCCTAATTTATGAAAAAAAGTAAACTAAAACACCTTTTCCTAAATGTTGAAATTTATTAAATAAACGGACATTTCGAAAACAGGCTACCTCGCTGTGGTGTGGTGGGCCGGGCCAAATTCTCGTTAGTGGGAGTAACAGGTTATCGCGGCCAGGATTGAGTATTCCCGGTATGCCAAACAGGTTTAGGGTCTGAAATAGACCAAGATTAACAAGTTGAGAGTGCCAATTTCTGGGATTCAAAGTTCAAGGTTTGATTTATCTTTGGTTTACAAGTTCAAGGTTAATTTTGGACTTTTTCCCTTTACAACTCCTCTTATGTCAGCTTTGTGCTAGTCTGCTGTGCCAAATCATATATTTCCTCTCTCCTCTCAGCTATGTGCCTATGTCATCTCTTTTCCGTCTCCTCGTAATAACCAAAACTAAAATAGGTTTCTCTCAAGTTGTATGCTAATTTCATGCACAGTTTTCTTAAAGCTCAATCAGGTACATATAACTTTGACAAAATTAGAGTGAACCAGGAATAATTCAGTGACCAAATGTTATTCAGATAAACTTTTTATTTTAGTTTCATGTTTAAATGTTCGGTTTAAAATGCAAACTGCACACAAACAAACAAATACCCAGTGACCAAGCATAATTCAGTGAACAATCTGGTCAAATAAAGAGAAAATATTTACGCAACACGTGGAAACACCGAACTGCATGGTAGATTAGAAGGGTAACTTGACTTCAGTAAGGTATATATCTACTATTTTAAAATTAAACCAAGTCAGGGTATCTTGACTAAAGGGAGCAACCTGACCTTCTTTTCAGAGTATTATGCCTGGACTTTCAGGGAAAAAAAACTTAGGTCTGAAAAAAGAGGGAGGTGCAGACTTCCAGATGTCATTAGCAATTTTTAATAGACTTCAATAGAACATGTATATCTAAACGTGGTGAACAATCATAGACCTCTAATTTTAATAGAACTAATTTCATATATATACACCTAAGAATGCAAGAAGATTCTCCGGGCATCAAAATATTGCGAAATACAGCTGCAATCTTTGATGTCACTATAAGCTACACTTATTGTCCGAACTCGCAACAAATTATATGTGTTCCTCAAGGTGAATAATTATATAAAAGACTTCTGTAACTTTTGTGTTAGTACTTAGTACTGTGAAACATGGCCGGTAGCACTAAATTGTCAAGATCCTGTGGAGATGGTTCAACACTACTTAGAAACGTTAGAAATAGTAAAACTAATCAATTGATTTTGCCTTAGATGTAATCATACGCCTTTCAGGAAAATGGTTTAACAATTTCTAGGGTTTTGGGTCTGCAGACAATTGCGACATTAAATGATCCATGTAGACATGTTGATAGGTATGAATAATATCCTAAGGTGAGATTGACTTGCAATCCTGCTTTGTATATACATAATTATATACTGAGGCAAATATAAAAATATCTCGATCAATCAAACTGATTAATAATCTCATCAGCATAGAAATCAGCTTGAGAATACTTTTTGGAAAAAATGTTCCGTGGCTTCCCTGCCCCAAATTCATACAAATTAAAGGAAACAGAAATCACCTCTGTATATAACAACTAAATCCCGACTTGCCTGACATACACCAAGTTCCGAAGTTTACTATGATGCGTTCCTGTAGACGGGTGGGGCTGCATATAACCTGTTACTAACAATACTTTACTCTGGTTTTTTATATGCTAACTTCGTTATTGCGTTCCTTCTGTATCAAATTGATTAATTTACAACATAAGGTGTACTCTCAAATGTCAACTTTTGTTGGACATTTTATTCCTCGAGGATATGCAAGTGCATTAACATACTGCACTCTTCCAATTAGTTAATGTCATATAGCACAAATCTGTTTCATTCAAAGTAATAGACTGATATAGGCCAATTGCCCAATACTGTGATGTACCGATGATGTTTATATAACAGTATAGATGGATAATGTGGTGGTACTCAATTATTCCATAGGTTAGGTTGATTACTTATTTCATTTTATATTTGTAACAGAATTAAAAGCTTACCGATGGGTGAACTGCTTATGGATTCAGTCTCAACTTTTCAGGTAAGTAAATATAAAAACTGAAACCAATTGGAGGATGCAAGAATAGAAAAGTACCTGACAGTAAAAATTGAACACCCTCCAGTGCAAGAATTATTGTTTCAAATTCATCCCTATTGTTTTACAACACTCAAGAGTTCGAAAATGTGGCATTCATTGTCCCGTTTCACATTTCATATTATGACGAAATGTTCCCATATAATCTCATTAACACAGTCCTGGCCCACTCTTGTCGCAGTTTGCTGCTTATTCGTTACGGCAGATATCATCATTGAAGTGAGTAGCATACACTAGCCTGCACATGTAGTGTGGTAATTAAAACCTATGACTTAATTTTCGAACAGACAATTAAACACTCATATATATTGTTTAACAACAATACCATTTGTGCTAAAAGGATAAGGATGCAACATCTTGACAAACGAAAAACATTGGCAGAGTAATGCTGTTTTTCACCGAAACTTCATATATATTAAAATAAACTAATCCTTCATCAAACAAGTAACAATATATGTATGCGACTTAACACGCATGCCAGTGTGAAATGAAGACTATATCATGTAGAGCCTAGTTGCCTTCTCCCACAGTTCCAGTAAAGCCAAAGGACAGGTTGTTTTGAGCTCAGCATATCCCTGGCTTGCTATTATATCATCCACTTTACCCAAAAAGGCAATAAATTCAATGCAAGCATCAGTCAACTTGTTGCAGTGATGCTGATCAGCTAAAGCCAGTGTAGTCACCACGGTCTTCACATCTATGTTCTTGCAAAGGATGCTTTCACATATGATCTTCAGTCTTTCCATGGCATACCGATCCGCGGCTACAAGCAAATGTCCAATAATCTCTTTGTACTCATCTTGATCTTGGTAAAGATCATCCATGGTGGGCAACGAATCGGTGTATATAAAATGGAGCAGGGCCTCGAAGACTGCAGGTTGCATGTCGCCGATGATAACGCGACCCATATCATTTTCCCTCAAGGCACCGTAGAGCTCTGCCTTAAACACAGGCGACCGCATCGCGAGCACTGTCTTGTGGGCAGGAAAAGCCTCCCCTTGAACCTCGAAGGTGACATCGCTGCCCTCTTTCCCTTGCCACAGCTTCCTGAGGTGATCCGTGATGTCGGATGGCGGCACCTCAGCAAACGATTTCGATAATGAGACCGGCGCTTCCTTGCAGATAGTGATGGCACACTCAATTGTGAGGCGATCGCCGCGAAGGTAAGGCGATGCCTCGAGCTCACTCTTCCTCATAAACTCGGGATGGCCGAAGCACGTTCGGTCGCCAGAGTCGAATTCTGCGGCGACCGTCCTCATTGTACGAGGCGGAGTTGATCCTCTGATGTCCACCAAACTGAGCTCGAAGGATGCCCTCACCTTGCTCTTCTTGCTCACTAAAAAGAGATAGACGGCCACATAGCCTCCGGAATGCCCAAACACTCCTTCCTCGTAGAAACGAATCTGCCAGTCGTAAGCGCCGACGGTGAATACTTCCGATGATTGTACGTCGAGGCTAACTCCGCCGTAGCCTGAGATCTCGAACACGTGCGAGCCCCGCCCCGCACGTCGCGTGGACGCCGTGCATCCCATCGCCGCTTCCCTTGTCCGGTTGTGGTCGGGGTGGTGGCCGGAACCGCGCCGGCGGGGGAGAAGGTTTCTTAAGGTTTTGTTTTCTTAGGGTTTCTTATTAGGGTTTTGTATTTGTATGGAGGTTGGGCCGGGAAGCGGAATGCGGAAGCGGAAGGAAAGAGGGTTGGGCCGGGAAGCGGAACGCGCTTCGCTATCCTTTGTAAAATAGGGCCCAGGAATGCGAGTCCAATTCCTCCTCCTGGCCGAATAAATCGTCCGGACGACCGACCTTCGAGAGGGAATTTCCGGGACCTCCTATTCGACGCGTTTTGCGTCAAACAGTTCCGTGAAGCATAAGGGCACGTGCGACTGGGCTGGCCCATTAGTGGTGTCGCGAGCAGAGACTACTGTATAGCCTACTAAAATACGCAAAAAGTACTGCATTCGCCTGGATTCGAACAAAGAATCCCCTACACATATGCTATCGTTGTTCCTGGTTGATATATCAGCGCCAAGGAATAAGACACAAACAGCTAGCTGCAAATCCGAAATCTTTTAAATTTCGAACTGAAACATCTCTTCAGAACGGGAATATTTTTAGAAACTAAACTACTTTTCAAATCCGTGAATTCTTGTTAGGAAACTCACATTTTTCGAAAACAGTTATTCCCCCTTGAATTTTATTTTCAGTACGTGTAGTGTAGCATATAGATTTTTTTAAATTGAACACATTAGGAAAACACAAAAAGAATTTTTTAGGAAATATGAACAAAATTTCAATTTTCAAACAGATTTCGAAAATTTGTTGAACATTTCGAAAAACTAGAACAAAATTTGTGAAGGTGATTTGAAAAAAGTGTACTTCTTCTTGAAAGTGTATATGTTGAAAATGTGCAAGCATTTTCTGAATTTTTGAACACATTTTCAACAACAGGAATGTTTTCTCAAATATGTGAACACACTATGAAATTCTGAACAAATTTGAAACAGCAAACCTTTTTTGAATTTTTGAAAAAATATCTGGAAAAATAGAACAATTAATAAAATTTCGAACAAACAATTTTGAAACATGAATATTCTGTGAATACGTGGACAAATTTTGAAAAGGAAAATCATTTTAAAAATTTGTAAACAGGAATATTTTTTGAAATTCCCAGACATATTCCAATTTGTGAACAAAATTTAATCATGTGAATATTTTTTGAATTTGTGAACAAATTTGGAAATGGGAACTATTTTTGAAATAAAATATTGGTTTTTGAACAAAATTTAAAAACATGAATTTTCGAACTTTTGTGTAAACATGAACACTTTCGGAATTTGTGAACAAAATTTTCAAATCACGAACATATTCTGATTTTTAGGACAAATTTTAAAATGGAGAACAATTTTGAAAATCCTAAAACAATTTTTTGAATTTCCTAACAAAAATAGAAAACATGAAATTTTTGAATTTGTGAACAAAAATCAAAACATAAACATTTTTGAATAGCAAGAATTTTTTTTTTAATTTTTGAACAAAATTTCAAAACAGGAACATTTTTCGTAAAAGCACGAATTGTTTTATAAATTGTGACCCAATATTGAAAACAGGAACATTTTTCGAACTTCTGAACAATTTTTTAATTGCAAGAACATTTTTAAAAATCTCAAACAATTTTTGAATTCCTGAACAAAGTTTTAAAAGGGAAACATTTTTCGTAAAAGCACGAACATATTTTTAATTTCTAAACCAAAATTGAACATAAGAACATTTTTTAAACTTCTGCACAATTTTTGAAAGAGCACAAACATTTTTTTGAAAGCGAACATTTTTTGAGTTTCTGAACAAAATTCAAAAGCAGAAACACTTTTTGAAATTTTAAACAATTTAGGATAAATGCAAACTTTTTTGAAATTTACAAACATTATTCCAAAAACACAAACGTTTTTTTTGGAAGAACAAAAAAAAGGAAAAAGAAAAAAGAAAAAAAGCAAAGGAAGAAAAAAAAGAAACATGAGAAAAGAAAAAAGACGAAAAGAAAACAGAAAAATAACAAATAAAAAGAAAAATAGAAAACCAGCTTAAGGAACCTTCTAGAGGGTTCCCAAAACTGATAAAAACAGATTGGGAAATTTCTAGGAAGTTCCCAAAACCGAAACTGCCTACAGTGGAAGATGAGCCGGCCCAGCTAATCGCTGCCCTGTGCGTACGCTCGACATTTTCACGCAAGGAGCGTTCAATAGGAATTTCCGGAAATTCCTATTGACCGCTCATTGTGGCAAACTGCCGGCGCTTCGCACAGGGCGAGCGACCAAGCTATGCTTTGGGTCTGCCCACTTACCTACATAGCTTACGAACTGCGAACTCCGGTTTTGTGAACCTTCTAGAAGGTTCTATGAAACATTTTTTTTATTTAATTCGTTTTCCACTTTCTGTATCTTTTTCTTTTCTTTTTTACGCTTCCTGTTTCTTTTTCATTTTTTCGTTTTTCATCTTTTTGTCATTTTCTTTTTCAAGTTAATTTTTCTTTTTCAGAACATGTTCGCAATTTTACAAAATGTTTCGGATTTTCTTTTTCACTTTTTGTCTCAAAAAATCAATTTTAAAAAAAAATCATGTTTCCAAAACATGTTCACTTTTTGAAAAAATGTTCACAAAATTCAGAAAAAACTCTCATTACACAAAAAGTTCAAAACTTTCGAAATTTAGAAATGTACCAGATTTCAATTTATTATTTATATATCAAAAAAATGTTCACGCTTCGAAATTTGTTAGGGATTTTTCAAAACTGTTATCCATTTCAAAAAATTTTCTCAAGATTCAAAAAATGTTTGTGGTTTAAAAAATAGTTGGCGCTTCCAAATTGGTTCGCGATTTTTTAAAAAAATCTCAAGATTCAAAAATTGTTCGTGCTTTAAAAAATTGTACGCACTTTAAAATTTGTTCGTGATTTTTCAAAATTGTTCTCCGTTTCAAAATTTGTTCTCAAGATTCAAAAAATGTCCGTGCTTTAAAAAATAGTTTGTGCTTTCAAATTTGTTCTCAAGATTCAAAAAAATTTAATGCTTTAAAAAATTGTTCACGAATTGCAAAAAATATTCGTGTTTTCGAAAAATGTTTGGGAATTCAAAATTTGTTTGTTTTTATAAAATTTGTTTCCATTTTTTGAAGAAACAAAACGTGCGTTCAAGAAATTACTCAATTTTTTGGATTTTTTGGGGGATTTTGTCAAACTGTGTTCGCTATTTAAAATAATGTTAATAATTTACGCTGCTTCATGTTCAAATACCTTTGGTAGCTCAACCAGTAGGAGCGTGTGATCAAGATCCTATGTTTGATCCCGTCGTACGTCGCATGATCTCTCTCTCTCGCCGCCGATTTGTTTTCTTCATGGGCGGGCCCAGGCAGAGAAACAGCGAAACGCGCGCGTTGCTACCCACAAAGCCCGCCAATCAGCTGCTCTGCGCGAAGCCGCACCTACTTGACGCAGAATGCGTCACATAGGACGTCCCCTTCGAGAGGGAAACCGATCTATGGTTGGATGATTACAAAATCAGGGATAAAAGCCATTTTATTCATCAAAGACCATAGTGTGTGGGGTACACCTGATGACATGGGCTTGGCCAAGCCACATGTGGCGCCCCGACCTCTCGAAAATGAAATTTTAGCTAGACTGCGTGCTTCATAATTAACAGCACGACTCTCGAAAATTAAATTACAGTGAAATTGAGCTAGCTTGATATTATCTCACTAACTATAGCACCAAATCTACCTCTACTCCCGCTCATAATATCTGAGAAAACTTGTTTGGAATCACATGCAATAACAAAGTCTTGCACGTTGAGATCTTGACTGTGTTATCTTCAACCCATCACGCCTTGTTTGAATTATCATTTTACTTTGAAATACCCCTGTGAAAATACAGAGCTTGGGCTATCATTTTGTTTCCAACCTTAAATTACTAAACGACCAGTAACATACATCTGTAAGTTTTACACCTCCGTATTACGATACACCTATCCCAAGCGCGGCCTTAAGGTTTAAGTTCTGGTGCCCGCATTATTTCTAAATTTCAGAATTTTCGGTGATGTGCTCTCAGTGGGAGTAGATGTTTCCGTCGATGACGAGACGCCTACAGTGACTTTGTAAATCCGAAGATGATATGCCGGCTCAGTCTCTCGAAGATGCTCATTGGAGTAGGGTGTGCGTGCGTGCGTTCATGGGATGAGTGTCTGCGCATATGTATAAGCGCATGCGTCTGTACTATGTTTAAAAAATTCGGACCTCCCAGAGTGGCAATTCTACATTCATGTTGTGGGGTCAATTTTTTTCGGAGTCATGCTGTTGACCCCACAGCTTTTGAGAAAAACAGTCAAAAATTTACAGTATAGTTATTGTACACCGTGAAGACAATAATCTAAAATATAAAAATATTAGCAATGACCTCACAGGTTCTTCTGGCTGGCTTCGCTACCTCCCAAGCGCCGAACCGCTGGCACCGGTAAGTACTACGTCCTCGAATTATCCATGGTAAGATTATTCATTCGAGTATTATTAATATATTTTTTGCGAGAAAATTTCCAATTTACTCATCTTCAATCAGAGCAGTACAACGAACACCAGAAATAAAAATTACATCCAGATTCGTAGACCACCTAGCGATGACTACAAGCACTGAAACGAGCCGAAGGCGCGCCGCCGTCATCAACCATCCATCGCCGGAGTCGGGCACAATTTTTTGTAGTAGATAGTCAGGAAGTCGTCGTGCTAAGGCCCCATGGGACCAGTACCCAGAACAGCAATCGTCGTCGATGAAAAATAACATAGATCGAAAGGATCCAAACCGAAGACACACGAACGTAGACGAACAACGACGAGATCCGAGCAAATCCACCAAAGGTATATCTGCCGGAGATACACCTCCACACGCCCACCAACGATGCTAGACGCACCGCCGGAATGGGGTCTAGGTGGGGAGACCTTTATTCCAGCTTCAGGGTGCCGCCGCCGTCTCGCCTTCCTGAGCAAGACACAAACCCTAGCAAGATTAAAAAAATCAATTAAAAACGGAGCCCTCCCGCCGGCCCTTGCCAGGATCACCGCACCTTCATGACCCTAGGGCCACCGGAGACGAGGCGGACCTGCGCTGACGCCGACGAGAGGCTGGAACCCTAACTTTCTTTCTTGGTGGAGGAGGAGGAGGCGAGAGTACTATTAATATATTTGTGAATATCCACTAGTTAAGAGCATCTAAGGCCAGACTGGGCAAATCCGCCGGTTATATGTTTGCGGACGCATTCGGACAAGCTCTCCTATTTCATTCCCGACATCTAAATGTCTTAAATTCGGACTCTCAAATTCATGCAAATACATGCACGTCGATTATGCAAGTCAATGTCACACATAAATAACAAATGTTGGTACTGTACATAAATAGTGTTTACATAAAATTTACTTGAAGTGCACAACTCAAACATCAGCTCTTTGATTTTTATTATGGGTCCACATATACTCCATAAGATCATTTGTTGAGTGTTTAGTAGCGTGTATGGACCTAGCCTAGTTGTTCTCCTCTCATACATGCTGAGTGTAGAAATGCTGAGTCAATGCAGTTGTTGTTGTTTGGCAGCGATATATGCGCTGAGACATGCTGAGCCGAGACTTTGTTTGGCAGCCTGCATGTGTTTAGACATGCTGAACAATTTCAAATTCTGAATATATTTTTTAATGATGAACAAAATTGAAAAAATGTGAACACAAATTTAAACATATTTTAAATTTTTTATTTCAAATTCTAAACATTTTCTTAAAAGCGAAGTAAATATTAAAATTCTAAACATTTTTTGAAATTTTGAAATTCGTTTTTTTTAATTTAAGAAAAATTTGAATATTTTATTAATAATTAACAAAATTTGACATTCAAAACATTTTTTTTCAAAATTCAAACAAATTTTGTTATTTTTTAATCCCGACATTTTTTAAATATATTGAAAATTCAAACTAATTGTGGAATTATGAATATTTTTTGAAAATTTAAATAATTTTGAAATTCTAAGTTTATTTTAAATTTAAATAAATTTTGAAATTCCGAATTTTTTCAAAAAAATAAAAAAATGGAAATCATGGTTTTTTTTTTTGGAAATTTTTAACAAATTTTGAAATTATGAACATTTCTAAAAAAGGGATTTTTATTTATGTGCCCCTGGTTCCTTAGCTCTACTCGTTCATCCCCACTCTATTAACTTTTGCTTACTTTTCGTCACTCCCTTGCCCGAAACCCTCAAAACAGGTTATAACAGACGTTGTCGTCGGGTCAATGCCTTTGACCGTTAACTCTGACGAGTGGGGCCGCGTTGGGGGTGGGCGCATGCAAGAGCGCGGTCGTGGGGTAGCACGTGTCAATGGACATGCCCGAAACGTCCCATCATATAAAGAGGGGCAACCACATCCATCGCCCCTACCATTTCCCCCAAATCCCCTCCCTACCGCATCGTCTTCCTCCCCCCCATCGACGTCGTCTCGCTCTCCTCCACTGCCTCCACCGCACCGTCTCGCTCTCCCCCACCACATCATCTTCCTCACCTTCATCGCCTCCATCTATCCGATGGACAAATCTCGTTGCGACGCCGGCGCAGCGGCCGGAGAAGTGGTGAAGCAGCAGGGTGCGGTGACCACAAATGTCAGCGGCGTCCACGGCGGTGCGGGGAAACTCGCAACCGCTGCGTATGTGGGGAAGGAGGTGGCGGGATCCGCCCCAGCGCAGAAGGTGACGGCGACGAGCAGCGGAGTCCATCCCGATTGCCCCCATGCGCAGTCCGGCGAGGAGCAGGAGGTATTTGCACTTGCTTTGCTATAGGATATTAGCTTGTAGAGTTAGTTGCATTGGTTAGATTGTGGATTCATACGGTAGTTCAGATGGTTAGAGTAGTTGATTTGACGGATGGGCCGGGGTTTTTTGTATGGGTTGGGGGGATGGGGGTTTTTGGACTAGGGTTTGTTGGATAAATGCTAGCTAGATGTTGTGAACTATGATTTTAGGTGCTGCAATGATTGGGGTTTTTAGATTTGTTTTTAGATTTGGATAAATTCGTTGCAAAAATGCTAGATGTTGTGAACAGATTGGGGTTTTTAATGCTATGATGCTAATTAGGTTTATTTTTAGTGCTCACAGATTGGTTTTTTTAATGCTATCATGCTTATTAGACTTGTTTTTTATGCTTATTATATTCATTGCAAAAATGTTAGATGTTGTGAACAGATTGGGGCTTATTAGATTGATTAAGAAGTTATTTGATTCAAGTTATATCAGCTCTGTTGTTCACAATATGTCCACAATATGTGGTTATATTAGCTCTATTGTTCAATGTGTGTGCATGACAATGGAAAATGCAAATAGGATCATAGTATATTAGCCCTATGATCAAGTGTGCATATCTAAATTTCAATATGTAGTTATATTAGCTCTGTTGTTCAATGTATGTGCATGACAATGGAAAATGCAAACAGGATCATAGTATATTAGCCCTATGTATTTACTAGTGATGGATGTAATTGTATATTCAGGAGGATGATGGTTGGGGGAAGAAGAGGAAGATAGACTATACTTTCAACGACCCGTACGATCCAGCGTATGGTGCCGACGAAGAGTATGAGGTAAGCCTACTTGAAATTTAGATTGTTCATTTAGTTCGTTGACATGGTGTATTCTCATGAATCTATAATGTACTAATTTAATTCATTCATGTGTGCATTATGTCTTTGGGGAAGATGTGGATGTGGACCGCGGCAACTTCACCTCCTTCAAAAAGAAGGAAGAGGAGAAGATCAGGGTTAAGGGTGTGGGTTACTACTACAAGAGTAGGACCAAAACTTGACGCTGCCCCTACAGCACCACCAAGACAAAACCAAAGTCCGGCTGCTTTGCTCACCTTCTAGCTCATGTAGAAGATGTGGCCATCCACGGCGAGGACTACAAGATCATGGGGCAGCATGCTGCCCTAGCCAAAGTCCTGTCTCCCCTTCCCTGATGTTATGTTATGATGTGTTTTAAGTACTTTAGGTTGTGCTGAACTATATTGGTGAACTATGTTTGTGGGGCTCCATGTTTGTGAACATGATGTGGGTTAACTTTTGGTGGTTTGATTTTATATGCATGTGGCTATCTATGTTGGGTATTTTTTTTAATTTATCTGCTATGATTTGTTTCAGTGTTTTGAAAGTTCAGGTGCTGCAATGATCACACATATGCTGCAATCCATCATTGTATCAAGGGTTCCCTTTTATCAAATATTCCAATAACAGAGCAAACAACAACATTTTAATGAAGATGCATTATCAACTATCTATGTTTGTGTAGGAGGTCGTGTGTGCAAAATTTGAGGTGATTTAGAGGAGGTCAAAGAAATTTGAATTTGAGAAATGTGCTCCAAATAAGCTCCTAGGCTAGGGTAAACAGCCCATTTGTAATCAAGTTATTTTGGACCTACTCTAAATGAGCCAAATGTTTTTTATCAACACCTATTCAATCTATATAATGTGGATTCGAAGTCTCACTATTTTTTAATTAATCTTCATATTTTTACATTTTCTTTTGCAAAAAATACTTTAATATAAAAATATTCAAAACACGTTTAAAATATGAAAATGGAAAACTAACTTCAGATCCTTCTTATTCACTTTAAAACAAAGGTTTAGTGATTTTTTTTGATTTTTCAAAAACAGAAGGTAATACCACCTCCGCTCCTTGAACTCTATGAAATCATGTAGGTGATAGCTCATATGTGTGAAGGTTTTCTCATGAAAATGACCATAGACCAAGTTTATGATTTTTGGTTGGTAACATGTCACATAAGACAACATTGTGCGTAGTTTTTTTTTTAAATTAATGGTGGTCATTTGACCTCGATCGTGCTAGCTAGGGTTTTTTCATGAAATGACCATAGACCAAGTTTAGTATTTTTCCTCGTTAGTGTGTCTTATAAAACGACGAACGGCGAATGTTTCATATTTTTTCGTTTTTTAATTAGTTATGCTCAGTCAAAGCCTTCGAAACCCCGTTGAACAGCTCAAAACCCCTCAAAACCCCGCGGGGTTTCGCCTAAACCTAGCTCCCAACGTCAGCCATCCAATCATACCCTCGTGCCAAGCGACATCCGTCAGATCTGGCCTTCTAGAAGGAACTAGGTGGGCTGGCTGTGTGCAGGCTCCGCGTTGTTGGATCACAAGGACGGCTCCATATCCTTGGATCGTGGAGTGATCCGCGAGAGGTGATCCTATTTGTTGTGCTCGGCTGCTCGCCCACCACTGACACCGTGAAAAAAAAACGTTGTTATTGGGCTCAAATGGAAACCAAGCTCTGGTTGGGCCGTCGATTTGCGTCGTTTTTTTGCATCATTTGCTCTGTTTTTTGTGAACATGCTGGCTCTGTATTTTTGCATCGTTTGCTCTGTTTTTTGTGAACGTGCTGGCTCTGTATTTTTGCATCGTTTGAAATCAATTGACATTGCGTAGAAAATGACCAATTTTTAAGGGACAAATATATTTTTATCATGCAAAATGGCCACAAACTATTCAAAATTTGTCTCTTTCCTATAATACATATGACCACGGATTCCCACGCGTGCAATTAGCTTCTTTTACTTCTTCTTTTTCAAACCATCGTTTCCCACGCGTGTACATTCTAGATGTTGCGGTGGGTTTGAAAACGGGTTACTTCACATTTGACCCCGGCCGTTATTGCCACGGCCAAATAACACGTAGCACTACGGCTATTTAAGCCACCCTCTGCCTCTGCCATCCCTCATCCATCTCCCATCCTCTCTGCCATATGCCCTTCTTGCTATTCGACCACTTCTCCTTCTTCTAGCACATCCTCAGCCATGCAGTACACCGGACCAACCTACCACTTCCCACCCACCGTGCCGGAGAGGCTCTACCCTCCCGTCGTGTACGTTGAGCGCACACTACGTGTGTGGGCAATATCAAGGTGGAGGACCGCAAGGAACTTCACCGAGTTCTTCCTCGCGTCCGATTGCCACCACCTCCCGCGGGGATCTACAAGGATGTTCCGTGTCGAGGAGGTCATCCAAAACGGGGTAGTGGTTGCTCTCCTTGCCCACTTCACCAACACATTCGACGCCTTCTACCTCCTCGTCTGGGTGTTTTGGTGTGGCTGCGAGTTCATCGCTTTCACCACCCACAACATGTTCACGAACTACACCAACATCTTCCCCACCGCGTCCCGCATGCACACTTTTCCGTACCCCATCGACAATGCCCCGGAGGAGCAATGAAGGGAGCCCGGAGAAGGAGCGAGGTGGAGAAGGCGGCGTCTAGGGTTCTAAACCCTCTATCTATTTTTTTGAGTCTATGTTATGTTAAGTTGTAATCACATTGAACCATGTGAGAGATGCTATGGGCTTGTTGGCCCTTTTATGAATTTCTATTATTAAGTTTTCTATCTATTCTATTATGATGTTCCTCCTAGTTTCAACTATGTGATCATGCTATGGGCTTGATGGCCCTATCTACATGTATGCTGATTTTTTTCTTAGAGAGCTCGCTTTGTTAGTAACCACCTAGTGCATGCAGCCACAACAAACCCTTCTTTTCTTACACAAGCCACAAATATGTAGCCACCTAGCTAGTGCATGCAGCCACAAAATATTTGTTCAATTTATTTGTTGTAGCAAAACGGGTTCTAAATCGAGGAGACAAGTGTGCGAGAAGAGAGGAACCAGCGGCAGCGACCGACGCTGCATCCGTGGCGGCTTGCGTGCACGAAAGCGGCTCGGTCAATGCATCGGGGCGGCACGCATCAGCGCATGCAGGCTCGGTCAGCGCATCAACGCATGCAGGCAGGCTTCTATCATGGAGGCGCGTGCATACGTTTAATGCAAGGGGCGGCCCAACGAAACCACAGCCCAACGGTCAAACAACTACACACCCAACGCGGCCCCACTCGTCATAGTTAACGGTCAAAGCACTGACCCGACGACGACGTCCATTATGACCTCTTCTGAGGGTTTCGGGCAAGGGAGTGGGGAAAACTGAGCAAAAGTTAAGAGCGTGGGGATGGATGAGTAGAGCTAAGGAACCAGGGGCACAGATGTAAAAACCCCTTCTAAAAAATATAAACATATCTGGACATGGTGTGGTGGGTGGGGACGAGGGTTAGGGCTAGCATAGCTGCCTTCATGCACCCTGTTTGGGATGCATAAGATGAGCATGGCTGAGGGCCCTTTTATGCATCATATGGGCATAGCCCAGGTGAGCCCATGCACCCTACCAAACAAGTAAAAGTGGGTCGGATTGGGAACTTTTGCCCTCATGCACCCTCCATGCACCCTACCAAACACATCCGAGCAGCTGCGCGCGCACCTGATGGTCTCAAAGATTCTCATGTATCTATGGAAAGTTCATAAGCTGAGTTGCATCTTAATCTTCCGGGAGTTCAGCTTGTTCTCCAGGTGCTTCAAAATCATTGGTTTGGGCTACACCATCACCCTCATCCTCAACAATCATATTGTGCAAAATAACATAACATGTCATGACCTACCACAAAGTTTCTAATCCCACATCATCGCAGCCCCACGAACAATTCCCCAACGAGTTTGAAGCACTCTGAATACCCTCTCCACATCCTTCCTAGCCGCTTCGTGCATTGTTGCAAATGGCTCTCTTTATTGCCATTCAGTTCAGATATGGTCTTCACAAACGCCGTCCACTAAAGATAGATGTCATTGGCAAGATAGTATCCCATGTTGTGGTCTCGATAGTTGAAGGTGTAGTTGCACGACGGCGATTCCCCATTACAAAGCCTCCTGAAGACCGGAGATCGTTGAAGAACGTTGATGTCGTTGTGAGAACCCGACATTCCAAAGAAAGCATGCCAAATCCATATGTCATCTCATGTGATGCCACCTTTTCTACGATGATGGTGGCCTCTTTGCTGTGACCTTGATACATTCCCCACAAACATTTGGGCAGTTTTTCCATTACCAATGCATGCAATCAATTAATCCGAGTATTCCTGGAAACCCCTTGGCCTATCCCGTAGCCAACAACTTCTCCGTGTCCAGCACATTTGATTCTCTAAGGTACTCAGGTCCAAACACCTCCACCACGACGTGGAAAAACTTGATAATAGTCTTCGGGCATGTGATCTCTCCCATCCTGACCATCTCACCAACGCCAATTGCAACATTACCAAGTGCAAGCATCATCAGAGCAACCATGCACTTCTGCTTGGTTGTATGTGCATCAAGTGCCCCCTTAGTAGTTTTGGAGTATTGAAGACAAACATGTTGATGAACTAATATGTTTGTGAGTATACACAGGAAATAGAGTCCCTGAAGATTTGGTTTGACACGTGGAAGACGACCCCCAAAATGGATTTCTTCAAGTGGATAATTTACTGATGAAATTGGTACGACCTTTGAGGAAATTGATGCATGTGAAGACTTTGAAGCTTGAAGACTTTGTTTTCATAGTTTCTTTTCTTCTTGTATTAGTCATAGGAAAAACCATACTATTAAAGGGGGTCTAGGTGAAACATATTTCACATTTCCAAAGGGATGCTCAAACTTACTCAAACATATACATGCACAAGCCGCTTCGAGTGAAGCCTTTGGAAATCTCGAGAACAGTTGACGCATTTGCTAGTGACAGTGATAAAGTTCATCTGGTTGCTGACGAATTTGGTCAGGCAACGGAGTTAGGAGTTCGCCAGTGCGATCTGCCTACCGTGAGGAAATTGAGTGCCCTGGCGAATTTGAGAGTTCAAATTTCGACCGTTGCTGCGCCGTGGGCCATATATCGAGTGGATCCTTATCCTAACAACAGTCGAATCAAAGAAGGGTATTTATGACAATTCATGTCTGGTTGCCCTGGCTATAAATAGCCGCCCCCACAACCACTTGTTGGTTGGCTGCTTCGAGATAACTTGACACTTCTCACTTGAGAGCAACTCATCCTCTGACGGCTTTGAGAGAATCCCAAGTGAGGAAAAACCCAGAGCCAAGTGATTGAGCATCACTGAAGAGATTGATCTGTGTGATCCGATGCATGTTACCTTTGAAGATTGTCATTCTTTCGGACGGTTAGGCATCAAGTTCTGAGTACTCCAAGAGTTATTGTGATGTGGCGATGAACAAGTCTGTGATGGTTTCAGAAGTCTACCTTGAAGACTTACCTCGAGTGATTGTGCAAGGACTAAATGACCTTAGCACAAAAGGAATATGTTGGGGACTGTGTGTCCTCTGAGTTGCGACTCAGCCACCTCAACCTGATGTACAGTTGATGCAGCAACTGAAACTGGTCTAACAAATTGATGTGTCTTCACTGAGCCCAACTGGTTTCAAATTCCTCACCCTCTTTTACATTATTCCACTACTGATGAATGTGTGATATATCTTTTGATGACCTTGAACTGAAGTCTTTCATCGTGTTATCTTTCATTTCTTCAGTTCATAGTCCTCATGCTAATCTTATTGAATGATTGCATGTTCTTCACTCTTACGTATCCTGATTGCATGTACTCTAATTCTATGATGATCTATTTTCCCTCATGTTTTTATTTCTTCACTCTAATCTTCATCAAATTCACCAGAGTCTGACAAATTTCTAGAAATCTCCCGTTCACACCCCCCTCTGGGAGTAAACATACACTTTCAATTGGTATCAGATCAAGGTTCTCCCTTGTTTTATGTGATTTTTGTTTAACCACCTAGAATTTTAGTTATGTTGACCGTAGGTATGATCAAGGTTTCTGCTGCGTGCATCATCTTCGATGTCACAGACTATCCTTACTGGAAGAACAAGATGCACATGCATCTTGACGCAATTGACAACAATCTCTAGTTCATCGCTGAGAACGGCATTCCCTCTGTCACTCCTAGCGTCAATGATGCTGATGTGAAGAGATTCAAGCAACTCGACTCACAAGATAAGAACATCACATGTGGACACCTCAACAAAGGACAGTATGGCAGAGTGAGTGCACTGGAAACATCAAAGCTCATATGGGATAGGCTGTCCAAGGTCAATGAGGGAGTTTCCACTCAATGTGACTCTCGTGTTAGCGTTCTTCACAATCTCTTCAATTGCTTCAAGAGAATCGACAATGAAAATGTTCAGCAAACCTTCGATTGCCTCATCAATATCTCAAACGAGCAACAGGATCTCGATGCCGCTGATATCACTGAGCATGAGGTGGTGAAGAAATTGTTGTTGTCTCTTGACAGTTCCTTTGACACCTTGGCCCTAATGATTCAAGAGTGTCCTGATTACAAGGCACTAGACCCTGCTGATATTTTTGAGAGACTTAATACTCATGAATTTCAACAAGTTGGAAAGAGAGATATGTATGGTCCCAGCTATGGACGACCCCGTGCTATGAAGGCTAAAGATAAAGCTAAGGAAATTTCTTCATTTGAAGAAGAAGTGTAACACCCCAGATGAAAACTTCCTTATATGGCAATATATTCATTGTTGACTTAATAAATTCCATTCTAGACTCTTCCTTCATTTCGAGTTTCTTCGTTTTTGCCTTGTGCGTGTGTTGCATGTCACCATGTAATTTTCATTACGTGCATTGCATTGGCATAGTCTCACTTGCATCCGTGTGTAGTTGCATCGTCTCCGTTCTCTACGTTGTCCGTTTCGAGTTCCGACACTCACACACGTGCCCGTGGCACCTCCGAGTCCTCCTTTTGTCAGTGGCCGGAAAACATCCTCGGAATGGGCCGAGAGTTGTCAAGTGGTGTTGGTGTATCACCGGTAGACCGCCTGTCAAGTTTCACCTCGTTTGGTGGTCGTTTGATACTCCAACGGTTAACCCCGTGGGCCGAAAACCCCATTTCTCTTTTGGCCCAGCATCCCTCCACAACAGCCCACTAGCCCAGCACAACCACCTCCTGCTCTCAGTCGTTGGATCGTGATCGTGTGGGCGAAAACCGCACCTCATTTGGACTCTCCTAGCTCCATCTACCTATAAAACTACCCCTACCCCCGAAATCCCGGATCCAAACCCTAGCCTCCCTCCTCTGTCCGCCGCCGGACGCGTCCGTCCGCGCCAGACACGTCTGCCACCGCGTGCCTGGCCAATTGCCGCATGCCACGTCAGTGCTCCGCCGCCTCCCGCGGCTCCTCGCGCCGCCGGCCCACCGGGCCTAGGCGGGGCCCGCCCGGCCTGAGCCGCCGCACCGCGCGCCCGCGCCCACCGCCACCTCGCCGGCGCGCTGCGAAGCCGCCACGCCGAACCCGACCGCCGCCCCAGCCGGCTCGCCTCGCCGGATCGCCACGCCCGTCGCCGACTGCCCATCTCCGACCGGCCTGAGCCGCCGCTCCTCCCGACCGCCGCCGGTGCTCCTCCGCCTCTGGCCCGCGCGCCACCCCGCCGGCCGCCACGAGCGCCGGGCATCCCGCCGGCCGCTGCGAGCGCCGCCGCCTTCGCGAGCGCCGTCGCCTCCGCCGCCAAGCTCCACCACCGGCGCCGCCTCCGCCTCCCGCCGTCTCCGGCGAGTCTCGCCACCGCGCCATCGTCTTCTCCTCCGTCTCCGGCGTCAACTCTGGCGAGATCCGGTGGATCGGGACCAGATCCACCAGGAGACGGTCCAAACGCCACCCGACGTCCTGGATCCCTCCGTCCCGCACGACTCCGTCCCGCGTTGACTTTTCGGAGGGGTATTTTTCACTAAGTCCCGGATCTGCAATATTTTATGCCCTCTTTGACATGTCACAACTGTGTGCTCGTAGCTCCGTTTTGCATGTATAATATATCGAAATGTTCGCCTCGAAGTGATCTACATGTCGGCGTCAGTTTTGTGCATGTTAGGGTTCATCTAGATGTCTTAATCTTTGTTGCAAGACTGCTTCGTAATGTTACTGTTTCAGCACTAGTTGTCTGTTAACAATATGTTGGCATGTTCGTGAGGTCGTAACTTGGTGCATGTTGGTCCGAATGGAGTGTATGATATGTCAAAATGTTCGTCTTGTGATGCTCTTCATGATGGATGCTTTTTCATAAACTTTAGGTTGCATTATGCCATGGTTAACCCTATTGCCAAAGTGCATGTGGCTGTTAAGTTTCTAAAATTGTTACGAGATGACGATTTGTCTTTTTCGCGTGAATTAATCCATGGGTCATATGAGCTAGATGTCAACATGGGTTTTGCTCATTGGAGTATGTTGTACACGGTAGATTTATTTTCATGCCATGATATGTCTTGAGATGAGTGCATCAAGCTTGTTAATATGCCATCGTGATGTTAAGTTTCTGCTAAGGCCGAATCTGTTAATTTTTATGCCATGTTTCCATGATGCTACCGTCATTGTTGTGCATGGTTAGAGTTGTCCAGTGGGTGTTACTTGATGTATATGTTATGCTCTAGCTATCCATGCTCTTGTTTGCCATGATGGCTTGCTGTAGCTTGGTGTTTTCATGCTCTCAAGTTCCTATAAAATGTTTCTGTCAGCCTGTTATCAGCAAGTTCAGTTTTGCCATGTGAATAGCTAGTGTTCTATGTATCCTATGACCATGTTCTTGCCATGAGTAGCTTCAAAAACATGTCTTCTTGTTGTTGGTTATATTCACATTCCATGCTATGCTTTGATATGAGTCACACAAGCTTGCAAACATGCCTACTTGTCGTTGTTGCTGCCATGCTTAGTAATTTTCACTAAGTCTGAGAAATCTCTTAACTTATTGAATCTTGCCATGCTTGTTTAATTGTGTTCCAGCAAGTTTGTGGGTGTGCTCTGAGTTCATTCTTGTTAAGAATCATGTATATTTCACATCCATGCCTTTTGTCTTCATGTTTGGGTGTTGTAGCATAATTATATCTTGCTCCAAAGATGCTGTGTTGCTGTTAACTGCAGTTTTGTATTGCATCTTGTTTTGCTTGTCATTTGCAAACCGTGCATCCTTTTCCCATGATCTTTATATCGTTTTCGACCAAAATCTTCCCCTCTATCCAGTGGCTTGCTTGGTTGCCCAAGATGAAGCCATTTCCATCATCTTCTCCTTAGGCTCGAGAGCATCCTTATGCATACGCTGTAATGCCCAGGATGGGACTATACCTCCTACGTGTCGAGGCACGACTTAAAGGTATAAGCCCATCCTAGAATGATCTCAAGTTTGGTATCTTTGCACGACTCATGTAAAAGAGGGATTAAATTGCAAAAGGAGATAGTTGGCTTACACTCGCCACTTCACACAATACAATACATAAGCAATACATCATTCAAAACATCACAACCCGACTACGGGTGAAGAACCAAAAGAAAGATACCAAAACATAAAGCCACAGGTCAGGATCGAATCCTAGTAGAAACCACTACTGATCGTCGAAACGTCACAAGCAAACAGCCACGATCTTCATCGGGCTCCCGGGTGAAGAACTGATCCAACTCCTGCATCAAACTCGGCTGAACCTGCATCTGGTGTGGTGAAGTAACTGTGAGCCATAGAGGACTCAGCAATCCCGTTCCTGGGTAACAAGACTATTTAAGCCTTGGGTGAGGACAAGGCTGAAGAAAGAATATGAGGTGAAGGAAAAACAAGAGTCTGCAGCAGCAACTAGCACTAACTTACGTAAAGAGAGCGAGAAGAGAATGTGCCTTGGTCGAGAGATGATCACGAAGTGATCCTAGCTAAAGCCGGTCAAACATAACCCCACCGTGTTCAACTCCCGAATCCCTATTCGGAAATTGACAGTCACGGTACACACGCTGGTAGTGTATTGAAACATTGTGTCAAGTTATCTACAACCGGAATTAACAAGCTCCCATCTGCCACATAACCGCGGGCACGGCTTTCGAAAGTTCAAACTCTGCAGGGGTGTTCCAACTTGACCCATTACAAGCCCACGATCCGCGGAGTCGCAACTCCATAGGTGGGAAGACCCGAGTATTCTCGGAATCCCGTGCTCAAGTTAAACCGAACTAAGGTAAGGCTAATCCAGCAAATCCTCCCGGCGTGTCGACACCTTGATAGGTAGCCGCGCGTATCTAGTCTCAGGACACGATCGGATGGGCGATTCTACAGGTTTTTACCAAACCTCGAGTTTCCTCGTGGTGGCCCCGCAGACTCCCCGTTTCGGACCAACACTCATGTGGAGCACTGGCCCGGGGTTGTTGAATTAAGAATAAAAGGGATAGATAGTCCACATGCAAGTTTTATTAGTTTGTTATTAGGCAAATAGTACCAATGTTGGGACTTGCTGGAAAAGACTTAGCACTTAGCGGTTTATCAAGGGGGTCCCATACACCCCAACCGTGTTAGGAACGCATAATCAAGGAACATAACACCGGTTTATACGGTTCCTAACGGCATGAGTGGAACAAAACACCAAGCAAAAGGCTTAGCCTTCCACCCTTGCCAATATATAGATGATTTCATTTAAGCATTTATATAGTGTGATATAACCCAACCAAACTTCAACATGAAGCAAGCATCTTCGATCTTCACCTGCAACTAGCAATGCTATAAGAAGGGCTGAGCGAAGCGTACTTAGCAAAGCAACGGTTTGCGTAGGTAGGGTGGTTAAACAAGGCAATGGTTACAAGTAGGAGGCTGACAAGAAGATCATGGGCATCGAGGCAAAACTATAGAGCGGAACTACTAGCAATAGGCAAAGATAGTAATGTTATCAGAGTTCGGTCATCTTGCCTGGAATTCCACAAGGGAGAAGAACGGGTCCATGAAGTAGACGGAGCAACACAGTCGAGAGAAACCTCACAACTCCGGAACGAAACCGAAGCTATCAAGAGAAGCAAACCGGAAAGAAACAAACAACACGGTAAACACACAAGCATAAACATGGCATACGATGCACATCCAAGTATGATGCATGTCCGGTTTAAATATGCATGGCATGGCAAAGTGCACAAACAACACTACAAGTTAAGTGGAGCTCAATATGCAACGAGTTGCATATTGACGAAACACCACATTTAATTATTTAGTTGACTCTCATTATTTACAAGACAAGATTAATTGTTTTTAACATAGCAAGAGGTGAAGCATAAAGAAACTACACTATTTAGACATTTTAAATGAGGCCGGAAAAAATAACAACAACAATCCGGAAAATTCCCATGAGCATGTTTAATAATTATAAGGCAACAACAATTAAACATTTAAGTGTTGTTAACATGATGCGGATGACATGATCAAGTTTATGCAATTTTATTAAAAGGTTGACAAGAGAGATAAGGATTATTTGTCACCGTGGTGGAAGAAAAGGGTGCCACGGCAACAATCCGAAAGTGATGCAACGGCATCATATCGGTTCCGGTAACTCGTTGAGAGTCCGGTGCAAAAGGAAAGATGGCGAGTGAAACAAGATGAAGGTGGGGTGATCCCGTTGCCGGGTTCCCATGAGTCGGTGACGAGGCAACCGAGGAACATGACAAAAGGACGAAACGGCACGGAGCACACAAGGGAGACATTTCATACAACACAACATCACACGGGTCATTGGCTCGGCGGTTATACCTTCGAAACACTTGTTTCGGGACGGTTCGAGATAGTAGAGGAAGGAGTCGTTCTCGCGAGTCGTAGAGGAAGTAGTGGTTCACGTTTCCGAAGAGGAAGTAGTTGTTCCGATATCGTGTCATGGTACTTGCGGCGTCGGACATCTTCGGGGCGATGGTAGTGGAAGTAGTGGTACTTGTACATGTAGTCGTTCCGTTCGTAGAGGTACTTGAGGGTCTCGGCGACGATAGTGGTACACGGCGACGGTAGTCGTTCGGGTCGTCGTGGTACTTGGGGTCTTCAAAACAGCGGCCGTCGAGGTACTTGTCGCGTCCCGGATGTGTAGTCGTTCTCGTCCGTAGTTGTACTTGCATCGGAGGGGTACTTGTCGCGTAGTCGAACTCGACATATCCGAAGGGGTACTCGTTTCTTCCGAAGGTAGTCGAACTTGGTGTATCCAGGGTCTTGGCGTCCCTGGAAGAGAAACTTGGCATCCACGGTTCTTGCGGCTGCGGTCTCCTGTAGGCAAAACACGGGCAGGCAAAAACAAGGGCATCGTCTCGCAGGAGGTGCCCAAGGCTGGAGCAAGCCGCTGCGGTCTTCACAACAAGAGAGAAAAAAAGGCAGCAAGGTGCGGGGCGTCCTGGTGCTGGTGGAGGAAGGCAGCAAGGCGAGGCCTCGAGGGCGGCAGCAGGTCGAGCCGGCAAGGAATGAACGGAGGGAGGCAGAGCCTCACGCGGACGCCGGAGACGGAGGGAGGAGGGGCCACGGCGCGGAGCAGCGAGCGGCTCGCGCTACAGAGATGGGGACGAAGTGCTGGACGCCTGGAACGGGGAGGGACGAGGCGCTCGGGATGGAGGAGCCGCGGTCACGGGCCGGACGAGGAGGGGTCGTGGGCGAGACCCTGGCACGGCGCGACGCGGGAGGTGAGGCCGCGGCCTAGGGCGGCTTGACGAGGCGAAGAGGCGGGACTGGAGAGGCCATGGCGATGCGGTAGGACGAGGCAGGAGCCTGGCCTTGGCGCTGGAGACGCCAGACGGAGGGGAGGCCGGGGCGCTCGGGGCCCTGGCTGGCCTCGTGCGCGGAGGACGGCGACTTGGGGCGGCCGGCTGGGTGATGCGGCGTGAGGAGGGAGTGCGGAAGGGAGCGAGACGATGGGGAGAGGGAGCGGGCGTCGAGGGGAGAACGAGGGAGACCGAAGCGAGGGAGAGCGAGGCGCTCGAGGGAAACTGGCGGCGGGGTCGGGACGAGAGGGAGAGAGCGAGCGCTGAGGGAAGCTAGGGTTCGGTGGAGCTAGTCGGGCTAGGGGGTTTTGGGCCGACTGGGCCTGGAGTCCAGAAGGTTGGCCTTAGGGAGAAGGGGAAGGAGGCTGGAGGGCCAAAAAGGCTGGAAGGGAAGTTCGGCCGGCTGGGCCTGGAGGCCTGGCTGCTGGCCTCTTCCTTCTGCTGTTTTTCGAAATAAAACAGAAAAAAAAACAAGAAGAAGAAAGAAAAGAAGGGAGGTGCTAGAAATAGGCTTAGGACAAGAAGTAAAAACCCTGGACTCACAAAAATGTCAGGAATTTAATAAAATTGTTGGAGGGGTTTTTGGAAGAACCTCGAAACAACGGAAAGAATTATAGGCAAGGTTTAGAAGTAGAAACTTGAATTAAGAGGCATGGGGAATATTGCAAGTGTGTTACGGTGATCCCAAACAATTGGAATATTTTTAATATAGCTCCCTAAAATATTGAGAGACTTTTATATGTTATAAAGAGAAGACACCTTCCCTCGATTTAAATGGACCGAAGGTCCACACGATTTATTTGGTTGCAAAAAATTAATGAGATGATGGCATGATGACATGATGCAATGCAAAAAATAAATAACACAAACACAAAAGAACACACGGGCAACCCGGAACATCTGGAATCTTCTGGAATCTTCTGGGACGTCGGTCTCGGGCGTCACAACTCTCCCACACTAATAGAGGATCTCGACCCGAGATCCTAGAGATAGCACCGGGTAAAAACGAAAAAGAAGAGGAAGAGGTAAAACAAAGTTGCTTCTTTGACAGACGAGTGAAAACCAAAGAACCTTGAGAGGTTGAACAATCTTGAAGGAAAAGAATACAACAGAGATGAACGAATATGAAAACTCCGTTAGAAAGAGGAACAAGTAACACCACGATAACCTTGCAGGTTAGAAGACATGAAGCAATAGCTTACGAACCAAAAGAATATGAAACTGTAATGGTATAGCCAAGGAATAAGAATGACAGAATTTGGTTAGCACTCCGTCTGAAAATGGAAGGAATTAACATGAACTAGAGAAGATGGAGTGATACTTGATGAAATGAACAACACACAGGCTCCGGAACATTTGAAAGAAAGGCACAAGGTTAAGAAGGATTCAGACAGCACTCCGGTTGAAACGAGAGGCAAAACTATAAGATGAGATAACTAGAATGGAGGGCACAACACTCCGGTTAAATAGACAAGCAAGAGAGAATATGATCTTGATAAAAACGAGATGATGGTTAAAGAGAGCAACATCACAAAGCCTCCGGAATGAAAGAATAGAATATAGTTCAAAGAAAGAATGAATGGAGAATAAAATGACAACTTCTCTCAAAATTGAATTTGAAAGAGCATCCTTACGAAGAAGGGTTGAACGGAGTTGTTGGAAATTCAACAACGAAAGAATAAGCTTGATGTGGGCTTATGGAAAACATCTCAAAATAAAGAGGTGACAACAAGCCACTACGGAAATATTTGATTGGATTTAGAACAACAAGGAGACGATAAACTTATCTCATCGGAATGATAAATGAAGAACTTGGGTCATTTATAAGCACCATAATTAGCAACAATCCTTAGGAAAAGCTTTTAGGTGAAATACAACCCAAGATAACTCGAACGAATAATTGAAGGGTTGAAAACATCTCCTGAACAAGGAAAATGAAGGGTTTTAAATATCTCATTCTTGACAACTTGTGAATCATGAAACATGAAGGGAAATTGTCAAAAATGACATAACACCATCTCAAAAGATAAGGGAGAAAGAATTGCACTTGGAAAGCAAGATGAAGAATGCTTGAGCTCCAACAAGAATCTTGATGAAAACTTCGAGGATGAATTAAAACATGATGAACCACCATGAGAACTCCGGTAATAAAAGTATGAGAAGTGAAAGATGAAAAGAATAAGATTCAAGGCCTGCGATGAATTAGATGGAGCTTGAAATGATATAATTGAAATAACTTGAAGCTCCGGAAAACAAGATGAACAGCTTATAACCGAGAATATGATATGATGAACAAGGTCCGAAGGAAGGGATTAAATCACCTTGAAGGAATAAGAATAAGATTTATGTCATGCATAACCTTCACCAATTTAAATTGATGACAACCAAATGGCCATTGAACAAGAAGACAATAAAGAACAAGTATCCGCTCCCCAACATCAATGAACTATTCGAGCAGCTCAAAGGAGCTAAAGTGTTCTCTAAGCTCGATCTCCGAATGGGCTATCACCAAATTCGCATTCGCGAGGAGGATATCCACAAGACTGCCTTCGGAATGAGCTACGGCTCATATGAGTATACAGTCATGTCCTTTGGTCTCGCCAATGCTCCTCCTACCTTCTCGAGAATGATGCACTACATCTTCAACCCCTACACCGGCGAGTTTGTGCTTGTGTATCTGGATGATATTCTGGTATTTTCCAAGAATGAAGAAGATCACGAAAAGCACTTACGTCTGGTTCTTGACCGACTCCGTGAGCACAAGTTCTATGCAAAGTTCTCCAAGTGCGAATTTTGGCTCGATAAGGTCTTGTATCTGGGCCATATCATCTCTGTTGACGGTATTGCGGTAAACCCCGAGAAAGTTGAAGCAATTGTCAACTGGGAAGCTCCTCAGAACGTCAAGCAACTCCGAAGCTTTCTTGGTCTCGCCAGCTATTGTAGAAGGTTCGTTGAGAACTTCTCCAAGATTGCCAAGCCTCTTTCCAACTTGCTGCAGAAGAATGTCAAATACTTTTGGTCTCCAGAGTGTGAAGTGGCATTCAGAACTCTCAAAGAAAAGCTCGTCTCTGCTCCAGTTCTAACTCCTCCAGATGAGTCCAAGCCCTACGAAGTATTCTGTGATGCTTCTCTTCAAGGTCTTGGTGGTGTGCTTATGCAAGACAAGAGAATTGTGGCATACACTTCTCGTCAGCTGAAGCCAAGTGAGAAGAACTATCCCACACATGATCTCGAGCTAGCAGCTGTGGTACATGCTTTGATTACGTGGAGACATCTGTTCTTGGGCAGAAAAGTCGACATCTTCACCGATCACAAGAGCTTGAAGTACATCTTCACACAGCCGAATCTGAACCTCTGCCAGACTCGTTGGGTTGAAATGATCCAAGAGTATGATCCCAACATCGAATACACTCCTGGCAAGGCGAATGTGATTGCAGATGCTTTGAGCAGAAAGGCATATTGCAACAGCCTTCTTATCAAGCCGTTCCAGCCTGAGCTTTGTGAAGCGTTCAGGAAACTCAACCTCCAAGTTGTTCCGCAGGGTTTTCTTGCAAATCTTCAAGTTGCTCCTACCTTGGAAGATCAGGTCCGTGAGGCCCAATTCAGTGATGCCATGGTGCAGAAGGTGAAACATGGTATTGCAAAGGGCACTCCTAAATACAAGTGCTATCGTGTTGATGAGAGAGATACCTTGTTCTTCGAGGACAGACTCGTGGTTCCAAAAGGTGATCTCAGGAAGCTCATAATGGAAGAAGCACATGATTCCCTCCTTTCCATTCATCCTGGCAGTTCCAAGATGTACCAAGACCTCAAGCAATCTTACTGGTGGACACGCATGAAAAGGGAGATTGCCCAATTCATGAATGAATGTGATGTCTGTAGAAGAGTGAAGGCAGAGCATCAACGTCCAGCCGGTCTTCTCCAACCTCTTCCTGTTCCCGAGTGGAAATTCGACCACATTGAAATGGATTTCGTCACTGGTTTTCCTAAGTCCAAGAGAGGGAATGATTCTATCTTCGTGGTGATTGACAAGCTTACCAAAGTCGCTCACTTCCTTCCAGTCAAAGAATCCATCAATGCAGCTCAATTGGCGGAGTTCTATACTTCCAGAATTGGGTCCCTACATGGCATTCCTCAAGTTATCTTCTCAGACCGTGGAAGTTTGTTCACTTCAAAGTTCTGGGACTCCTTTCAGTCCGCCATGGGCACTAAGATCAGGTTCAGCACTGCTTTTCACCCTCAGACTAGTGGTCAAGTCGAGCGAGTGAATCAGATTCTAGAAGACATGCTCAGAGCCTGTGTCATATCTTTTGGCATGAAATGGGAAGATTGCCTTCCATTTGCCGAGTTCTCTTACAACAACAGCTTTCAAGCAAGTGCAGGCAAAGCTCCGTTTGAAATCCTCTATGGCAGAAAGTGCCGTACCCCTCTCAACTGGTCCGAGACAGGAGAACGTCAACTTCTTGGCAATGACTTGATCTCAGAAGCCGAAGAAATGTGCAAAGTCATACGTGAGAATCTCAAGGCCGCCCAGTCGCGTCAAAAGAGCTACTATGACGGCAAGCATCGTGATTTGGCCTTCAACATTGGTGATCATGTTTATCTCCGTGTTTCTCCAATGAAAGGCACCCAAAGATTCGGTATCAAAGGAAAGCTTGCTCCTAGATACGTCGGGCCTTTCAAGATCCTTGGCAAAAGAGGCGATCTAGCCTATCAACTTGAGCTCCCTTCCAACTTCGCCAATGTTCATGACGTCTTTCATGTGTCTCAACTTCGCAAATGCTTCAAGACTCCTGAACGCATGATTCCGTTTGAAGAGATTGATCTTCAACAAGATTTGTCCTACCGAGAGCACCCAGTTGCTATTCTCGAAGAAACCGAGCGCAAGACCCGCAACAAGTCCATCAAATTCTTGAAAGTCAAATGGTCACACCATACCGACCGAGAAGCTACGTGGGAACGAGAAGATCATCTTCGTTCCGAGTACCCTTCCTTTTTCCAGTCCTAGATCTCGGGACGAGATCTTTTTGTAGTAGAGGAGAGTTTGTAATGCCCCGGATGTAATACTTTCCCTTTTGGGCAATATATGAGATCTTCGGCTCCATCTATTTCCATTTCCGGGTTCTTCGTCTTTCGGGTTTCGTCGTTTTGTCGTGTGCATGTGTGGCATTCATCCATATCATGTAGTCATGTGCATCGCATTGCATTTGTGTTGTCGTTTGCATCCGGTCCCATGCGTTCCTTCCCGTTGTCCGTTTCGCGTTCCGGAGCTCCCTCACGTGTCCGTGGCGTCCCGTAGGCCTACTTTGGTGTTTGGCCGTGTAACGTTACCGGTTTGGCGCGAGACTTGTCGTGTGTTGTTGTTTTGGTGTGTGTAACCCGCCTGTCAAATCTCGTCGCGTTTGGAGTCCGTTTGCTACCCCAACAGTTATTCTCGTGGACTCAAAGTGCCTCCACTTTGAGGCCCAAGACACCCCTCCAACAGCCCACCAAACCAGCCCAACCCTCCCTTCATCTAGGCCATCCAATTCTAATCGCGTGGCCGAAAACCACACCCCATTTGGACTACCCTAGCTCCTTGTGCCTATATATTTGTCCACTTTCCCCAATTTTTGCCCCAAATCAAGGAAACCCTAGCCCCCATCTTCTTCTTCCTCCAGCCACCGCCACCTCACCGGAGAGTTCGCCGGATTCCTTGCCGGAGCCGTGCCACCCTTCGCCGGAGATCCTCGCCGCCGGCATCTCCTCCTCGCCGGAGCTTGCCGCACCACCTCCCTCCATCACCTCCGGCGCCCCACAGCCGCACCACCGCCGCCTCCCCATCTCCCAGATCCCGCCGGCCACGCCTCCCGCCGGCCTGGGGCCACCATCGCCGCCCCCAGGCAGCATCCGCCGCCGCCCTCCCGATCGGATCGGGGGAGGAGCCCCCGATCTGGATCGCTGCGCAGCAACCCTACCAGGCCGCCCGTGGGCCTCCGCCTTCCTCCCACCCCGCAGGACAGGCGCCTGGGCCGGTTCCCTCCGCTCGATCGGGGCCCAGCCGCCTCCCGCGTCGCTGGCCCAGCCGCCTCCCTCCGCCTGGGCCGAGTCCCTCCGCCGGGCCCGTCTCACCGCCTCCTCCGCAGCCGCCTGGGCCGGGCCTCCAGCCAGCCGCGTAGCCCAGTCGCGGTGCCCAGTCCGCCGCCGGCCGGCCCGCCTCTCCGCGGGTCCAGACCGCTCCGATCCGCCAGGATCCCGAGCCCGATCCGCTTCCTCCAGCCCAGGAGCCCGTTTGACTTTTCAGATCTGAGAAGGTTGCCCCCAAATTCCTCTAAGTCCCCAGAATTTTGATCCCTGATGCATTTTTTCAAATGATGATATCTTTGTGTGTGTTGCTCCGATTTGAGTGAATGAGATGTCCAGATGTTCGTGGAGACATGTACTACATTTCTTTCCATTATGCCATACATGTTTGAGTTCATCTAGGTGCTTAAAATTCTGTTGCAAGAGTGCATCGTGATAAAAACTGATGTTAGTGTTGTTTTTCATGCCATCTTTGCATAGCGATAACTTGGTGCTCGTTTATCCGAATGATGCAAATGACATGTCCACGTGTTCGTCTTGTCATGCTCTACATGATGATTGCTTAGACTTGCATGATAGATTTAATCTTGCCATGTTTATCTCCGTTGCAAAGTGCTATGTGGCTGTTAAGTTTTTAAGCTTGTTATGAAATGCCAACTTGAGGAGCTCATTGCTATCATTGTGATTGTCTCCATGATGCATGCTTAGGTGTTTTGGAATCACCATCATGTGTACTTTCTTGTGGTGCTTACCACTTGCCATGTTTAGTTTTTAGGTGACTTAAACTTGCTCTCAAAGATGCCATGATGAAACTGCTGTTTTAACACTTAGTGAAATTTCACTAAGTCTGGAATCTGTAATTTCCAGATGCCATGTTTGCTTGTTGTTCTAGGCCAATCCATGATAGTTTTGGAGTGACTCTTGATGATTCCTTGCTGTACATATTGTTGGCTATCAATTCATGCTCTCACATGCTTATTTGAGTGGCTGTAGCATATTTAATTTTTGCTCCAAAGTTGCAATAAAATACAGCTGTCAGGATTTTGTTGTCAAGTTCAATATGTCCAAGCTTGTTGCTATTGATCCATGGCTCCTTTGGGGGTGCACCAATGGACTTATTTGCTGTAGGATATGTCTAGTTTGTGTCCATGCTCTTTGCCATGATGTTTGAGTGTTGTAGCTTATTTATCTAGTGCTCCGAAGTTGCTATGTTGCTGTAATTTTCAGCTTTCGCATGTTTATTGTTTTGTGTGTAACTTTTAGCCCGTAGCTCCGTTTTCAGCAAGTCTTATATGAAACTTGGTTGATTTTTCGTGTAGATTCATAATATCCTATTGTTATCATGTTTTGAAGCATTTCGCTTGAGTGCAATTTTCCATGCTCCTTGTGCTCCCATAGTGCATAAGTCATGCATCCATCATTTTTTGTGTGCGCATTGCATTTTGTTGATTCGTGCCTTGTGTGGTTGTGTTGATTAGAGCCAGAAGCTGAGACCGAGTACGAGTACGAGCACGAGGTTACTACCGAGGTTGAGAACGAGGAGCTTTCTTACGATCCGAACGACAACTCTTCAGGCATGACCGAACCCGGATACCATTACTATTTTTGCCTATTGCTAGTACTATCGATCTATAGTTTTGCCTCGATGCCCATGTCTTTCATGTCAGCCTCCTACTTGTAACCATGATCATGTCTAACCACCCTACCTATGCAAACCATTGATTGGCTATACGTAGGCTTCGCTCAGCCCCTCTTATAGGGTTGCTAGTTGCAGGTGAAGTTGAAGATGCTTGCTTCATGTTGAAGTTTGTTGGGTTATATCACACTATATAAATTCTTAAAATGAAATCATCTATATATTGGCAATGGGTGGAAGGCTAAGCCTTTTGCTTGGTGATTTGTTCCACTCATGCCGCTAGGAACCGTATAAACCGGTGTTATGTTCCTTGATTATGCGTTCCTCACACGGTTGGGGTTATGGGACCCCCTCGATAAACTGCTAAGTGCTAAGTCTTTTCCAGCAAGTCCCAACATTGGTACTATTCGCCTAATAACTAATAAAACTTGCATAGGGTCTTGCAAACCCGAGTTCTTAATCAACAACCCCGGGCCAGTGCTCCTCATGAGTGTTGGTCCGAAACGAGGGTCCTGCGGGGTCACCACGAGGAAACTCGAGGATTGATATAATCTTGTAGCATCACCCATCCGGTCGTGGCCTGAGACTAGATACGCGCGGCTATTGTCAGGGTGTCGGCACGCCGGGAGGATTTGCTGGATTAGCCTTACCTTAGTTCGGAGTATCTTGAGCACGGGATTCCGAGAATACTCGGGTCTTCCTACCTTTGGAGTTGCGACTCCGCGGATCGTGGGCTTGTCATGGGCCAAGTTGGAACACCCCTGCAGGGTTTGAACTTTCGAAAGCCGTGCCCACGAATATGTGGCAGATGGGAGCTTGTTAATATCCGGTTGTAGAAAACTTGACACTTTGAACCAATTCACTACCAGCGTGTGTACCGTGACTGTCATTTTCCGAAAGGGGTTTCGGGAGATGAACACGGTGGGGTTATGTTTGACTGGCTTTAGTTAGGATCACTTAGTGATCATCTCTCGACCGAGGCACCTTCTCTTCTCGCTCTCTTTAACGTAAGCTAGGCTAGTGCTGCTGCAACCACTTATTCTTACTCTTTCTTCAGCCTTGTTCCTCACCCAAGGCTTAGATAGTCATGTTACCCGGGAACGGGATTGCTGAGTCCTCTGTGGCTCACAGTTACTTCACCACACCAGATGCAGGTCCGACGGTGAGCTATCCAGGTGATGGCACCGAGCTAGACTGGGAGTACGACGAGGAGCGTAGCCGTTACTATGTTCGTTATCCTGTTGATCAGTAGTGGAACTTCTACTAGGATTCGATCCGACCTGTGGATTTAAATTATGTTTGGTATCTTGTCATTTGGATTTTACCCTTAGATGGGCTGTGATGTTTTATTGAATGATGATTTGGACATGTAATGTATCTGTGTGACGTGGCGAGTGTAAGCCAACTATCTTTTCAGTTTACATCCCCATTTTTTACATGAGTTGTGCAAAGGTACCAAACTTGCGATCATTCCAGCATGGGGTTATGTCTCTAAGTCGTGCCTCGACACGTAGGAGATATAGTCCCATCCTTGGCATTACACTTGTCGAGACTGAGTTTGTGGAGCCATCTTACCATCCCACCGACGACTTAACATGCAATACGACCGTTCCCCGATATCACCTCTATCTTTGCCTTGCTAGTTTTCTCGCTCTATAGTTATGCCTCGATGCCTATTCTTGTGTGCCAGCCTCCTATGTTGCCATGAAACACTCTAACCGCCTTCCTAGCAAAACCATTGATTGGCTAAGTACGCTTTTGCTCAGCCCCTCTTATAGCGTTGTTAGCTGCAGGTGAAGTTTGAAGATTGCTCCATGTTTGGACTTCTTTACTAGGTTAACACAAATATATCTTAATTAAATCAAGACACGTATATATTGGTTGTCACATCCCCAATTTCACCTTGCCCTAGGATAGCATTTGCCTGTTGCATCATGTTTCAATTTCTCAGAAAACTAGAAATGGGGATGCTCAAACCCTAGCACTAAATGAATTTAACTAGGGTCAAATTAAAATCTTTTTCAATGAACCCAAAATGCCCCTTGGAAAAGTTCATCATTTTTGGATTGATTAAAAACCTCTGCCAAAAATGTTGCACATATTTCTAGGACCATTCTGGATTTTTGAATAACCCATATTGTATTTAAATTGGGGCATTTAAATATCCTTAATATCTTTAAATGCTCCAACAATTCTGAAAATAGTTGAGGGCCCCTGTAATAATTTATTTAATGCCCACAATTACTTTGAGGATTTATTAAAATGATTTGGGCTATAAACTAAATCAAAACAAAATAACATAAATAGACAAGAAAACAAATTAGAAAGGTTAGAGAAGTACCTGGGCTGCTTACCTGCACCAGAGCCGGCCCAGCTCCTGTACGGCCACAGGCCCAGCCCACCACCGCCGTCGTCCTCCTGGCGCTAGTCGGCCAGGTGTGTGGCCGGCGCGCGCGCACGGCCGTGCCTCCACGCCACCTGCCTGCCTAGCCCTCCCCTCGCCAGCGCGACGCCGCGAATCGTCTCGCCGCTGACATCTGGATCGAGCCGGCCTCTCTAGTCCTTCCCCTTGCCTCTCCCTCACTCCCTTCCACACATGGCCGAGCGCCACCGTCGCCGCCGTTCGCCGTAGCCGCAGCCACCGCCTCCCCCTCGTCCCCTCGATGTGTCTACGGGCTCCGCCACGGACCCGTGAATCTACACGCCCACGCATGCGAGCTCGGGAGCCTCTTAGCGTCTTCCCTGACCTCGTCTTGAAGCTCCGGCCGCCGGAGATCCCCCTCGACTCCCTGCTCTGCTCCGAGCCTCACCCGAGCCCACGTCGACGCCTCTGCACCCACCGTGAGCCCCGAGCCATTTCCCCCTTCTCCCCTAGCCGCGCATGACCTCTAGGCCATAGCCCCCGCCGCGGCAGAACTCTGGCCGCCGCTGAGCTTGTCGCCGTCGTGGCCACAAACGCGCAAGCTCGGAACCGAGCATGTCATCGTGCTCACCAGCTCCGCAGCAAGCTAACACACCCACCAGCTCACCTCCCCATGCCCCGCAGCACCTAACTCGACGGCGCCCGATCGTGGCCGCCGCCGCGAGCTTCGTTCCGACGAGCTCCGCCGTCCTCGTGTCCTCCCGTTGCCTCCATTAGATGCGCGAGCTCCCCAGCTACGCGTAGCACCAAGCCGCCATCCAAATGGTCGCCGGAGGGCGATTTCCGAGCACCGCCGCCATGTTTGGCCTCGCCGGCGTCGAGCCGCCGGTGGGTTTGACCACCTTGACCACGGCTGGACCCCCCTGTGTCCATGCCATGTGGGGCCGGCCGTTGTTTTAGTTTTCAGTTAGGTTTTAATTAAGTACTAATCTCTGTGCTTAGCTCTATGAGTCACTGACACGTGGGGCCAACCCCTGTTAAATTAGTTTAGTTTAAAACTAAACTTAATTAGGCCCTGAGAGGCTGACATGTGGGCCACCCCCACTGACACTTTTAGTTAGGATTATTTTAGCACTTTTTAACTTGGTTAGATAAGTGGGTCACTGACCAGTGGGCCCCACTGGTTAGGTTTGACCCAGGGCAGCCCTTTGACCCTACTGACGTCATGCTTACTCAATGCTGACGCAGTATCTATTTTCTGGAATTTTAAATAAATCAGAAATGATTTATTTATTTCAGAAAATAGCCAAAACTTCTAAAAATCACAGAAAATAATCCCTAACTCAGATGAAAATAATTTATATATGAAAATTGATCAGAAAAATTCAAGGAATCTGTTTATGGCATTTTCATGCATGTTTGAATAACTTACAGCCACTGTTTAGGACAAATTGAATAAATGGCATTTGAATAATCACATATGGAGTTTGAATTTGAACCTTTGGTTCAAACCAACTTCATTTAATTGTGTTGCTAGTTGCATTAGCTCAATCCACAACATATTGCCATGTCATGATCATGCATCATATTGTTGCATTGCATTGATTGTGTTCTTTCTCTGTTTGTCGGTTTTGTCCCCTCTTAGTAGACGACGTTCCGACGATGAGTTCGATGACACCAATGAAGACTCATTGATATCTTCAGAAGTGCCAGGCAAGCAAAACCCCATTGAGCATTCCGATACAATCCCACTCTCTCGCTCTTGCTCTCTTTTACTGCATTAGGACAACAACGCTTCAATTGTTACCTGCTGCAGTAGTTGAACCCCTTTCCACTGCATGACCCGTCATTGCCACAGTAAATAGTTGAAACCCACTATTATGAGTAGGAGTTGTTTGAGCCATGTTGTGCCTACTCATTCATGCTTTCTGGTTATGCCTGCTATTGCTTAGAGTTGTGTCAGGTCTGATTCATCGGGGATGAATTGGAATGTGGTGAACACGTCCTACTGTTGAGAGCTAAGTGTGTGAACACTATTTGGTAAAGGTAGCGATGAGAGGCCATGTAGGAGTACATGGTGGGTTGTCTCATTGCAGCCATCCCCAGGAACTGAGTTCTGTGTTGGTTGATCCATGACCAATTACTACCATGCATTGGGCCCGAAACCAATGGACCCTCTCGACTTATTAATCAACATGATCTCTGTCCAGGAGTTGCAACTAGTTTCTGGTGTTTGTAGTTTACTGGAGGTCGTGCGCAGCGCTGACCCTCGGGGTGGGCTGTGACGCGGCAGGTACGTGGCACGGTGTACCGATTGCCCGTTTGGTGATGCGGGAACCCTGTACACATCATTTGGGGCCGTGAGCGACACCCCGGCCGGATCTCCCCACGGATGGAACCCAAAGAGGCGATAAACCTGGACGAGAGACTTGTGTGGTTAGTCAGGTCGTGGCCGACACCCTCGTTGGGCTTCCGCTTGAAGGTTGCCGAGTACATGTCGTGTAAACGGCGGTAAGTGGTGGGAGCGTGTGTGAAGAAGTACACCCCTGCAGGGTTATATATATAATCTATTCGAATAGCCGTGTCCGCGGAAATGGACTTCTGGGTTGCCTATTACAGTTCATAGACAAGTGAAAGTGGATACTCTAAAACGCGCAAGATAAGCGTGAGTGCTATGGATGGCCTTCTCGTAGGGAGACGAGAGCGGATCCATAGTGGTGTATTGTTTGGTGGATATGTGGACTCGTGTGCGTCACCTCAAAAGTGTTACTTGCAGTCGTAGTCTAGGATAGCCACCGAGTCAAAGCTGGCTTGCTGCAGTCAAACTCCACCACCCCTTTGTTGATACGGATGCATATGTAGATAGTTCTGATGTAAGTCTTGCTGAGTACCTTTGTACTCACGTTTGCTTAATTTATGTTTTTGCAGAGAGACTTCAGTCTCGCTAGTGGTTCCGCGTGGACTTCGACGTTTAGCTTGTAACCTCAGCTACGATCTTGTACCCTTGTAGGATCTTGTAGATAGTTAGGCTTCTCAGCCTTTTTCATTTGTAGTTGTCTGTACTCAGACATGTTATGCTTCCGTTGCCTGTATGCTCTGTATGTTGGGTCATGTGACCTCTGTTTGTAATAAATGCTATGATGGCTCTTCTGGGCCTTATCTATATGAGTTGTTGAGTTATGTTGTGATGCCATGTTGTACAGCACATACTTGCATGTTATGCGTATGTGTAATGTGTATTGCTATGTGTGGGATCCGACACCTAGTTGTTTACCTTTGGTAGCCTATCTTACAGGGAAATGTCTCCTAGTGCTTCCACTGAGCCTTGGTAGCCTGCTACTACTCCGGAACACTTAGGCTGGCCGGCATGTGTCCTTCTTCGTTCCTGTGTCTGTCCCTTAGGGGAAATGTCACGCGTTGTTCCTTTAAGTCCTTGTAGCTTGCTACGACTTGGGTTCATACGTTGATGACCGACATGTTCGTTGCTGGGTCATGTATGCGTGTCTCTGTAATTTAGTGCCACTTTTGGTTTATAACTAGTCCTGTCGGCCCGGGTTCTCTGTCATATGGATGCTAGCGACACTATCATATACGTGTGCCAAAATGCGCAAACGGTCCCGGGCCAGGTAAGGTGGCACCCGTGGGGATACCATGCGTGAGGCCGCAAAGTGATATGATTTGTTACAGGCTAGACCTGTGTGACTTAGGATCGGGGTCCTGACAGCTTTGGTATCAGAGCCTGACTGCCTATCGGATTAGTAAGCCAAACTGGTCGAAGTCGTGTCTAGAAACTCTTTAGTTATATAAGGGAATTAATTGTGGAAGGGAACGTAAGGCTCTTTTTTACTTCTTTACCCTATGACCTTCTGATCTGAGTCACCTCCTTCTTTCTACGGGGATTAAGAACCAGGATTCTCATTCTATTTATCAGGATCACGTTATTGTGGATTCAACCCTCAGTTCAGTTTCTACTATTTCTGTTTGTTCAACTGTTGGCCTCAGAACCTTGACATTATGATGTTAAGTGGATATGCTACCCTTTTTGCTTGGATCTCAAAAGTATTTTCGAGCATTTGCAGCCGTTATGCTGTCTGAGTCATCCCAGGTTTCTAAATAGTCTGATGCTTTTGCAAACCATTCCTATCTGTTCCTAATGTCCTTTTCGGCCAGATTAACCACACTAGACGGTGAGTTGTGGTACTCTGTTACCTCGACACATATGTTGGAGTTATTATTATGACCCAAAGTATCTTAGAAGATCACCCAGTAATCCGGCAATGTTTTATATTCCAGTGTGATGATTTCGGCCATCATTCTCGAAAGCATCCCGTGATGCTATTTAGTTGGTAGGTATTCTATTCCTGGGTTCTTGAACCCGAGCTTCACCCTACTTACTTCATGTTGATAATATTTGCTCGTTCCTTTAGGATATTAGTAACCTTGTGATAGTCCTCGAGGTCCGTGGTATATCCTTCTTCCAAATACCATGAACCATCATGGCAGAAGTTCTTCCGAACCAAAAGATCACAACCCGAGTGCTCTTGAGTAGTACTCCATTCATATTGTGACTATGCCAGTCCTACCTTTCTGCATGGGTTATCCAGAAGAAATATGTGGAACTCGTTCGACATACTAACCTATGCATCCACAACTCAAAAAGATATATGTTCCTTTGAGTTGTCTCCTTTTAGTTGTATTATGATCCCCGTCTATCAATTGATAGTCAGGAGTAGTCGTGCACTTGTGTTCATCGATGCCTTTTTACTCCTGTGATCCGTCAATTCATTCTATCTCGGAATGACTAGGAGAAACAAACTCCAGTACCTTATCCATATCCAGGATTGGGTCAAAGAAGTTGTACTCCGCAGATGAAGAATGTTAACCCAGCTTCTAATCTGTTCTATCTTGGAATATTACCATCTTTATGTCAAGAATGTCATGGGAATTCCACATCATCCTATGAACTCTTGATACAGTAATACTTCTCACCATCGTCGTTCATTCCTCGGTCTCCGCGTTCCTATAACCGGAATACCGAGAAGTGAATTGTGATGTGTGAAATCAATACTCCTAGCAACTTCGTTGCTTGGTAGCAAATGGACGATAATCTCATTCTTAGTGTGTTGGTTACCAAATCACCATTCTAAGATCGATCGTGCTACTAGTCCATCTTTCCTGGTGCACACCTTGACCAATGAGTTAGGATTACTCAATCCCTTGCTTATTTGATCATATCTTCTTGCCCTAAAAAGCAAGATTGTTTTCGGACTTAGCAACCTATCGGTGGTTCGTGATTCTCTGAATATCTTCTCGGAAGTATTACCAGGTTGTCACCTGGACGCTATGTTGAGTTCGTGATCAAGTTGGTTCCTTATAAACCACCACTTCTCCGAGAATCTGTGTTGGATACCCTGAACTGGTTGGTTAAGCTAAAACAATAACTTGGAGAGTTGGAATATAAAAGTTTGCCAGCGTAGTTCATCTCAAGGGGTATGCTTGCGGGTGTTGAAGATAGATGACATCTTCATCAGCTGGTCCCTGTGATCAGTTGTTGGACCTATTTTCATATTAAACTTTGATTTGAGTATGGGCTATCATCAAATCAAATCAGAACCAATGATATTCATAATGTTGTCTTACTCGTGGGTGTCCCTCGAGCATACCTCATTATATCTCTTGGTCTGACCAATGCTACCACCTTGTTCATATAAATTGTGGAATTCCATCTTCATGGATATCTCGATGACCCATTGTTGAGCCCATCAACATCGTTTATCTTGACCACGATTCATGCTGAACATTTAAGTTAGTATTGGGAACTTTTCAAGCATGGCCTTCGTGTTCCGTTCGTGAGGTATATGTTTGGATGAGAGAAGAGACTTTCCCTAATTCATGTGTAATTGATGTAAGTTGCCACCGTGAGTTTGAGAAAGTTTATTTTGCATCCTGTGGAATCATCCCAAGTCAGTCATGCATACGTGCGAAGTATTATGTGGTTTGGAGATTTGCAACCTTCACTCTATATGTATCCCTAGCACACCAAGCCACTGATTGATTTGTTCAAGGAGAAAAGTTCCATCATAAGAGCTAATCATATGACTTATGTAAGGACTTCGATATCCTAGACGATGGTTCCCAACCAGAACTCGGTAGTGTTTTATCATAAGACTGCTATGTGGTCATGCTTGTCTTGGACAACGTGTTCACAGGTTTGTAGCAGAACCAGCTCATGTTTTGGAGCTTGCTATCATAGTTCACTCCCCGAGGATCTCACAACGCCATCTCGTCGATTTGTGTTGTAAACTTTCATTTTTCCTTCTAGACTCGATGAGTCTGGAATATCCTGACACCAACTAGAACTGAATCTCAGGCAGATATGATGGTTGGTGCATTTCCCAAGAGCTATAATATTAGTCTCTCGATTACCGGTAAAGTGAATGTCGTGGCCAACACACCTAGCCGGAAGACCTATTGTTGTAGTATCTTGATTGAAGAAATTGGCCACCTCCCCATAAGGACTCCGTAGGAATTACTCCCTAGTTGTTCCTTATGGACTTTTTGTGCTCCCGAAGTCCGACCTTTACTTGATGGCCATGTTGATGCTTTTAAGCATTGACCGTGGTACCTAGTACACCAAGGAGAACATTAGAAGCGGAGTGCTAAATGTCTCTCGGTCGATCATCCAGATTCTGCCCCTTGACTCCGCTAGGGTGAAATCTGAGAAGTGTTATCTTCCTTTGCATCTGCACTGTCCATCATTATTCATCATGGTAGTATGTTGTGTTGCCAGGATCCTTGACACGGATATTGGTAAAACCTTGATGAATATGGGAATGCTCAAGTTCTTGAGAGCACGCACAAGCACTAGGTGTTATCCTCGACACTAACCGGGATTGCTCCCAGTGTTCTTGGTTATGTTGTAACCTCTCAAAGAGCAATTTACTCTCTACTGTTGGGTTTCTTCCCAGTTACTAGAATCATTCCCAGCATTTGCATTTTGTTCCCAACTTGCACCGTCAATGTGCCATTTTACCATGGATCCCATCCATTTCCGATGATAAGAAAAATCAACCTTGGCATTGTCCTTTACAAGGTAGTCCACATCATCCATTCTGGCCGAGAATGTCATTCCTTCGGACTCCGTCAAATGATCGATTGTGTTTGCCTTAGGCTGGTATAGAGAGTTCCAATGATCTCTATATCAAAAGTAATTCTTTTTGCCACTTAAAGGAATAACTCTACGAGTCACCTTCTCTAAGGTGCCCCATCTGGTGGTATCAATCACCATCACCTTAGGTGTGGAATTATTGCCGTCAAGTGAATCTTCATCGTTTGTTTCACTCCATCCCTTTGGATGTGTGTCCCGTGTCTCAGCTCAAGAGATGTTTCGACGTCTCAATCCATGGGTTGATCTTGAGTTGCTCGATCTTTCGGAAGATCAATTTTGTAGAGTTTCTCTCATCATCACCGTTTGGACGAAGATCTCGAAAGTAAGGATGCCAGGATCAACATGAGGCAAGCAATCAACACTTATATGGAGGACACTTGGATCATGAAGTTTGTGTTAGTTAGTGTCCCCTCTGATTTCTTATCTCACGTCCTGAATCTCGGGACGAGATTCTTGTTTAGTGGGGGTGAGTTGTCACATCCCCAATTTCACCATGCCCTAGGATAGCATTTGCCTGTTGCATCATGTTTCAATTTCTTAGAAAACTAGAAATGGGGATGCTCAAACCCTAGCACTAAATGAATTTAACTAGGGTCAAATTAAAATCTTTTTCAATGAACCCAAAATGCCCCTTGGAAAAGTTCATCATTTTTGGATTGATTAAAAACCTCTGCCAAAAATGTTGCACATATTTCTAGGACCATTCTGGATTTTTGAATAACCCATATTGTATTTAAATTGGGGCATTTAAATATCCTTAATATCTTTAAATGCTCCAACAATTCTGAAAATAGTTGAGGGCCCCTGTAATAATTTATTTAATGCCCACAATTACTTTGAGGATTTATTAAAATGATTTGGGCTATAAACTAAATCAAAACAAAATAACAGAAATAGAAAAGAAAACAAATTAGAAAGGTTAGAGAAGTACCTGGGCTGCTTACCTGCACCAGAGCCGGCCCAGCTCCTGTACGGCCACAGGCCCAGCCCACCACCGCCGTCGTCCTCCTGGCGCCAGTCGGCCAGGCATGTGGCCGGCGCGCGCGCACGGCCATGCCTCCACGCCACCTGCCTGCCTGGCCCTCCCCTCGGCAGCGCGACGCCGCGAATCGTCTCGCCGCTGACGTCTGGATCGAGCCGGCCTCTCCAGTCCTTCCCCTCGCCTCTCCCTCACTCCCTTCCACACATGGCCGAGCGCCACCGTCGCCGCCGTTCGCCGTAGCCGCAGCCACCGCCTCCCCCTCGTCCCCTCGACGTGTCTACGGGCCCCGCCACGGACCCGTGAATCTACACGCCCACGCACGTGAGCTCGGGAGCCTCTTAGCGTCTTCCCCGACCTCGTCTTGAAGCTCCGGCCGCCGGAGATCCTCGTCGACACCCTGCTCTGCTCCGAGCCTCCCCCGAGCCCACGCCGACGCCTCTGCACCCACCGTGAGCCCCCGAGCCATTTCCCCCTTCTCCCCTAGACGCGCATGACCTCTAGGCCATAGCCCCCGCCGCGGCAGAACTCCGGCCGCCGCTGAGCTTGTCGCCGTCGTGGCCACAGACGCGCAAGCTCGGAACCGAGCACGTCACCGTGCTCAGCAGCTCCGCAGCGAGCTAACGCACCCACCAGCTCACCTCCCCGTGCCCCGCAGCACCTAACTCGACGGCGCCCGATCGTGGCCGCCGCCGCAAGCTCCGTTCCGACGAGCTCCGCCGTCCCCGTGTCCTCCCGTTGCCTCCATTAGATGCGTGAGCTCCCCAGCTACGCGTAGCACCAAGCCGCCGTCCAAATGGTCACCGGAGGGCGATTTCCGAGCACCGCTGCCACGTTTGGCCTCGCCGGCGTCGAGCCGCCGGTGGGTTTGACCACCATGACCACGGCTGGACCCCCCTGTGTCCATGACATGTGGGGCCGGCCGTTGTTTATTTTTTAGTTAGGTTTTAATTAAGTACTAATCTCTGTGCTTAGCTCTATGAGTCACTGACACGTGGGGCCAACCCCTGTTAAATTAGTTTAGTTTAAAACTAAACTTAATTAGGCCCTGAGAGGCTGACATGTGGGCCACCCCCACTAACACTTTTAGTTAGGATTATTTTAGCACTTTTTAACTTGGTTAGATAAGTGGGTCACTGACCAGTGGGCCCCACTGGTCAGGTTTGACCCAGGGATCCCTTTGACCCTACTGACGTCATGCTTACTCAATGCTGACGCAGTATCTATTTTCTGGAATTTTAAATAAATCAAAAATGATTTATTTATTTCAGAAAGTAGCCAAAACTTCTAAAAATCACATAAAATAATCCCTAACTCACATGAAAATAATTTATATATGAAAATTGATCAGAAAAATTCAAGGAATCTGTTTATGGCATTTTCATGCATTTTTGAATAACTTACAGCCACTGTTTAGGACAAATTGAATAAATGGCATTTGAATAATCACATATGGAGTTTGAATTTGAACCTTTGGTTCAAACCAACTTCATTTAATTGTGTTGCTAGTTGCATTAGCTCAATCCACAGCATATTGCCATGTCATGATCATGCATCATATTGTTGCATTGCATTGATTGTGTTCTTTCTCTATTTGTCGGTTTTGTTCCCTCTCAGTAGATGACGTTCCGACGATGAGTTCGATGACACCGATGAAGACTCATTGATATCTTCAGAAGTGCGAGGCAAGCAAAACCCCATTGAGCATTCCGATACAATCCCACTCTCTCGCTCTTGCTTTCTTTTACTGCATTAGGACAACAACGCTTCAATTGTTACCTGCTGCAGTAGTTGAACCCCTTTCCACAGCATGACCCGTCAATGCCACAGTAAATAGTTGAAACCCACTAGTATGAGTAGGAGTTGTTTGAGCCATGTTGTGCCTACTCATTCATGCTTTCTGGTTATGCCTGCTATTGCTTAGAGTTGTGTCAGGTCTGATTCATCAGGGATGAATTGGAATGTGGTGAACACGTCCTACTGTTGAGAGCTAAGTGTGTGAACACTATTTGGTAAAGGTAGCGATGAGAGGCCATGTAGGAGTACATGGTGGGTTGTCTCATTGCAGCCATCCTCAGGAACTGAGTTCTGTGTTGGTTGATCCATGACCAGTTACTACCATGCATTGGGACAAAAACCAATGGACCCTCTCGACTTATTAATCAACATGATCTCTGTCCAGGAGTTGCAACTAGTTTCTGGTGTTTGTAGTTTACTGGAGGTCGTGCGCAGCGCTGACCCTCGGGGTGGGCTGTGATGCGGCAGGTACGTGGCACGGTGTACCGATTGCCCGTTTGGTGATGCGAGAACCCTGTACACATCGTTTGGGGCCGTGAGCGACACCTCGGCCGGATCTCCCCACGGATGGAACCCAAATAGGCGATAAACCTGGACGAGAGACTTGTGTGGTTAGTCAGGTCGTGGCCGACACCCTCGTTGGGCTTCCGCTTGAAGGTTGTCGAGTACATGTCGTGTAAACGGCGGTAAGTGGTGGGAGAGTGTGTGAAGAAGTACACCCCTGCAGGGTTATATATATAATCTATTCAAATAGCCGTGTCCGCGGAAATGGACTTCTGGGTTGCCTATTACAGTTCATAGACAAGTGAAAGTGGATACTCTAAAACGCGCAAGATAAGCGTGAGTGCTATGGATGGCCTTCTCGTAGGGAGACGAGAGCGGATCCATAGTGGTGTATTGATTGGTGGATATGTGGACTCGTGTGCGCCACCTCAAAAGTGTTACTTGCAGTCGTAGTCTAGCATAGCCACCGAGTCAAAGCTGGCTTGCTGCAGTCAAACTCCACCACCCCTTTGTTGATACGGATGCATATGTAGATAGTTCTGATGTAAGTCTTGCTGAGTACCTTTGCACTCACGTTTGCTTAATTTATGTTTTTGCAGAGAGACTTCAGTCTCGCTAGTGGTTCCGCGTGGACTTCGACGTTTAGCTTGTAATCTCAGCTACGATCTTGTACCCTTGTAGGATCTTGTAGATAGTCAGGCTTCTCAGCCTTTTTCATTTGTAGTTGTCTATACTCAGACAAGTTATGCTTCCGTTGCCTGTATGCTCTGTATGTTGGGTCATGTGACCTCTGTTTGTAATAAATGCTATGATGGCTCTTCTGGGCCTTATCTATATGAGTTGTTGAGTTATGTTGTGATGCCATGTTGTACATCACATACTTGCATGTTATGCGTATGTGTAATGTGTATTGCTATGTGTGGGATCCGACACCTAGTTGTTTACCTTTGGTAGCCTATCTTACAGGGAAATGTCTCCTAGTGCTTCCACTGAGCCTTGGTAGCCTGCTACTGCTCCGGAACACTTAGGCTGGCCGGCATGTGTCCTTCTTCGTTCCTGTGTCTGTCCCTTAGGGGAAATGTCAGGCGTTGTTCCTTTAAGTCCTTGTAGCTTGCTACGACTTGGGTTCATACGTTGATGACCGACACGTTCGTTGCTGGGTCATGTATGCCTGTCTCTGTAATTTAGTGCCACTTTTGGTTTATAACTAGTCATGTCGGCCCGGGTTCTCTGTCATATGGATGCTGGCGACACTATCATATACGTGTGCCAAAATGCGCAAACGGTCCCGGGCCAGGTAAGGTGGCACCCGTGGGGATACCGTGCGTGAGGCCGCAAAGTGATATGATGTGTTACAGGCTAGACCTGTGTGACTTAGGATCGGGGTCCTGACATTGGTAATGGGTGGAAGGCTTGGCCTTCTGCTTGGTGTTTTGTTCCACTCATACCACCTTAGGACCCGATAAACCAGTGTTATGTTCCTTGATTTTGCGTTCCTAACACGGTTGGGGTTTATGCCCCCCCTTGATAATTCGCATTGCATAAAGCTTTTCTAGCAAGGCTCAATCTTGGTTTTGCCATTTGCCTAATAACTAAAAAATGCATAGTGTCACATCCCTAGTCAGTGCTTGCATTAGGGCTAGCTAGAGTGTGCATCATGATTACTTTCCACAGAAACTTGAAATGGGAATGACAGAAACCCCAGCACCCCTCTTCTAACAACTAGGGTTTAATAAAAACTTTTCCAATGTACCCAAAATGCCCTTCAAAAATGTTCATCATCTATGCCTTGGTTTTAAACCTCTGCCAAAAATGGTGCACAATTTTCTAGGACATCCAAAGGTCTCTGGATTAATTCATATTGTAATTGCATTTGGGAATTTAAATGCTATAAAATATTTTATGTGCCCAAATAATCCTAAACTGAAATGTTCCATGTTGGTTATATGCTAAACAGTGGGCATGAGCAGTTTGGTGATTTTTGAAAGTGCCTAAGCATTTTTAGAAAAACCACAAAGTTACAAAAGAAATAGAAAACAGAAAACAAATAAAACAAAAGAGGAAGCAGGGACTTACCTGAGGTACACTTACCTGCCTGGCCCAGCACGGCCCAGCCCACCAGGGGCACACTCGTCTTCGTCCCCGTGCCAGCGCATGAAGCTGCTCGGTGGCGAGCGCCGCCGACGCGCCGGCCACCTCCTGCTTGCCTGGCTACTCCCCCCGACGCCCTGGACGGCTTTGGACGTCGCCACGCAGACCCCCTCGACCCCCTCGACCGCTCCCCTCTCTCCCTGCCTCGTCTCTCTCGCTCGCGCCTCGTGGCCGAGCACCACCGTCGCCACCGACGCCGTTCGTCGTAGCCACCGTGCCCCTCTCGCACAACCGTTTTGCCCAGGAGCTCCGCCTCGTCCTCCTCGTCCTCCGCACCGAGCTACACGACGCCAGAAGCCCCGCTTCATCTTCACCATCGCCGTATTCAACCTACGGCCGTGGAGATCGCCGGCGACCATGCGCCCGCCTCGACGCATCCCCGAGCCCGCTGAGCATCTCATCTGCCTCCCTGTGAGCTCCTGCGTCGAACCCCCTCCCCCCCGCTTCGTTTGCTCACTGTAGACGCCGCCCCCTTGCTCGCCGTAGCACGCCGCCGCACAAGCTCGTCGCCGACGAGGCTCCTGTGTCCAATTGGCTCCGTGCACATGCCCGTCGTCTTCGTGAGCGCACGTAGCACCCGTAGGAACCAATCGTTGGTCCTCATGTGCCCTGTGACGTAGTCTTCATCGGCAGCCGAGCTCCGGCCACCGCCATTGAGGTTGCCGCCGATGTTTCCGGCCACCCCAGCTGCTCCGACCTGTTCCGTTGGATGCGCGACTTCTCCAGTTCTCCGTGGATGCCCTCCGCCGCTATTTTGGTCATCGGAACGTTGTTTCTGAGCCGCGCCGCCGTCCTGGCTCTTGCTGGCGTTCTCCGTGTTAGGTCCTGCTCTCGAGGATACTTCTGCGTATCCAACTGAAGAGCAGTACCCGACAGCCACTCTGTCAGGCAAGCAACCATTGACCATTCCGATACAAACCCATCTTCTCGCTCCTGCTCTCTTTTACTGCATTTAGGCAACAGCGTGTGAACTGCTACTTGCTGCGGTAGTTGAACCCTATTCCCTTGCATGACCTGTCTTTGCCACAGTAAATAGTTGAAACCCACTAGCATGTGTAGGAGTTGATTGAGCCATTTGATGTGTGATCCACCATGCTATTTGTTTATGTTGCCTGCTATGCTTAGAGTTGTGTCAGGTCTGGTTCATCTGGGTGATGGACCAGAGTGAAATGATCATACTCGGTAAAGAGAGGGAAGTGTGGAACATGTTTGGTGAAGGTATCGATGAAAGGCCATGTAGGAGTACATGGTGGGTTGTTTCATTGGAACCGTCCATAGGACCTGAGATCTGTATGTGTGGTTCAAGTTTCAGCTACTACCACACGTTGGGATCCTTAATTGACCCTCTCGACTTATTAACTGCCCTTGACCTCTGTCCAGGAGATTCAACTAGTTTCTGGTGTTTGTAGTTTACTGGTGGTCGTGCACAGCGCTGACCCTCGAGGTGGGCTGTGATGCGGCAGGTATGTGGCCGGGTGTACTGAGCGCCCGTTTGGTGACTCGGGAACCCTGTACGCATCTTTTGGGGCCGTGAGCGACACCCCGGCCGGATCTCCCCACGGATGGAACCCAAATAGGCGATAAACCCGGACGAGAGACTTGTGTAGTTAGTCAGGTCGTGGCCGACACCCTCGCTGGGCTTCCGCTTGAAGGTTGCCGAGTAGATGTCGAGTAAACGGCGATAAGTGGTGGAAGCGTGTGTGAAGAAGTACACCCCTGCAGGGTTACCAATCTATTCGAATAGACGTTGTTCGCGGTACGGACTACTTGGTTACTCTTACAGTTCATAGACAAGTTGATGGATACTACTAAAAGCCTCATGACAAGTGTGAGTGCCGTGGATGGCCCTTCCGTAGGATGTCGGAAGAGGATCCACGGTGGTGTATTGTTGTGGTGAGTAGAGGACTCGTGTACGAGGTCTTATCTTGCAATCTGCTGAGAGTCATTGTAACATCCCAAAATTTCAATTTGGAATGTTATACATAGATCATATTGCATTTCATGCCTTTTGCATTTTTGTTGTGGCGTTCCTCGAAATTCTAAGCAACTCAAGGACCTACGGAGAGAGTTGGGAATTTTACCGTTTTCGTATTTGAGTTCGCTCGAATACCGGTACGAGGACAGTGTGATTCTAATTATTTTTCTCTCCTAAAAATATTTCTAAATACAAAATATGAGCGGAGATAATATGACTTCTCTAAAATAACAGAAATGTTGGAGGAAAAATATTAAAATCACTTTTGGTATTTTTCTGGATTTATTTGCGATTTTATTTGCATAGGACAATGCGCGTTTTTCAAAATTGCTTTTAGGTCCGGAAAAATGTTCACTTTGTCCTAAATATTATTAGAGGACTGTGAAAATTTATTTCGGGAATTTTGGAGTCCGTTTAGTATTTCTTTCGTTAGTTTTTCTGCGCCAGGACTTTATTTAAAAAAAAAAAAACCGACTTAGAATCGTATAGGATCAGGTCTCTGGGCTTTATAAGCGCCCGAGCCGGCCCGATTAGCCCAGCCGCCGCCGCCCTTTGCCCTAGCCCCCAGCGCCACCCCGCCGCCCCGCCGCCTGCCGCCGCCGCCTCGCCCGCCGGACCGCCCCGCCACCGGACCGCCGTTCGCCGGAGTTCGTCGTCGAGGTATATATTGTTTTTTTAGAATCGATCGGTTTAGTAAAACCATAGATCTGTTTTTTATTAGATTAGATCGATTCGGTTTTCGTCGGTTTAGTTATTTAGCGAACGATCGTCCGTACGTTCGTTTTAACGAACGGTTTTAGCCAGTTAGTCACAGACAGCGAACGTTCGTTCGTTAGCCTGTTCGTCCGTTTTCTTTTTCGGGGAATTTATCCGCGATTGTTCCGATCGCGATTTCTGGCATGATCTTGTTTTTCGTTTTTCTTTTCGCTCGAGAGTCGGAATCAGGTGATTCAAAATCCCAGATCTTCGTCTCGATGCCCTCTTTACGTTTAACCAACTTGAAAAAAGTTTTGGCTACTGTAAAATTTGACTTTAGGCCAATTAGCAAACCGGAGCTCGTTTCTTTCGCAGTTTGAGTTTTGTTGCTTCTTTCGAGTTGTTTCTTTTTGCAAACCGGAGTTCTTAAGTTGAACTTTCTGGTTAGATCTCTTATTTGAGTTTTACTCGTGCATTAGGTAAGTACTTATTGTGTGCTTGTTTGATTGCGATAGAGTACCCGGAGTGCGCCGCTTGCTACTTTGAGTCTCTAGGTTTTGCGGATCATCAGCAAGGCAAGTAACACTTTGATCATACTTTCCAAGTACCCAGTTTTCATTGCATTAGTCCAACCCTCACACATTGCATGAGTAGGATCAATTAACTTGTGGGACTGGGAAGTAGATTGAGGTAGTACCTATTACCTGCATTACATTCAAACCTTTGGGAGTTACTTCTACGTTGCTGTTAGGACATGCTATGCTCGTCGACGTGGTTTGGGTTTGAGTGGAATCCATGACAGATGTGAGTTTGTTAATTAATGGTTCAACTTAAGGTGGCAACTTTAACACACATCTTGGTGGACTGAGGCATCTGGGTATTCCAGTGATGGCCTGTTTTTCTTTTGGACCGCCACCCAGGCTTAAAGGGATCATGAGATTTTTCATACTAGAAACTTCCATGTGCAGCCACATGCCAATATGGGCTCTGGCATAGTTGAGTAAGTTGTGGGAAACCTTTCCATGATGGGCTAGCAGATGTAGAGGGTTTGTAGGTGTACCAGCCTATCAATCTGGTTAAGGGGACCTCTTCGAAAAGACTGTGTCTCGGTCATCCGTTTCTCAAACACCATGCAGTGCGAGAAACCAAACGGAGGCGATCGAGTCTTGTGGGGAAAAGTGCACAAACCTCTGCAGAGTGTACAAACTGATCATGATTAGCCGTGTCCCCATTTATGGACGTCTTGAGTATCTAGTACTTGGATTATCATGTGAATATCATCATGTTACTTAAATTAACTTTGTTGGGTTTAATGATTATTTTAATTGGGGTTGGGAGGATGTATATCTTCTCAACGATGTTTGAACTACCATGATAGTAAAATTAAAATCTATTCCTTTGAAGTAGGGAAAAAATGGCTTTACGCAAAAACTGTAACCATAGAGCTTTCCACCAGCCATATTGCATATAGTATAGCTTTACTTTCATTGCTCTGTTGTGTTACCTTGCCAGCATATTCCATGTGCCGACCCGTTTTCGGGCTGCAACATTTCATGTTGCAGACTTTTCAGACGACGAGTAAGGTGCCTTTTAGGTCGTGGTTCTATACTCAGTGATGCCGTTGGAGTTGATGGACTCACTTATCTTCCAAGCCTTCCACTGTTATCGTGTTAGATGGCCTTCAGCCATATTTACTGTAATAAGTTCATCGTTGGACTATCGATGTAATAAGTGTGTGATTGCTACTCTGTTATAAATCCTTCAAGTACTGTGCGTGTCAGCATTACTGATCCAGGGATGACACTGATGCACAGAGATCAGACTGTTTGAGGTCTGGTCGCTACAGTCGTAGTATAGGTTAGCCAAGAGTCAAAGCTGGCTTGCTGCTATGAACTCCACTACCCTTGTTGATAATGATGCATGTATGATAGGTTCTGTTGTAAGACTTGCTGAGTACCTTTGTACTCATGTTTGCTTAATAACTGTTGTAGAGGAGAACCCTGCCCCTTCTGATGGGTTCTACATAGATGTTGACGTCGACGAGTAGCTTGCTACCCAGATGGAGATCCTGAGCTTGTGAAGGGCCTTGTAGATAGTCAGGCTACACCAAGCCTGTTTTATTTTCCAAGTTGTCTGTACTCAGACATGTTAGCTTCCGCTTGCGCTTGTATGATTGTATGACTTGAGTGTTGGGTCATGTGACCCCTACCTGTATGGATATGTTATGTATGGCTCTTCGGAGCCTCTTAAATAAAGTACTTTGAGTCATAGAGTTCTGTTGTGATGCAATGTTGTATTAGCACATATTGAGCATATTGTGTGTATGATTGAAATGCTTGGTATGTGTGGGATCCGACACCTAGTTGTTTTCCTTTGGTAGCCTATCTTACAGGGAAATGCCTCCTAGTGCTTCCACTGAGCCTTGGTAGCTTGCTACTGCTCGGAACACGTAGGCTGGCCGGCATGTGTCCTTCTTCGTTCCTGTGTCTGTCCCTTAGGGGAAATGTCACACATTGTTCCTTTAAGTCCATGTAGCTTGCTACGACTTGGGTTCATACGTTGATGACCGACACGTTCGTTGCTGGGTCATGAATGCCTGTCTCTGTAATTTAGTGCCACTTTTGGTTTATAACTAGCCATGTCGGCCCGGGTTCTCTATCATATGGATGCTAGCGACACTGTCATATACGTGTGCCAAAATGCGCAAACGGTCCCGGTCCAGGTAAGGTGGCACCCGTGGGGATACCGTGCGTGAGGCCGCAAAGTGATATGACGTGTGACAAGCTAGATCGGTGTGAGTTAGGATCGGGGTCCTGACAGCGTTGGCATCAGAGCCGGACTGCCTATAGGTTTCTCAAGCCAAACTGGTCGATGTTGAGTCTAGAAAATTCCTAGTTATATGTAGGGGAATTGATTGTGGAAGGGAACATAAGGCTCTTTTTACTTCTTTACCTTATGCCCTTCTGAGCTGAGTCAGCCTATTCTTTCTACGGGGGTTTAGGACTAGGCCTCTCATCCTTACTAGGTTCACATGTTACTAATCAATAGACTCTTAGGATTGTTGGTTTCAAGCCTCAGTTCAGTTTCTACCCTTCCAGTATGATGATTAGTTTGACCCGGAACCTTGATATGATATTGTTGAGTGGCTATGCTATCATTTGTATGATGTCTCAAAATCTTTTTTGAGCATTTACAGTTGTTATGCTGCCCGATTTCCTCTAGAAATTCTAATGCCTTGCATTATTTTGTGTTTCAGATGTCTGTTCGCACACCTCACCAGGTGGTCCGTTTGACTCGGTGCATTAATGTGCCAGGTCACACGGTCATGCTAGTCCGTGTGTTGACTGAGATCGGCTACCGTTGGTATCCTGAGTACACCGTGGAGGAACAGTACCGGGATTTCAACCAGAGTCAGTATTTCTGCACCATCCGGATATACCCCTCATATCCCGGAGCTAACGACCCCATCCATTGGTCTTATGGACTCGGGGTTACCATCGATATGGCAGTGCAGGATGCCGCTTACTCGATGATGACCATCATCTGGGCTAGGCATGCCCTGCTGCTGAACACTGAGTTCTGTTACATGCCAGCCTCACTTCCTGGAGAGGAAGGCTACTACACTGGTCTGTATACTGATGTTGCTCATGAGGAGCCACTGCTTCAGACTACTGTCTAGATGCTGGAGGATAGGGACCGTGAGGTCCGTGCCCTCCGGATGGGGCTGTATAACACTCGAGCCGCCTACTGGACTACTTTGACATGGCTTGCACCTGCTGTGCACGCCGGATATCTGGATATGCGGGATTTGTACCCCGTGCGGACTCGTCTGCCTGATCGTATGGATTGGCGTGACGTTGGGGGTATTACACCTCCACGTGGGCGTCGGTTGCCACCAGCATCGGGACCGAGGCCACATCCATGTCCCTATGGTCCACAGCCTTCGAGTGCTCGAGAGTTTCAAGATCCATCTGTTCCACTTCCAGGCTACGGTGGTAATCTTTACGAAGATTACTACGGGAATGTCTGAGCTAGACCGTGGCAGTAGTAGTATCGTAGTATTTGTATTTCCACAGTCCTGCGCGTCTTGTGGAATATGACTTAGCTAGTACTGAGTTCCGGAGGTGTAGTTAAATAATGTATAGGAGCTTGGAATGCCTCTGATGAGGTGTATCGTCCTTTCACCGTAGTTGTACTTTAGCCTTGGCTTGTACTAAACTATGTATGGTGTGTATGACCACTGGTGTATATATGGAAGTTTCTATATTACCATGTCATACGGATGAACATCTCTGCATTCCGTGTCATCCATTACATTTTGCACTCCTATGTCAAAGTTTTTGCCATCCTTGTCTAAACCGTTGTTTTTTCCTAGGATGGTCAACACTCGCAACACTCCTGCTGCTCAAGAGCAGGGTGAGGCTAGTGGGGCTAGAAATGAGAATCTGCCCCAGCCACCCTCCTTGACTGAAGTTATGCTCGAGGCAGAACGGAACAAGAGAGAGACCAACCGTCTGCTGGAACGCATAGAGCAGAACACTGGGTTTTGTCAGAGGAATGACGTGGTGTCAATCAATGACTTTATCAAGATGTTCCCACCGAAGTTCCATCACTCCGCTGAACCTCTGGATGCGGATGACTGGCTTCGCAGTATCACCCATAAGCTACACTCTGCCCGTGTGGCCGAAGCTGACAAGGTTACCTACGCTGCCTACTATCTTGAGGGCCCTGCCAGTCTCTGGTGGGAAAACCTTGAGGCTATGCGTCCTGCTGGCCAAATCACTACTTGGGCTGAGTTCAGTGAGGCATTCCGTGAACATCACATTCCGGAAGGTCTCATGGATCGCAAGTGGGAGGAATTCTGCAATTTCACCCAGGGCCGGTTAACCGTGGATGGCTATAGTCGCGAGTTTGGCAACTTGGCACGCTATGCACCCGAGGAAGTGTCCACCGATGCCAAGAAGAAGGCGAGGTTCCGCAAGGGACTCAGCCCTGAACTTCGCCGAGATCTACGTCTGCACGAGTGCACCTCCTTCCAGAAGTTGGTGAACAAAGCTATCAGTGCTGAGACAGGCCAGACTGATTTCGAAGCCACACGCAAGCATCCTCGTGACTTTGGTTCCTCATCCGGCTCTGGCTCTCACAAGCGCCGTGTGTGGGTTCCTAACACTGCTCTGCCACCCAAGTACACATCGAGGCCATCCTATGAGGCGCCTCGCCCAACTCAACAATATGCACCTGCCAAGACTTATGGAGGACCACCTACCAACCTTGCTCCACGCACTGGCACTGTGACATGCTTCAAGTGTGGAGAACCAGGGCACTACATGCGTGAGTGTCCTCAGAACCAGCCAGGAAAGCCCGTTGGCCGTGGTAAGCCAACAGGCAAGGTGAACTATGTCAAGCCAATCCCCACTGCGCGTGGTCATGTCAACTATGTCTCTGCTGAGGAAGCTTATGAGGATCCGAACGTCGTCCTTGGTACGCTTCTCGTTAACTGCCATCCGGCATCTGTTCTTTTCGATACTGGAGCGTCTCATTCGTTCATATCTGAGAGCTATGCTCGAATGCACAACATGACTTTTTGTGGCATGCCCACCACCATGGAAATTCAAACTCCCGGCTCTAGATGGCAAACCTCTAGAGTAAGCCATGGGAATGAAATCCTTGTTGATAGACTTGTTTTCCTTGCATCCCTAATCGCTCTCAAGTCCTCGGACATAAACATCATTTTGGGTATGGACTGGATGACAGCTCATTACACCAAGATTGATTGCTACACTAGGACTGTTCAACTTACACACCCATCCGGCAGGACAGTCAATGTCTTGACCCGAATGGCTGAGCGTCAGCTCTACTCTCTTAATGCCATCCCTCTACCAGAACTCGAATATATCCCGGTAGTCCGTGACTTTCCGGATGTTTTCCCAGAAGAACTGCCAGGTGTTCCACCTGACAGAGATGTCGAGTTCGTGATAGATCTTATTCCAAGAACTGTCCCATTCTCTAGGAGACCCTATAAGATGGCACCCCTAGAATTAGCTGAGCTTAAGAAACAACTCGATGAGTCCTTGAAAAAGGGTTTCATCCGTCCTAGTTCTTCCCCTTGGGCTTGTCCCGTCCTCCTCGTCAAGAAGAAGGATGGAATGGAACGGATGGTTGTAGATTATCGACCTGTCAATCTGGTCACCATAAAGAACAAGTATCTGCTCCCCAGGATCAACGATCTGTATGATCAGCTCGCTGGATCCTCAGTCTTTTCCACAATGGATTTGAGGTTGGGTTACCATCAAATCAAAATCAAGAACGGGGACATTCCTAAAACGGCTTTTGTTACTCGTTATGGCCAATACGAGTACACCGTCATGTCCTTCGGGTTAACCAATGCCCCAGCCACTTTCTCCCGGCTAATGAATTCTATATTCATGGAGTATTTGGATAAATTCGTTGTGGTATACCTCGATGATATACTTATCTACTCCAAGAACAAGGAAGATCATGCCGAGCTTCTAAGGATGGTATTGACGAAACTTCGAGAGCACCTTCTTTATGCCAAATTCTCTAAATGTGAATTCTGGTTGCCAGAAGTGACCTATTTAGGCCATGTGATCTCTGGTAAGGGTATTGTCATTAATCTCGAGCGAGTTCAAGCCGTCCTTGATTGGACTTCCCCTGAATCGGTCAAGCAAGTTAGGAGTTTCCTTGGCTTAGCGAGCTATTGCCGACGCTTCGTCGAGAATTTCTCCAAGGTTGCTAAACCTCTAACTGAACTCCTCAAGAAAGATAAAAAGTTTGAATGGACCCCACAGTGCGAGTCTAGCTTGCAGGAATTGAAAAGACGCCTGACATCTGCACCCGTACTGGTACCACCAGACTTTTCCAAGGATTTTATTATCTACTGTGACGCCTCGCGACAAGGACTAGGTTGCATACTCATGCAAGATCGTCAAGTGATCGCATACACATCTCGACAATTGCATCCACATGAGGATAACTATCCTACACATGATCTAGAGCTTGCAGCTTTAGTCCACGCACTCAAAACATGGCGACATTACCTTCTTGGTAATCGCTGTGAAATCTTCACCGATCACCAAAGTCTGAAATACATCTTCACCCAACCGGATTTGAATCTCAGGCAAAGACGTTGGGTTGAGTTGCTCACAGATTACGACTTAGGAATCACTTACACCCCTGGGAAGGCCAATGTCATGGCTGACGCACTGAGTCATAAGTCTTATTGTAACAACCTGATGTTACAACAAGGGAAACCACTTCTCCACGAGGAATTTCGAAAGCTTAACCTTCACATTGTTCCTCGAGGATTCCTTTCCACCTTGGTGGCGAAACCTACCCTTATGGATCAAATCATAGCTGCCCAGCGGTATGATAGAGGTATATCTCGGATCAAGGAGAACATTGCTAGCGGTGTTGCTAAAAGTTTCTCTATGGATGATCGAGGTGTTGTGTACTTCGAGAACTGCTTGGTGGTACCCAAGAAACAACAACTACGGCAGTTGATCCTTAAGGAGGCTCATGAATCTCCTCGCATGATTCATCCTGGTAGTACCAAAATGTATCAGGACCTACGCCAGAGGTTCTAGTGGACTAGGATGAAGAGAGAAATCGCTCAGTTCATTGCTAACTGCGACGTTTGTCATCGAGTCAAAGCAGAGCATCAACGGCCTGCTGGCACCCTCCAACCTTTAGCTATTCCTGAATGGAAATGGGACAAGATCGGTATGGATTTCATTACCGGGTTTCCTAGGACCAGGAAAGGGAATAATGCTATCTTCGTCGTTATCGACCGCCTATCCAAAGTAGCCCATTTCCTACCTGTTCGAGAGAGTATAACCGCTAGCCAGCTAGCAGACTTGTATATCTCTCGGATAGTATCACTTCATGGTGTGCCGTTAGAGATTAACTCAGACCGTGGAAGTCTTTTCACTTCACGATTTTGGGAAAGTTTCCAGAATGCTATGGGGACTCATCTCTATTTCAGCACCGCTTTTCATCCTCAGTCAAGTGGTCAAGTGGAACGAGTCAATCAAATTCCGGAAGATATGCTTCGAGCCTCTGTCATCTCTTTCGGTATGGATTGGGAGAAGTGTCTTCCATTCGCCGAATTCGCTTATAACAATAGTTATCAAGCCAGCTTGGGCAAGGCTCCCTTCGAAGTTCTATATGGACGAAGATGTCGAACGCCTCTTAACTGGTCAGAAACCGGGGAAAGACAATTCTTTGGTCCGGATATGATCCAGGAAGCAGAAGAGCAAGTTCGCATCGTTCGTGAGAAATTGAAAGCAGCCCAGTCTCGCCAGAAGAGCCAATATGATAGTCATCATAAGGCTGTGACTTTTGAAGACGGCGATAAGGCTTAACTTCGGGTTACTCCTCTTAAGGGAACCCATCGCTTCGGTATCAAAGGCAAATTGGCTCCTCGTTACATCGGTCCTTTTCGCATTCTTGCCAAACGAGGAGAAGTTGCCTAACAATTGGAACTACCTCCGCACCTTTCCAGAGTTCATGATGTCTTCCACGTTTCTCAACTCAGGCGTTGCTTCTCGGATCCTATCCGCAGAGTGGACCACGAAACGCTTGATCTCCAGGACAATCTCACATATCGAGAATACCCCGTTCGTATTCTTGAACAAACCGAGCGTACCACTCGACGTCGTAATATCAAGTTTCTCAAGGTTCAATGGTCACATCATTCCGAGAGTGAAGCTACTTCAGAAAGGGAGGATCGTCTTCGACTTGAGTACCCCACGCTCTTTCCGGAGGAACCCAAATCTCGGGACGCGATTCTTTTGAGTGGGGGTGAGTTGTCACATCCCTAGTAAGTGTTTGCATTAGGACTAGCTAGAGTGTGCATCATGTTTACCTTCCACAGAAACTTGAAATGGGAATGACAGAAACCCCAGCACCCCTCTTCTAACAACTAGGGTTTAATAAAAAAAATTCCAATGTACCCAAAATGCCCTTCAAAAATGTTCATCATCTATGCCTTGGTTTTAAACCTCTGCCAAAAATGGTGCACAATTTTCTAGGACATCCAAAGGTCTCTGGATTAATTCATATTGTAATTGCATTTGGGCATTTAAATGCTATAAAATATTTTATGTGCCCAAATAATCCTAAACTGAAATGTTCCATGTTGGTTATATGCTAAACAGTGGGCATGAGCAGTTTGGTGATTTTTGAAAGTGCCTAAGCATTTTTAGAAAAACAACAAAGTTACAAAAGAAATAGAAAACAGAAAACAAATAAAACAAAAGAGGAAGCAGAGACTTACCTGCCTGGCCCAGCACGGCCCAGCCCACCAGGGGCACACTTGTCTTCGTCTCCGTGCCAGCGCACGAAGCAGCTCGGTGGCGAGCGCCGACGACGTGCCGGCCACCTCCTGCCTGCCTGGCTACTCCCCCCGACGCCCTGGACGGCTTTGGACGTCGCTACGCAGACCCCCTCGACCCCCTCGACCGCTCCCCTCTCTCCCTGCCTCGTCTCTCTCGCTCGCGCCTCGTGGCCGAGCGCCACCGTCGCCACCGACGCCGTTCGCCGTAGCCACCGTGCCCCTCTCGCCCACCCGTTTTGCCCAGGAGCTCCGCCTCGTCCTCCTCGTCCTCCGCACCGAGCTACACGACGCCACAAGCCCCGCTTCATCTTCACCATCGCCGTCTTCAACCTACGGCCGCGGAGATCGCCGGCGACCGTGCGCCCTCCTCGACGGGTCCCCGAGCCCGCTGAGCATCTCATCCGCCTCCCTGTGAGCTCCTGCGTCGAACCCCCCTCCTCCCCGCTTCGTTTGCTCGCTGTAGACGCCGCCCCCTTGCTCGCCGTAGCACGCCGCCGCACAAGCTCGTCGCCGACGAGGCTCCGGTGTCTAATTGGCTCCGTGCACATGCCCGCCGTCTTCGTGAGCGCACGTAGCACCCGTAGGAACCAACCGTTGGTCCTCCTGTGCCCTGTGACGTAGTTTTCATCGGCACCCGAGCTCCGGCCGCCGCCGTTGAGGTCGCCACTGACGTTTCCGGCCACCCCAGCTGCTCCGGCCTGTTCTGTTGGATGCGCAACTTCTCCAGCTCTCCGTGGATGCCCTCCGCCGCTATTTTGGTCATCGGAACGCTGTTTCCGAGTCGCGTCGCCGTCCTGGCTCTTGCCGGCGGCGAGTGGCCGGTGGGGTTGACCTGCTTTGACCACGCCTGGACCCCCCCTGTGTCCATGACATGTGGGGTCGGCCTTTGACTAGTTTTAGTTTAGGTTTTTAATTAAGTACCAATTGCTGTCATTAGTTTAATGAGTCACTGACACGTGGGGCCCAGCCCCTGTTAACTTTTAGTTTAGTGTTAAACTTATTTAGTTAGTACTGAGAGACTGACCAATGGGGCCCACTGGTCAGGTTTGACATGGACGCCCTGTTGACTGGCTGACGTTAGCATGATGTCATGCTGACGCAGTAAATGATTTTCCGGGATTAATTGATTTAAAACAAATCAGGAAATTCCAGAAAATGCCTTAAACTTCGAAAATTCATATAAATTTAACAGTAGCTCAGATAGAAAAGATTTATATATGAAAATTGATCAAAAAATCCAATCTTTCCAATGGCACTGGATTTATGCATTTTTGAGCAAGTTAACCTTGCTGTTCACCCTAAAACATGATAATGCTCTTTAATAAATATTAGTTTGGGTTTTAATTTGAATCTTTGATTCAAATGGGCTCAAACCCTTCTATCTATAGATGCATTAGCCCAAAACACATGCATCTTTCCGTATCATGAGCATGCATCATATTGTTGCATTTGTTTGCTTATTGATTGTATCGCTGGTGTTCTCCGTGTTAGGTCCTGCTCTCGAGGATACTTCTGCGTATCCAACTAAAGAGCAGTACCCGACAACCACTCTGTCAGGCAAGCAACCATTGACCATTCCGATACAAACCCGTCTTCTGGCTCCTGATCTCTTTTACTGCATTAAGGCAACATCGTGTGAACTGCTACTTGCTATGGTAGTTGAACCCTATTCCCTTGCATGACCTGTCTTTGCCACAATAAATAGTTGAAACCCACTAGCATGTGTAGGAGTTGATTGAGCCATGTGATGTGTGATCCACCATGCTATTTGTTTATGTTGCCTGCTATGCTTAGAGTTGTGTTAGTTCTGGTTCATCTGGGTGATGGACCAGAGTGAAATGATCATACTCAGTAAAGAGAGGGAAGTGTGGAACATGTTTGGTAAAGGTATCGATGAAAGGCCATGTAGGAGTACATGGTGGGCTGTTTCATTGGAACCGTCCATAGGACCTGAGATCTGTATGTGTGGTTCAAGTTTCAGCTACTACCGCACGTTGGGATCCTTAATTGACCCTCTCGACTTATTAACTGCCCTTTACCTCTATCCAGGAGTTGCAACTAGTTTCTGGTGTTTGTAGTTTACTGGTGGTCGTGCACAGCGCTGACCATCGGGGTGGGCTGTGATGCGGCAGGTACGTGGCCGGGTGTACCGAGCGCCCGTTTGGTGACTCGGGAACCCTGTACACATCGTTTGGGGCCGTGAGCGACACCCCGGCCGGATCTCCCCACGGATGGAACCCAAATAGGCAATAAACCTAGACGAGAGACTTGTGTAGTTAGTCAAGTCGTGGCCGACACCCTCGCTGGGCTTCCGCTTGAAGGTTGCCGAGTACATGTCGAGTAAACGGCGATAAGTGGTGGAAGCGTGTGTGAAGAAGTACACCCCTGCAGGGTTACCAATCTATTCGAATAGACGTTGTTCGTGATACGGACTACTTGGTTACTCTTACAGTTCATAGACAAGTTGATGGATACTACTAAAAGCCTCAAGATAAGTGTGAGTGCTGTGGATGGCCCTTCCGTAGGATGTCGGAAGAGGATCCACGATGGTGTATTGTTGTGGTGAGTAGAGGACTCGTGTACGAGGTCTTATCTTGCAATCTGCTGAGAGTCGTAGTATAGGTTAGCCAAGAGTCAAAGCTGGCTTGCTGCTATGAACTCCACTACCCTTGTTGATAATGATGCATGTATGATAGGTTTTGTTGTAAGACTTGCTGAGTACCTTTGTACTCATGTTTGCTTAATAACTGTTGCAGATGAGAACCCTGCCCCTTCTGATGGGTTCTACATAGACGTTGACGTCGACGAGTAGCTTGCTACCCAGACGGAGATCCTGAGCTTGTGAAGGGCCTTGTAGATAGTCAGGCTACACCAAGCTTGTTTTATTTTCCAAGTTGTCTGTACTCAGACATGTTAGCTTCCGCTTGTGCTTGTATGATTGTATGACTTGAGTGTTGGGTCATGTGACCCCTACCTGTATGGATATGTTATGTATGGCTCTTCGGAGCCTCTTAAATAAAGTACTTTGAGTCATAGAGTTCTGTTGTGATGCAATGTTGTATTTGCACATATTGAGCATATTGTGTGTATGATTGAAATGCTTGGTATGTGTGGGATCCGACACCTAGTTGTTATCCTTTGGTAGCCTATCTTACAGGGAAATGCCTCCTAGTGCTTCCACTGAGCCTTGGTAGCTTGCTACTGCTCGGAACACGTAGGCTGTCCGGCATGTGTCCTTCTTCATTCCTTTGTCTGTCCCATAGGGGAAATGTCACGCGTTGTTCCTTTAAGTCCATGTAGCTTGCTACGACTTGGGTTCATACGTTGATGACCGACACGTTCGTTGCTGGGTCATGAATGCCTGTCTCTGTAATTTAGTGCCACTTTTGGTTTATAACTAGCCATGTCGGCCCGGGTTCTCTGTCATATGGATGCTAGTGACACTGTCATATACGTGTGCCAAAATGCACAAACGGTCCCGGGCCAGGTAAGGTGGCACCCGTGGGGATACCGTGCGTGAGGCCGCAAAGTGATATAACGTGTTACAAGCTAGATCGGTGTGACTTAGGATCGGGGTCCTCACACATAGGGAGTAATTAACACGAGGATTATTTTAATCAACAACCCGGGCCAGTGCTCCTCTGAGTGTTGGTCCAACCTGGGCGATGTCTGGCGCCTCCTGGGAAACCAGGGTCTCAGCCAACCCGACGTCTTGCCTATCCGGTGTGCCCCGAGAACGAGATACGTGTGACTCCTATTGGGATTTGTCGGCACATCATGTGGACTTGCTGGATTAGTTTTACCTTTGTCGAAATATCTTGAGCACGGGATTCCGAGAATACTCGGGTCTTCCCACCTTGGAGTTGCGACTCCGCAGATCATGAGCTTGTGATAGGCTAAGTTGGAACACCCCTGCAGGGTTTTGAACTTTCGAAAGCCGTGCCCGCGGTTATGTGGCAGATGGAAATTTTTTAATATCCGGTTGTAGATAACTTGACACCATATCCTTAGGAATACACTACCTGTGTGAGTACCGTGATGGTCTCTTTTCGATGGGGGTATCGGAAAGTGAACACGGTGGGGTTATGCATGAACTTGAGTAGCTAGGATCACTTATTGATCATCTTTGGTGACCGTTGGCACATATTCTCATCTCGCTCTAAATTTGTAAGCTAGTTGCTTAGTGCTTGCTGCAAACACTTTATTACCTCTCCACACCTAAAGGCTTTGTTAGTTTTGATACCCGGGAATGGGATTGATGAGTCCTTGTGACTCATAGATTACCACACACACCAGATGCAGGTACAGCCGAGAACGATGCAGGAGATGGATCAGAACTTCACTGGGAGTTCGATGAAGAGCGTGGTCGTTTCTATGTTACATATCCCGACGATCAGTAGTGGTTCCTACTAGGGGCGATCAGGACTTGTGGTTGTGGTATCTTTTCTCGTTTGGATTTCGTCCATAGTCGGACCCTGTGTTATTTGGATGAATGTATGCTATTGTATTCATTGTGTGACGTGGCGAGTGTAAGCCAACTATTTTACTCTTTCATCCTTGTATTTTAGATGAGTTGTGCAAAGATACCACGCTTGCGATCATTCCAGAATGCGCTTATGTCTCTAACTCGTGCCTCGACACATAGGAGATCTAGTCGCATCCTGGGCATTACAAGTTGGTATTCAGAGCCTTCTCCGACCTAGGAGCCCACTGAATGATTGAACCGCTGACGATTGAGTCTAGGCACACACACAAAATGTTTTGAGTCTTATATATATATATATATATATATATATATATATATATATATATATATATATATATATATATATATATATATATATATATATATATATATATATATATATATATATATATATATATATATATATATATATATCGGAGAGTAGGATTTCTGTTTACTCCTCATCCCCTTCGTCGCTCTGGTGAGGACTCCTGACGTTGTTTTAACATCACTATTCTCAAAATTTCAAAAAAAAATTAGGATCACGCGGGTATTGTTTGGATTGTTCCGATATCTTTGTGACGAGAACATTGTTCTTGGTGCTTCATGTCATTTACGGGTTGTGGCAGTGTCCCGGGGAGTTGAGCTCCGAGGTGTTGTCGTCACAAATGTATCGTTGCGGTTCTAGAATACCAGAGGCGGCCAACATCGAAAACTCTTCTATGCATGTCTGGTGGTGAGATAACCCCGACGTCACCCAGTACTGGGGGGATAGTTCGGGAGTATTGCCACAACTAGTATAGTGGATGCGTTTCGAAGGTCTGAGGTAAACAATTTCCGAAGATGCCTGGTTATGTGTTGACGGATGGATACGACTGGATGTAGGATTTATTAGTTGAGTGATATGCAGTGCTTCCCCTGTATCCCCAACACCAGATTGCATAACCGGAAAGCTTCGGGAATTAATAGGTGAGATTCAAGTAGCTCTTAGGTAATCTTCCAACGGGTGCATGATATGAGGTTGGGGTTCAACATCTAGTGGAGAGGCTATCATGGGCGTTGTTGCACTAGGGGGTTGCATCTTAAAGGATCCTTGGCTATGATGATCCGGGGATTGCAAGACCCTTTGTAACACGTGCCATCGGGGCATTCAGCACAAACATGTGGCACGAAACCCTCTATTATGTATCTGTTCCATCTATTACCTTGTTGTTTTATTCTATCATTTTTGTTCTCCCAAGTGGCTTCTCGACAAGTTGATGTACCATTAAGCTATGGAATTCATTCGTTCAATTTTGTTCGGATGTTCATTGTGAAGACTATGTTGCAAACATCTAGTCGTTGATTTAGCTTATCTATTATTTGCTTCAATGGCTAACAGTTGTCATCATCTTTAGGATGGCACCTAAGAAAGTTCCCAGCCAGAACCCAGAGGGTGAAGAAGAGCGTCCACCTTCCCCTCCTCCCCCGTCTGAGGCATGGAGAGCGATTATGCAGGCAACCAATCAAAACACTCAGATGCTCATGCAAATGATGCAGAGTTTCCAAGCAAATCAAGGCAATCAAGGGAACCAAGGCCAAGGAAATCTGTTCAATCAACCTCACTTTGCGACTCTGAACCAATTCCTGGCAAATCAACCCAAGTCTTTCAGTTACTGTGTTGATCTGCTGGATGCTGAAGATGGGATCACAGACATCAAGAAGCATTTCGAGTGCAGTAACGTTAGACCTAAGGATTATGTAAAGTTTGCCGCTTTCCAACTCAAAGATCAAGCCACAGATTGGTGGCAACAGTACAAAGACTCCAGAGCGGGTCGTGAGATCTCGTGGACTGACTTCTGCCATGATTTCCGTTCTCATCACATCCCTACCAGTGTCATTGAAGGCATGCGTGAGCAATTCCGCAATCTGAAGCAAGGCACCATGTCTGTCTACCAGTACAATGTCAAGTTCCAGAATCTTGCCCGATATGCGAAGCAAGACATCCTCGATGCCAAGAGAAAAATCTACCAGTTCCGAGGTGGTCTGAAAGATGGACTCCAACTTGCACTCACTCTGTTCGAGCCAGAGGAATTTGATCAATTCTACAACATGGCTCTCAAGCAAGAGGCAGCTCAGCTCAAATGTGAAGCTTCCAAAAAGAGGATAAGAGATGATGTTCACTCCTCCTCTTCCTCTCAAGTGGTCGCCAAGCAGCAGAAGTTCTGGCTCTCGCCTCCTTCAGTGTTCCGTCCTCTCAGTCAGAACAAGCACTCAGGTGGTCGTGGATTTTCCCACCCACCCAACCCAAGCAACCAGTCCAAGTCTCAGTACCAAGCTCCAAGACCAAGTGTTCCTCCTCATCGCCCGCTCTCAGAGGTCATTTGTCACAACTGTGGTTAGAAGGGTCACTATGCAAACAGATGCACCAACCAAAGGCGCCTTCCGCCTCCTCCTCCGGTCAGACCTCCAAGCAATGGTATTGTCAAGCACAACCCCAATACTGCAAGAGTGAACATGATGAATGCAGCTCAAGCAGAGGATTCTTCTGATGTGATAATGGGTACTCTTCCGGTCAACGATATTCCTGCTAAAGTGTTATTTGATTCTGGTGCATCCATTTCATTCATATCAAAGCTGTTTGCATCCATGCACAACTTGCATTCTGTTTAGATACCCAGGCCAATAGCAGTTTCCTCTCCGTGTTTGTTCATGCATACCAAGATGATGACTCCGGATGTCTCCATCAAGATGGTCAATTATAAATTTTTGGCCTCGCCTATGGTTCTTGGCAACTCCGACATTGATCTTATTCTTGGTATGGATTGGCTCTCTAAGCACGATGCTCTTCTCGATTGTGCTAACAGAGAGGTGAATATAACTCATCCTCCCGAAGACGTGATTATCTTCGCAGCTCGAGATAACACAATCAGGCTATTCTCTCTCAATGACAAGGGCGAGATTAATGCCATATACCAGATTCCGGTGGTTTGTGAATATGAGGATGTATTCCCTGAAATGCTTCCAGGCATGCCTCCCAACCACCCAGTTGAATTCGTCATTGAACTTGAACCTGGTATGGAGCCAGCCCATCGGCGTCCGTACAAGCTTTCTCCTAAAGAGTTGAAGGAGTTGAAGAAGCAACTCGACGAGCAAGAACGAATGGGTCTGCTCAGACCAAGTACTTCTCCTTGGGGCTCCGGTGTTCTTTCTGTCAAGAAGAAGGATGGTACGGAACGATTGTGCGTTGATTACCGGCCATTGAACAAGAAGAAAATTAAGAATAAGTACCCGCTCCCCAACATCAGTGAACTGTTCGAGCAGCTCAAAGGAGCCAAGCTTTTCTCGAAGCTTGATCTCTGGATGGGCTACCATCAAATTCGTATCCGTGAAGAGGATATTCCTAGGACCGCATCCATGACGAGTTATGGCTCCTACGAGTACACAGTCATGTCCTTCGGGCTTGCAAATGCTCCACCCACTTTCTCTTGGATGATGCAATTCATATTCAACCCCTACACCAATGAATTGGTTCTCATCTATCTGGATGATATTCTGGTATTCTCCAAGAATGAAGAAGACCACGCCAAGCACCTCCGTTTGGTTCTTGACATGCTCCGTGAGCACCGCTTTTATGCGAAATTCTCCAAGTGTGAATTCTGGCTTGATAAAGTCCTCTATCTTGGCCGTATTATCTCTGCCGAGGGCATTTCTGTTAACCCCGAGAAGGTTGAAGCTATTATGAAGTGGGAACCTCCTCAGAATGTCAAACAACTCTGAAGTTTCCTTGGTCTCGCAAACTACTGCAGAAGGTTCGTTGAGAACTTCTCCAAGATTGCCAAGCCTATGTAAAACCTGTTGCAAAAGAATGTCAAGTACTCGTGGAATCCTGATTGTGATGTGGCATTCAATACCCTCAAAGAGAAGTTTATTTCTGCTCCGGTACTTACTCCTTCGGATGATTCCAAGCCTTATGAAGTGTTCTGTGATGCTTCATTGCAAGGTCTTGGCGGTGTTCTCATGCAAGACAAGAAGATCGTTGCATACACTTCGCGTCAACTTAAACCAAATGAGAATAATTACCCCACACATGATCTTGAGCTAGCAGCAGTTGTTCATGCCTTGATCACGTGGAGACACCTTCTGTTGGGCAGAAAAGTGGACATCTTCACCGATCACAAGAGCCCGAAGTACATCTTCACCCAGCCATACCTTAACCTCCGCCAGACTCGTTGGGTTGAAATGATTCAAGAGTACGATCCAAGCATTGACTATACTCCTGGCAAGGCCAATGTCATTGCAGATGCCTTGAGCAGAAAGGCTTATTGCAACAGTTTCATCCTCAAACCATTCCAACCTAAACTTTGTGAATCATTCAGGAAGCTCAACCTCCAAGTCGTTCCGCAAGGATTTCTTGCCAACCTTCAAGTCGCTCCTACCTTGGAAGATCAAATCCGTGAGGCCCAACTCAGTGATGCTATGGTGCAGAAGGTGAAACATGGTATTGCCAAGGGTACACCCAAGTACAAGTGCTATCGCATTGATGACATAGACACTTTGTTCTCTGAGGACATAATTGTGGTTCCCAAAGGTGATCTCAGGAAGCTCATAATGAACGAAGCACATGACTCACTCCTCTCGATACATCCAAGAAGCTCCAAGATGTACCATGACCTCAAGAAATCCTATAGGTGGACTCGCATGAAAAGAGAAATTGCTCAATTCGTGAACGAGTGTAATGTATGCAGAAGAGTGAAGGCAGAGCATCAATGTCCAGCCGGACTCCTTCAACCTCTACCTATTCCCGAGTGGAAATTTGATCACATTGAGATGGATTTCATCACTGGTTTTCCCAAGTCCAAGAGAGGAAACGACGCCATCCTTGGGGTGATTGATAAGCTCACTAAAGTGACTCATTTCCTTCCAGTCAAGGAATCCATCAACGCAGCATAACTGGTAGAGCTGTACACCTCAAGAATTGTCTCTTTGCATGGTATCCCTCAAGTAATCTCCTCAGATCGTGGAAGCTTGTTCACTTCCAAATTCTGGGATTCCTTCCAGTCAGCTATGGGTACCAAGATTCGCTTCAGCACAGCTTTTCACCCTCAGACTAGTAGCCAAGTCGAAAGAGTGAACCAAATTCTCGAAGATATTCTCAGGGCATGTGTAATCTCCTTCGGTATGAAATGGGAAGATTGCCTTCCATTTGCCAAATTCTCCTACAACAACAGCTTCCAAGCAAGTGCATGCAAAGCACCGTTTGAAATTCTCTATGGCAGAAAGTGTCGTACCCCTCTCAACTGGTCCGAGACTGGTGAACGTCAACTCCTTGGAAATGATTTGATCTCAGAGGCCGAAGAAATGTGCAAAGTCATACGTGAGAATCTCAAAGCCGCGTAATCGCGCCAAAAGAGCAACTATGACGGCAAACACCGAGATTTGGCTTTCGACATTGGAGATCATGTCTATCTTCGTGTTTCTCCCATGTAGGGCACTCAGAGGTTCGGTATTAAGGGCAAGATTGCTCCAAGATACGTGGGTCCTTTCAAGATAATTGGCAAGAGAGGTGATCTAGCCTACCAACTCAAGCTTCCCTCCAACTTTGCAAATGTGCACGACGTGTTTCACGTGTCTCAACTCCACAAGTGCTTCAAGACACCTGAACGCACCATTCCTTTCGAAGAGATTGATCTTAAGCAAGACTTGTCTTATCGTGAGCACCCCATTGCTATCCTTGAAGAAACTAAGCGCAAGACCCGCAACAAGTCCATCAAATTCTTGAAAGTGAAGTGGTCACACCATACAGACCGAGAAGCTACATGGGAACGAGAAGATCATCTTCGTTCCGAGTATCCCGCTTTCTTTTAGTCCTAGATCTCGGGACGAGATCTTTTCGTAGTGGAGGAGAGTTTGTAACACCCGAGATGTAAAACTTCCTTATATGGCAATATATTCATCGTTGACTTAATCAATTCCATTCTGGGCTCTTCCTTCATTTCGGGTTTCTTCATTTTTGCCTTGTGCATGTGTTGCATGTCACCATGTCATTTTCATTATGTGCATTGCATTGGCATAGTCTCACTTGCATCCGTGTGTAGTTGCATCATCTCCGTTCTCTCCGTTGTCCGTTTCGAGTTCCGACACTCACACACGTGCCCGTGGCACCTCCGAGTCCTCCTTTTGTTAGTGGCCGTAAAGCATCCTCGGAATGGGCCGAGAGTTGTCAAGTGGTGTTGGTATATCACCGGTAGACCGCCTGTCAAGTTTTGACTCGTTTGAAGGTCGTTTGATACACCAACGGTTAACCACGTGGGCCGAAAACCCCCTTTCTCTTTTGGCCCAGCACCCCTCTACAACAACCCACTAGCCCAGCACAACCACCTCCATGCTCTCGGCCGTTGGATCATGATTGTGTGGGTGAAAACCGCACCTCATTTGGACTCTCCTAGCTCTCTCTACCTATAAAACTACCCCTACCCCCGAAATCCCGGATCTAAACCCTAGCCTCCCTCCTCTGTCCGCCGCCGGACACGATCGTCCGCGCCGGACATGTACGCCACCGCACGCCCGGCCCATCGCCGCGCGCCACGTCAGCGCTCTGCTGCCTCCCGCAGCTCCTCGCACCGCCGGCCCGCCGGGCCCAGGCGGGGCCCGCCCGGCCCGAGCCGTCGCCCCTCGCGCCCGCACCCACCACCACCTCGCCGGCGCGCTGCTATGCCGCCGCGCCGAACCCGCCCGCCTCCCCGGCCGGCTCACCTCGCTGGATCTCCACGCTAGCCGCCGGCCGCCCATCTCCGACCGGCCCTAGTCGCCGCTCCTCCCGACCACCGCCAACGCTCCTCCGCCCGCCGCGAGCGACGCCGCCTCCGGCCCGCGCGCCACCCCGCCTGCCGCTGCGAGCGCCGCCTCCTTCGCCGCCAAGCTCCACCACCGGTGCCGCCTCCGCCTACAGCCGTCTCCGGCGAGTACTGCCACCGCACCATCGTCTTCTCCTCCGTCTCCGGCGTCAACTCCGGCGAGATCCGGTGGATCGGGACCAGATCCACCAGGAGACGATCCAAACGCCACCCCTCCGTCCCGGATCCCTCCATCCCGCATGACTCCGTCCCGCGTTGACTTTTTGGAGGGGTATTTTTCACTAAGTCCCGAATCTACAATATTTTTATGCCCTCTTTGGCATGTCACAACTTTGTGCTCGTAGCTCCGTTTTGCATGTATAATATATCGAAATGTTCGTCTCAAAATGCTCTACACGTTGGCATCAGTTTTGTGCATGTTAGGGTTCATCTAGATGTCTTAATATTCGTTGCAAGACTGCTTCGTGATGTTACTGTTTCAGCACTAGTTGTCTGTTAACAATATGTTGGCATGTTCGTGAGGTCGTAACTTGGTGCATGCTGGTCCAAATGGAGTGTATGATATGTCAAAATGTTCATCTTGTGATGCTCTTCATGATGGATGCTTTTGCATACACGTTAGGTTGCATTATGCCATGTTTAACCCTGTTGCAAAAGTGCATGTGGCTGTTAAGTTCCTGAAATTGTTACGGGATGACAATTTGTCTTTTTCGTGTGAATTAATCAATGGGTCATATGAGCTAGATGTCAACATCGGTTTTGCTCGTTGGAATATGTTCTACATGGTAGATTTATTTTCATGCCATGATATGTCTTGAGATGAGTGCATCAAGTTTGTTAACATGCCATCGTGATGTTAAGTTTCTGCTAAGGCTGAATCTGTTAATTTTTATGCCATGTTTCCATGATGCTACCATCATTGTTGTGCATGGTTAGAGTTGTCGAGTGGGTGTTCCTTGATGTATATGTTCTGCTCTAGCTATCCATGCTCTTGTTTTCCACAATGGCTTGCTGTAGCTTGTTGTTTTCATGCTCTCAAGTTGCTATAAAATGTTTCTGTCAGCATGTTATCAGCAAGTTCAGTTTTGCCATGTGAATAGCTAATGTTCTATGCATCCTATGACCATGTTCTTTCCATGAGTAGCTTCACAAACATGTCTTCTTGCTGTTGGTTATATTCACATGCCATGCTATGCTTTGAGATGAGTCGCACAAGCTTGCAAACATGCCTAGTTGTCGTTGTTGCTGCCATGCTTAGTAATTTTCACTAAGTCTGAGAAATCTGTTAACTTATTCAATCTTGCCATGCTTGTTTAATTGTGTTCCAGCAAGTTTTTGGGTGTGCACTGAGTTCATGCTTGTTAAGAATCATGTCCATTTCACATCCATGCCTTTTGTCTTCATGTTTGGGTGCGATAGCATAATTATATCTTGCTCCAAAGATGCCATATTGCTGTTAACTGCAGTTTTGCATTGCATATTGTTTTGCTTGCCATTTGCAAACCGTGCATCCATTTCCCATGATCTTTATATTGTTTTCCACCGAAATCTTCCTCTCTATCCAGTGGCTTGCTTGGTTTCCCAAGATGAAGCCATTTACATCATCTTCTCCTTAGGCTCGAGAGCATCCTCATGCATACGCACATCATGACATGCATTCCATGACATGTCTTGCATCATGTTATTTGTGCATTGCACCGTGATTGATGTTGTACCGTTGTTGTGCTCTTGTATTGGGTAGGGCCGGGAGCTGATACCGAGTTCGAGGATCTTGTCGAGATTGAGTTTGAGGAGCCATCTTACCATCCCACCGACGACTTAACAGACAAGATGACCATTCCCCGATATCACATCTATCTTAGCCTTGCTAGTTGTCTCGCTCTATAGTTATGCCTCGATGCCTATTCTTGTCTGCCAGCCTCCTATGTTGCCATGAAGCACTCTAACCGCCTTCCTAGCAAAACCATTGATTGGCTAAGTACGCTTTTGCTCAGCCCCTCTTATAGCGTTGTTAGCTGCAGGTGAAGTTTGAAGATTGCTCCATGTTTGGACTTCTTTACTGGGTTAACACAAATATATCTTAATTAAATCAACACACATATATATTGGTAATGGGTGGAAGGCTTGGCCTTCTGCTTGGTGTTTTGTTCCACTCATACCACCTTAGGACCCGATAAACCGGTGTTACGTTCCTTGATTTTGCGTTCCTAACACGGTTGGGGTTTATGGGCCCCCTTGATAATTCGCATTGCTTAAAGCTTTTCCAGCAAGTCCCAACCTTGGTTTTACCATTTGCCTAATAACTAAAAAAATGCATAGGGAGTAATTAACCCGAGGATTCTTTTAATCAACAACCCGGGCCAGTGCTCCTCTGAGTGTTGGTCCAAACTGGGCGATGCCCGGCGCCCCCTGGGCAACCAGGGTCTCAGCCAACCCGACATCTTGCCTATCCGATGTGCCCCGAGAACGAGATACGTGCGACTCCTATCGGGATATGTCGGCACATCGGGCGGACTTGCTGGATTAGTTTTACCTTTGTCGAAATATCTTGAGCACGGGATTCTGAGAATACTCTGGTCTTCCCAACTTGGAGTTGCGACTCTGTGGATCGTGAGCTTGTGATGGGCTAAGTTGGGACACCCCTGCAGGGTTTTAAACTGTCGAAAGCTATGCCCACGATTATGTGGCAGATGGGAATTTGTTAATATCCGGTTGTAGATAACTTGACATCATATCCTTAAGAATACACTACCTGTGTGAGTACCGTGATGGTCTATTTTCGATGGGGGTATCGGAAAGTGAACACGATGGGGTTATGCATGAACGTGAGTAGCTAGGATCACTTACTGATTATCTTTGGCGACCGTTGGCACATATTCTCATCTCGCTCTAAATTCGTAATCTAGTTGCTTAGTGCTTGCTGCAAACACTTTATTACCTCTCCACACCTAAAGGCTTTGTTAGTTTTGATACCCGGGAATGGGATTGCTGAGTCCTTGTGACTCATAGATTACCACACACCACAGATGTAGGTACAACCGAGAACGATGTAGGAGATGGATCAGAACTTCACTGGGAGTTCGATGAATAGCGTGGTTGTTTCTATGTTACGTATCCCGACGATCAGTAGTGGTTCCTACTAGGGGCGATGAGGACTTGTGGTTGCGGTATCTTTTCTCGTTTGGATTTCGTCCGTAGTCGGACCCTATGTTATTTGGATGAATGTATGCTATTGTATTCATTGTGTGACGTGGCGAGTGTAAGCCAACTATTTTACTCTTTCATCCTTGTATTTTACATGAGTTGTGCAAAGATACCACGCTTGCGATCATTCCAGAATGCGCTTATGTCTCTAACTCGTGCCTCGACACGTAGGAGATATAGTCGCATCATGGGCAGTACAAGAAGAGTCGGAAAGCAGTACTGATAGTGCTTAGGAAATTGGCAGAGAGCTAGCTATGCTCGTGAGGAAGTTCCAGAAGTTTTTGAAGAGAAATAGCTCGGGAAAGTCTTCAAAGTATGACTCGAAGAACACTAGAGAATCTTTTGCTCGAGACTACCGCAAAAGAACTTGACACAAATGCAAGAAGCCAGATCATTAAATTGTTGACTGTCCCCTTTGGCAGAAGAACTCGAGGAAGAAGAAATCTAGCAAGGATGATGACTCTAATGACAAAATAAGAATTCTTCATCTATATCATCCTCAAAGAAGAAAAGTACCTCCGGCAGGGCTCGCGCCTCATTGGGAAGGTGATATGTCTCCAACGTATCTATAATTTTTTATTGTTCCATGCTATTATATTACCTGTCTTGGATGTTTTATATGCATTTATATGCTATTTTATATGGTTTTTGGGACTAACCTATTAACCCAGAGCCCAGTGTCAGTTTCTGATTTTTCATTGTTTTTGAGTTTCGCAGAAAAGGAGTATCAAACGGAGTCCAAACGGAACGAAACTTCACGAGGATTTTTTTGGACCAGAAGACATCAGATGGAATTGGAGTGCACGTCAGGGGAGCCGCGAGGCGACCACAAGGATGGAGGGCGCGCCTTGGAGGTTAGGGCACGCGGGCCCCTCGAGCATCTCCTCGCCTAATACTTCAGCATATATATATATATCCATATATACCATAAACATCACAACATTCATCGAAACCACTTTTCCATCGCTGTAACCTTCTATTCTCGCGAGATCCCATTTGGAGGCCTTTTCCGGTACTCTACCGGAGGGGGAATCAACCATGGAGGGCATCTACATCAACACCATTGCCCTTCCGATGAAGTGTGAGTAGTTTACCACAGACCTACGGGTCCATAGCTAGTAGCTAGATGGCTTCTTCTCTCTCTTTGTTCTTCAATACCATGTTCTCCTCATTGTTATTGGAGATCTATCAGCTGTAATCTTCTTTTGCGGTGTGTTTGTCAAGATCCGATGAATTGTGGGTTTATGATCAGATTATCTATGAATAATATTTGAGTCTTCTCTGAATTCTTATATGCATGATTTGATATCTTAGTAATTCTCTTCGAACTATCGTTTTGGTTTGTCCAACTAGATTGAATTTTCTTGCAATGGGAGAAGTGCTTTGCTTTGAGTTCAATCTTGCGGTGCTCAATCCCAGTGACAAAAAGGGACATGACACATATTGTATTGTTGCCAATGAGGATAACAAGATGGGGTTTTCATCATATTGCTTGATTTAATTCCTCTACATCATGTCATCTTACTTAATGCGTTACTCTGTTTTTATGAACTTAATACACTAGATGCATGCTGGATAGCGATTGATGTGTAGAGTAATAGTAGTAGATGCAAAATCATTTCAGTCTACTTGTCATGGACGCGAGGCCTATATTCATGATCATTTCCATAGATGTCGTTATAATTATTCACATTTCTATCAATTGCTTGACAGTAATTCGTTCACCCATCGTAATATTCAGTATCAAGAGAGAAGCCTCTAGTTTAATCTATGGCCCCCGGGTCTCTTTGCATCTTATAAGTTTCAGATCTACTATTTTTCAATCTTTTACTTTTCAATCTATAAACCAAAAACCCAAAAATATTTACTTTACTTGTTTATCTATCTCTATCAGATCTCACTTTTGCAAATAACCTAGAAGGGATTGACAACCTCTTTATAGCTTTGGGTGCAAGTTGTTTGATTGTTTGTGCAGGTATTTGGCGACTTGTGTGTAATCTCCTACTGGATTGATACCTTGGTTCTCAAAACTGACGGAAATACTTACTTCACTTTGCTGCATCACCCTTTCCTCTTCAAAGGAAACCCCAACACAAACTCGGGAAAGTAGCGAGGAAGCAAAAGGAAATGGATCTTAAGGAAGAATCCGATCAAGATGATGCTAAGGAATCTGAGGAGGGGTCCGACACTAGGGTTGCAAGCTTGGCCATCGCTACGGAGTTCGTCAGCAAGTCCATCTTCGAATATGAAGAAAATGGTGACTGTCGGTGTCAAACCGGCAGACCTCGGGTAGGGGCTCCCAAGCTGTGTATCTGAGGATCAATGGTAACAAGAAACAACAAGGACATGATGTTTACCCAGGTTCGGGCCCTCTTAATGGAGGTAAAATCCTACTTCCTGCTCGATTCAATATGATGTTTATAGGGGTTACAAGAGTTGATCTACCTCGAGATCGTATTGGCTAAACCCTAGCTGTATAGCCTAAGATTATTCTGATAGCCTCTACGGACTAAACCCTCTGGTTTATATACACACCGGAGGGACCTAGGGTTGTACAAAGTTATCTTGCAGAGGAAGGAAACATTACACCCAAACACAAAACTTGCCATTCTACGCACATAGGATTCCTATCCGGACACGAGGGATGATCTTCTGATTTATCTTCACGGTCCATCAGGATGGCCCATATCAAGTAGTCCGCACACTCGAGGACCCCCTAGTCTAGGACTCCCTCAGTAGCCCCTGAACCAGTCTTCGATGACGATGTGTTCGGCACGCATACTGTCTTCGGCATTGCAAGGCGGGTTCCTTCTTCTGAACATTCTAAGTTCGCCTCCTACATAAAGGAACTATGTCCGGCTCTGCATGATTAATACAACCCTTAGCGGTGAAGGCAAGACGTCAAAATAAGAATAGTGTCTTTACTGACAACCTTTTTAAATGAAACATCATACTTGACCCATTAACATTTCGAACCATTTTCTCGCCTCTTGTTTCGTGTTTCGAGGCATAGCCTCCATTGGCACGTCTTGTCGAAACAAAGATCGTGCCCGCCCATTACGGGATCCTTATCAATAAGGTTTGGGTAACCAATCGCACCTTATGCACGATATCGTCGGGAATAGGTGAGTTTTATGGCTTGAGTGGGGGACGTTTGGTATTATTACCGTCTATAAAAGGATAAATACCCCTCCTTTTCCCTCATGCCTTCCTCTAGCCTCTGCTTCCCAATCATCTAGCTCCAATGCCCGTAGCTCCAATCTTCTCCAACACTGCCTCCTCCTCCGGCAATGGCCGGATCCGGTTCCAAGGGCAAGTCGGAGGCCTCCACCGTCACTGAAAAGGACATGAAGGATCTTTGAAGCATGGGCTATCTATCCATGGACATAGCGCACCGGATCCCTGACAAAGATCAGGTGATTCCTAATCCAGGGCCTGATGAGAGGGTCGTGTTCATCCCCCATTTCCTTCGGGGGCTAGGGTTTCCCCTCCACCCCTTCGTCTGAGGCCTTTTGTTCTTCTACGGGCTAGATTTCCATGATCTAGCCCCAAATTCCGTCATACATATATCGGCTTTATAGTTGTGTGTGAAGCTTTCCTCCACGTCCCGCCACACTTCGGCTTAGGGCACAAGGTCTTTAATATGAAGCCGAAGGTGGTCGGCGAACAACACGCGGACTGCGGTTGAGCCATTGTAAGGAAGCTCCCTAACGCGACATGTCCCAAAGGAGCTTTTGTGGAAACAGTCAAGGTGTGGCAGTAGGAGTGGTTCTACATCACCGAACCCCGCAAAGCCACCTGGGCGGCCATGCCCGGTTTTAGATCTGGACCCCCAGGGAGACTCACCTCATGGACCACCAAGGGCCTAGATTGGGAGTCCAAATCGGAGGTGAAAATGCTCCAAAATCGCATCTCTGTCATGTTGGTTGAGGGCACCAATCTCACCGACGTGATTCAAGTGATGCTCTTCTGCCGCATTCTTCCCTGCCAGCTCCGTGCCTCCCGCTTACGGGAGTTCAATCCGGAGGAGCCACGGACCCTGAAGCGCGTCTTCGACACCACACACGAAGACATATGGAAGTAGCTCTTCAAGGCCCAGAAAAAGTGGCCGAAGAAGAATGAGGGCATCAGATTCGACAGTGAGACTTTGGCTACGGCAGTAAGCACGATTTTGACGAAGACCTATCCGGTCAATATTTCAAGTATAACAGGAATTAGAGTATTTGTGTTCCATACAGGCCTGGACGACAAAGGAGGAGCGGATCAACAGTCCAGCTCTGCTACCCGAGGGCCCTGCCACACCCCAGCTGACAGACATGTTGGTACCGGCATCATATCAAGCGCCGGAGAAGAAGTCCAAGAAGAAGAAGGGCAAGGAGGCCAAGGGTGGCCCCCGCCCCAAGGGTCCTTTGGAAACTATGTCGGGAGAGACCGAAGCCCATTCCTCCCACGACGAGGAGGAAGAGGAGGAGAAGGTGGAAAGTGACTCCCCCGTTAAGGGGAGGAAGAAGAAGAGGGCGGCCCCCGAAGACACGGAGGAGGGGCGCCTAGGAGGAGGAAGCTGAACCTCCCGGACAGTTTGGATCCAGGATCTGAAGCTCTCCCCCGAAGACAGCCCAGGGTTAAGCCCCCGGCCGAATCGTAAGTATTCGAAAACTTACTGTCGTCTTCAGTCTACTTGCTTTCATTGTGTAAGTTACCTTGTTTGTTGTTTTTTAGTCCTCCCGCACACTCCCCGATACTCCATCATCGGAGGGGAATTCTCTGCCAGCCGAGATGGCAGAGAGTGAGACGCTGCCGTAAGCCCCCTCGCCTACCATCATGGGGGACACCAAGGTGTCGTCCCCGTGGACAACCCCTGCCCAAGAGGGGGTGAGCGGGGCCGACAAGAGAGTGCCCGAGGTTAACACCCCGGTCACCGAAAACCAAGTGGAAGTGATCCCCATGGCGACCGATGGCGGGGAGCCCAAGCAATCCGGGCTCCCATCGAACACCATTCCGGCGGCCAGTATGGCTCCGGAATCAGATAAGCACCCCCCTAGGAAAGGGGGAGGAGCAATAGCTCCAGCGACAACCTCCGTTAATTTGGAGGCGCCAAACGCTTTGGAGGAAGTGCTGCAAAGCGCTTCCGTCGTGGCGGAACACCGCACCCTGATGGGTGAGGTTATGGAGAAGATTCAGTCTACTAAGAGTGGATTGAATGAAGCCTTACACAGCCTACTAACATGCTTTGAGGTATGCGACGTAATATTCTAAGAAGAACTTTACATTTTATTTGTGTAGGATAATAAACTTGTGTATGGACAGTACCCCCTGATGCTCTATCCAATTTGAAAGAAATCAGACAGAGGATCCATATAGTATTCGGGAAGATAACATAATGCCCCGTTATTGAAACATGCTTCCATGTTGGCGGCGACCGCCCAGGCCGCAGAAGTTTCCGAGCTCAATCGTAAGCTTCAGGTAGCCGACGAGTAACTCGACCGCATCAATAAGCGGTTCGATGAAATGCAAGGTAGGTGGATTTAGAAAATTTTATATTTATATCAAATATGATATGTATATTGAGAGGTTAACTCATCTGATGATGTGATTATGATCACAGCTGGCGCAACCAAGGTCGAGACCCTCAAGGGTGCCCTTGCCCAAGGCTAAGAAGGAGGCGGAGGCGAATAAGGGCCGAACTGGAGGGCGAACAAGCTACCTGCCGCCAGCATGAAAATCAGGTGGCTGAAGTCAAGCAGGAGCTGAAGGACACCATCCGCAAATGCGAGGCGCTAGAGCGGAAGACTTCGGACTAGTCGTTAGAGCTTTCCAAGGATCTCCATGATGCCAAAGAGGCACGGAGCGAGTCCCGGAGTTCCCGCAAAGAGATCCACCAGGCGAGGCAGATAGCGGCTGGTAAGGTCTTTCTTTTGCAGAGTATATTTGGAGGTCAGAGGTATGCGTTGCTCACCAGAGTGTGGATTTCTCCAGGCACGTTTGCGGATCTCCCGAAGAGTGCCGCCGACGCTGCACGGTTCTTCAGAGCCCAGAAGGGGAACTCAATGGAGAAGCTGTTCTGGTCACAATTTCTTGCACCAGAACACCCAACGCCTCTTAACAACTAGCTGAACCAGCTGGTGGAGCTGCATAGGGTGACAGGTTCGGCTATGAAGGACTTAATAGTCCACCTCTGGCCAACCAAGCCAATCCCTAGCAGTTACTTCGGCTTGGTGAAGCGGCTTGTCGATGCGCGGCCGCGGATTGATGCTGTGAAGCGCTCAACCTACATAGAGGGTGCCCAGATGACCTTCGCTCGCGTCAAGATGCAGTGGGCGAAGATGAAGGCCATCGAAGTGGAGACCGCAGGCCCACCCGAAGGCAAAGATCATCGGAAGCCGGAGAGGTACTTCGATGACGTCCTAGAAGAAGCCCGCATTGTAGAGGGCCAGTGTTTGAAGTACGTAATATTAAGTTAAGTGTGTTCGGGCTGTAAAGACTATGTTATGAACTAGTGCTGATATGTATGACTATGTTTATCGAGCGAATTTTCCTCATGTGCGGCCGTTTAGTGTTATAGTTCTGAAAGTTACAAGTCGTCGGCTTTAGCCCTGTGACACCCCGAGACTGATGCGCCAGGTGTCAGCTAGTTATTCGTCGTCGTTGCCATGTCATCTGCTTGCTTGTTGCACTTTGCCATGTCACCACGTGCATTGCATCAGCATGTTTTCAAAACTTGCATCCGTCCGAGCCCCCTCGTCCTTTCTGTTGTCCGTTCTGAGCCCAGACACACTCACACGCGCCCGTGGCACCTACGAATATTTATTTTATAAGTGGCCAGAAAATGTTCCTGGAATGGGTTGAAACTTGGTGTGCGGTCTTATTATAGTGTAGACAGACCGCCTACCAAATTTTGTTGCATTCGGAGTCCATTTGATAGCCCAACCGTTAAACTATAGCGGCACTATCGCCGGATTAAACGTCGGATGTTTTCAGTCCCGAAAACCCCGCCGGGCCACTCTTCTTCCTCCTCTTCTCAACGTGAGGCCTCTCCACACAGCCCACTAAACCAGCCTAAGCCCACCTACAAACCCCCTCCGCTCCAGACCGTCCGATGGCGATCGAACGGCTCCCAAACGGAGCAAATCCTCTAACCCTAGCCCCCCTTTCTATTTGTAGACGTTCTCCTGCCAAAAATGGCATCCCATAGACCTAACCTACCCCTCCTCAACCTTCCAGCCGCCTTTCCCCCCTCGTTTTCAGCTCCGACCGCCCAGCCGCCACCACTTGGCAGCGCCCCACGGGCCCGCGTCGCCGCCAGCCGCCACCTAACCAACCAGACGGCGCCACGCGTCCCCCTTGGCTTCCCCGCCGCCGCAACCCTGCAGACCCGATCGCGGCCCGCCGCGAGCCACCCCGGGCCCGAACCGGTCCGCGCCAGAGCCCGCGCACGCCATCGCTTCCGTTCACGAGCTTCCCCTCGTCGAGCCCGCAGCTGCCCGCCGCCGTTCGCCTAGCCGACCCTGCCGCCTCAAGCTCCTCCCTCCACCGCCGATGATCCCGAGCAGCCGCCGGACCACGTCAGCGCCGCCCGACTGATCCGTCGCCTTCCCACGCTGGATCGGGGCAGGAACCCGATCCTGCACCTCCCCCTTGCCGCGACCATCGCCGGCCATCGTAGGAGCTCGCCTCCGGCCAGATCAGGGGCGCCCGCGGCCGGATCCACCCAGCTCCGGCCTCCTCGCCCCTCGCCGGACCTCCTCCCCGCGGGCACGGCCTCTCCAGCCCTGCCGTTAACCTCCTCAAGGAAGAGGACGACCCAGCCCCGTCGGACGTGTCCGCCCGGGCCACCACTACGAGGTTGTTTTTCTACTAAGTCCGTGAAAAACTCATGTTATGTGCATTATTGAATTGAGCGTAACTATGTGCATGTTTGTCCGAATCGAGTATATGATATATCAAAATGTTCGTCTCATGATGCTCTACATGTTAGTTGCATTTGCATGCATGTTACTGTTCATCTTGATGCCTTAATCTTCATTGCAAAATTGCTATGTGATGTTATTGTCAAGTCCTTGTTGTCTGTCAACAATATGTTAGCATGTTCGAGAGGTTGTATCTTTGTGCATGTTGGTCCAAATGAAGTGTATGATATGTCAAAATGTTCATTGTGAAGTGCTCTACATGATGGTGGCTGTTGCATTCATGTTAGGTGCCAGATTGCCATGTTTATCTCTGTTGCAAAAGTGCATGTGGCTGTTAAGTGCTAAAACTTGTTATGGGATGCTGATTTGTCTTTTTTGTATCTTTATGTGTGATTTTTGTTTGAGCTACATGTCAATATGTTTTAGAAGCACAATCATGCCATCTTTGATGCGGTGCAATCTACTTTTCATGATATGCCTTGTGGTGAGTGGAACAAGCTTGCAAAGTGACCTACTCGCTGTTGCTGATTTCTATGACTTGTTGAAAACTGCCAAGTCTAAAACTGTTATATCCTAATGCCATGTTTGCTTGATGCCCTACTCAAATCCATGAATGTTTGGGGATGTACAATGACCATGCCTTGAAGTCCATGTTATGGTCTATCCATCCATGCCCTTGTTTGCATTTATGACCTGTTGTAGCTTGTTGTTTTCATGCTCTCAAATTGCTATAAAATGTTTTTGTCGGCCTGTTATCAGTAAGTTCAGTTTTGCCATGTGAATTGCTAGTGATCTATGCATCCTATGACCATGTTCTTGCCATGAGTAGCTTCATAAACATCTCTTCTTGCTATTGGTTATATTCACATGCCATGATATGCTTTGAAATGAGTTGCACAAGCTTGTAAACATGCCTACTTGTCGTTGTTGCTGCCATGTTTAGTTTATTTCACTAAGTCTGAGAATCTGTTATCTTTTGCAATCTTGCCATGATGTTTTGAGCATGTTCTAGTGGTGTTTGGTAGTAGCTCAGTGATTATTCTTGTAGTGCTTGACATGTACATGCTTGACATGCCCTTTGTTGCCATGAAATGTTATTGTATCATGTTGTTTCGATGTCAACTATATGCCTACTTACTGTTTTGGGCTGATTGTGTCTCCAACTTGCTTCTTGTGTATGTGATGAACCATTGCTCCGTTTTGAGTGTGTCCTGTATGAAACTTGTGTGGTTTTTGCATGTAGATGCATAATAACATGTTGTATACCTGTTTGGAGTGTGTTTGCTTGATGTTTGGATGCGTTTTGCATCAATGACTTGCTTGTCTTGTTTTGCTCATATCTTCTAGGCCGTAGCTCCGAATTAAATGAACTTTATATATAACTTGACTAGAATTTTGAGTAGATCATCATGGTGCATGTTAACTTGCTGTTTAACAACTTTAACTAATGGTTTGTTCAGATCTGGATCCATTTCGAAATTTGCATATGAGGACTTACCGGAAATGTTATATGTTATTTCTGACCTCATTTAAACTTGTTTGGTTGTGTTGGTCTTGTATGCATCATCCCTTGCCATGTTTTGCATCATATAGACTTGTATTGCATCATTCTTGGTTGAGCATCATGTCTTGTTCTTGTGTTGTGTGTTTACCGTGTTGTTTGCTTATTCTCGTTAGTGCTTGTATCGTTGCGATCGTGAGGATTCGTTCGACTACACTTGGTTCGTTTTCGAGGCTTGTTCTTCGTCTACTTCATGGACTCGTTCTTCTTCCTAGCGGGAACTCAGGCAAAATGACCGTCACCTTGGATACGTTTACTATCCTTGCTATGCTAGTTGTCTCGATGCTATCACTATATGTCACGCTACCTATCTATTTGTCAGCCTCTCCTTGTTGCCATGAAACCTCTAACCTTTGACACCTTCCCAGCAAACCATTGTTTGGCTATGTTACCCGCTTGCTCAGCCCCTCTTATAGCGTTGTTAGTTGCAGGTGAAGATGAAGATTGCTCCATTGGATTGTTGGAATATCACATTATATCTTAGTAAAATTAACACAACCTATAAACTTGGCAATGGGTGGAAGGCTTGGCATTTTGCTCGGTGTTTTGTTCCACTCGTGCTGCCTTAAGAACCGATAAACTGGCGTTATGTTCCTTGATTTTGCATTTCTAACGCGGTTGGGTATATGGGGACCCCTTGACAGTTCGCTTTGAATAAAACTCCTCCAGCAAGGCCCAACTTTGGTTTTAATTTGCAACATAATAAATACTTAATTAATTAATTAAATTGCATAGGGAGTTAGCGCTACTCGAGGATTCTTCTACATACAGGGGGGCCAGTGCCGATGGTGTTGGTCCCAAACGGGCGGACCGCGGGGCCGCCTCGGGGAAACTCGAGGTATCTGGTATTACCCGTAGGATGTCCCATCCGATCGTGGCCTGAGACGAGATACACGCGTCTACTATCAGGGTGTCAACACACCGGGAGGTCTTGTTGGACTTGTTTTACCATTGTCGAAATGTCTTGTGCACCGGGATTCCGAGTCTAATCGGGTTGTCCTAAGATAAGGGGTATTATTATTTTTACCTCTGCTGATCGTGAGAGCTTGCGACGGGCTAAGTTGGGACACCCATGTTGGGTTATGATCTTTCGAAAGCCGTGCCGGCGGTTATGTGGCAGATTGGAATTTGTTAATGTCCGGTTGTAGAAAACTTGACAGAGGATCCGAAATAAAATACACGAACCACGTGAGTAACTGTGACCGTCTCTTTTCACTTTGAGAAGAGAACACGATGGGGTTATGTTTGACTCGTAGGTAGTTCAGGATCTCTTAGCCATCATTACTAGTTTGCGACCGTTTGCGTAGGTGCTCATCTTATTCTTGTACTCGTAAGTTAGGCACCATACACATGCTTAGACGCTGCTGCAACCTCACCACTTTACCTCTCCATACCTATTAAGCTTTGCTAGTCTTGATACCCATGGTTATGGGTTTGCTGAGTCCTCGTGGCTCACAGATACTACAACACCAGTTGGAGGTGCAGGTTCCGATGACTTGACGTGAGAGCGATGTCCTTTGAGTTGGAGTTCTTTCTTCTTCTTCTTCGTCAGTCTTGGGTTAGGTTCCTGGTAGGCAGCCTGGGATAGCAGGATGGATGTTGTTGTGCTTTCATGTTTGCATCCGTAGTCGGATGCCTTGTATTGATGTTGTTGTATTTACGTGACTTGTATGAATTGTTGTATCCCCATGTATTTATGTAATGGTACGATGTAATGATATCCATCTTGCTAAGCACCCGAAATGCGGTTGTGCCCCAATCATGAGTGTATCACGTGATTGGGATAGAATCGCATCTTGGGCGTGAAAAGTTGGTATTAGACCCTCCACCGACCATAGGAGCCCCCTTGATTGATCGCAGTCCGGCCGTTGTCGAGTCTAGAAGTATTTTTTTCCAGAGTCTAGTTATATCGGAGAGTAGGAATTCTTTTTACTCCTTAGCCCCTTTTTCGCTCTGGTGAGGAATCTTGACGTAGGTGTTTTGAATTACTCCTCTTCCCCTTCAAATTTTTTAGGATCACGCGGTTAGTTTTCGTTCGTTGCGATGTCAGCCCTTGTCATCCGATGCAATTCTCGTCAAGTTGATTCGATCCTCTTCATCTTTTGCAAGTTCAATCCTCAGTTCTTTCCAACCGGCGTCGTTTTCCCCGTCCGATGAGGTCTTTCTTTTTCCCACCCACCCACCCTTTTTCTTCTTGGACCGGATTCCTTAATCGAGTATCCATCCTACTCGTGCGAATGCGTTGCTTTCTTTCCTCAATTGTTTCAACTGGTGAATTCTCATCTAGTTCTTCATCCTTCATCTCTTTTATTCTCCGATGAATTCTCCTCTCGTTAGACATTCTGTATCTCTTTTTCTTTTCCGATGGATCCAATTCATGTATTCGGTGTTTGTCATATTCTTTCCCTCAGCTCAATTGTTTCCCCTTGTCTCATTCGCCTCTCACCTTTAATTGTTCCGGAGTCCGAAGACATCTGAGGAGATTCGTCGGTGTTCCAATTAATTTGAGGTTGTCACCTCATTCGAGCCTTCAACCGTTCTGGTGCATCATTTCTCATACAAATAATCCTTTCCAACAGTGTTTTCTTTTCAGTGGGCCTTAACCCAGAGGTTTATTCCCAGGATCTTACCCGACTCTTCTAATTCATGCTGGCAATGGGGATTCCTGGCGGGTATTGGACTCCCATCCCCGTCCCCGTGAGAGCCACCACATGCCCGTCCCCGTCCCCATACCTGCCCGTGGGGAACAAATGTTTCCCATCCCCATCCCCGTCAGGTTTTTCATCCCCATGGGGAAACCCATGCATGCAATCAACAATTGCCTCCAGTAGCGTTTAAGTAGAAAAAACAATGTTTCAACACAATAAACAATATGTTGTAGGTAGGTTAGCGATTTCTTTGGGCTTTTTGGGCCCAAGGGGTGGGATTAGTGGGAATTTAGGTGGGTATGATCAGGAATTACCTAGGTCTACCAATTTTAGGGCCCAAAAGTAAGGCACTAACGGGTAAGGTGGGTAACGGGTATGGGTAATGCTATCCCATCCCCATCCCCATCTTATGTGATGGGTAATATATTTGACTCACCAGCTTCCCCGTGGGCAAAAAACCCGGCACTTCCCCGTCCCCTAATAGAGTAATTACCCATGGGGACGCGGGTAACGGTTAACCATTGCCAGCTTGACTTCTAATATTTCTCGGAGCTATTCCCAAGACGTAAGTATGGTTTCCATCAGTCATATGCCTTCTCCAAGATCGCTCTCAAATTATTTTCAACGTTGACTCAACCTTTCCTATTTTCATTCTTCCAGAGCGTCTCAACAATTTTGTTGGTGTATCTCGTCGTCATTCCCAACATTTGAAGATCGAGGAAGAGTTCCTCCAAATCTTGTCCGTTTTCTCAAAGATTCGTGATGCTAGCATGATGCTATCCTCTTACTTTGTTCCGATCGTGTCAATTTTTTTCCTCAAACATCCGGAGTATTTCAGGAATTGTTTTCATTTCAATCCTCCGAAGGCCATCATTTGAGAAGATTTATTCTTCTCAGTTTTCAACTTCGTCCTCCAAATATTCTTCATTGATGCCTCTTCGTTCGTCTCCACATTCTTCCGGTGCTTCGTTCAAGTGTTGTTTAATCTGTTTGCGACCTCTCATTCTTATTCTTCGTTAGTATTATAATTCTTTTTGGTGAATCCTTCTCTTTTCTTCGGTCATCTTCAAATTCTTCACGGTGGTTTGTTCTCTTTCATCACTCGATTTTAATTCTTCCCGGTGGTTCGTTCCTTTTCTTCACCAGGTTTCAATTTTTTTACGGCGGTTCGTCCAAGAATTCGCTTCCTTTGTTATCACATCAATTCTTTCGTTCTTTCCAATCCTACCGGTGGTTCATGAAGATTTTCTCAAGTTTTGCGCTATATATCCCTTTTTAATCTTTTTCAACGCGAATAAGTGGTATGAAAATCCATTGCTTCTCATCAATTTAATTGGTGGAGGACAAGCATAACATAATCCTTATTCTTTTCATCAAGTGGATTTTATCCCTTCCTTCAGAGTTTGTTAATAATGAATAAATTCTAGATTCCAAGTCCTTTCATCTTTTCTTTCCGGGGTTCAAAGTTTTTCGGCTATCTCGTCGGTACCTCCATCTAAATCATCGCAAGGACTTATTCTTATTCTTTTCATCCTTTATCATCTTTTCGCTACCGGAGTTCTTCATGGTGGTTCATCGTGATTCAAATCATTCTTCGAGTGTTCATCAAATTCTTTTGGATCAAGCGCAAGCATTATTCTTTTGTGTCTCAAGATGCAAATAATTCTCCGTATTCTTTTAAAGTGGAGTTTTGCATTCTTCGCTCTTCTCAGCTCATCAATACTTTGGTTGCGGCATAATATCACCTCAAGTTTTGGGATGACTTCCGTAAGTCCACAACAAGCTTATTCTTTTGTTGTTGATTTTCTCAACAACTCCATTCAATCCTTCCTTCTTAGGATGCCTTCAAATTCATTGTGCTAGAAGATGTGTTCTTCCCCCTTTTCTTCTCATTCCGTTCTTTAATTTTTCCGGAGGCATTTTCTTGTTCATCTCGTCATGGATCGTTCTATCTTGTCAAGTCTTGTTCTATTCCATTCATATTCAACCGGAGTGCTGTGTAATTTTGCTTGTTCTTATTCCTTGTCTATCTCGCTTAACCGGAGTTGTTTCAATGCCTCTCTTGTCATTTAAGCTCTTGATTCTTGTCTTTTTACCGCCAAGGTTCTCGTAATGTTCCTTGTCCCTCTTTTGTAACGGAGCTTCCCAATTTCGTTCATCTCCGTTATATTCTTTCTTTCGAAGTGACTCAACCTCTCAAGGTTCCTTAGTTTCACTCTTTTGTCCTCGAAGAACTTTGTTCTTCCTTTTTCCTCTTCCGTCTCGTTCTTAAGATCTCGGGACGAGATCTCTTGTTAGTAGGGGAGTGTTGTGACACCCCGAGACCGATGCGCCAGGTGTCAGCCAGTTATTCGTCGTCGTTGCCATGTCATCTGCTTGCGTGTTGCACTTTGCCATGTCATCATGTGCATTGCATCAACATGTTTCCAAAACTTGCATCCGTCCGAGCCCCCTCATTCTTTCCGTTGTCCGTTCTGAGCCCAGACACAATCACACGTGCCCGCGGCACCTACGAATATTTATTTTATAAGTGGCCGGAAAATGTTCTCGGAATGGGTTGAAACTTGGCGTGCGGTCTTATTATAGTGTAGATAGACCGCCTGCCAAATTTCGTCACATTCGGAGTCCGTTAGCCCAACAGTTAAACTATAGCGGCACTATCGCCGGATTAAACGTCGGATGTTTTTGGTCCCCGAAAACCCCGCCGGGCCACTCTTCTTCCTCCTCTTCTCAGCCCAAGGCCTCTCCACACAGCCCACTAAACCAGCCTAAGCCCACCTACAAATCCCCTCCGCTCCGGACCGTCCGATGGCGATCGAACGGCTCCGAAATGGAGCAAATCCTCTAACCCTAGCCCCCTTTCTATTTATAGATGCCCCTGCCAAAAATGGCATCCCCTAGACCTAACCTGCCCCTCCTCCACCTTCCAGCCGCCTTCCTTCCCTCGTTTTCCGCTCCGGCCGCCCAGCCGCCGCCACTTGGCAGCGCCCCACGGGCCTGCGCCGCCGCCAGCCGCCACCTCAACCAACCAGACGGCGCCACACGCCCCCCTGGCTTGCCCGCCGCCGCAGCCATGCAGGCCCGGTCGCGAACCGCCGCGAGCCACGCCCGAGCCCGCACGCGCCGCCGCTTCTGTCTGTGAGCCTCCCCTCGCCTAGCCCGCAGCTCCCCGCCGCCGTTCGCCTAGCTGACCCCGCCGCCTCAAGCTCCTCCCTCCGCCGCCGGTGATCCCGAGCAGCCGCCGGACCCCGTCAGCGCCGCCCAGCCGATCCGTCGCCTCCCCGCTCTGGATCAGGGCAAGAGCCCGATCCCGCAGCTCCCCCTCGCCACGACCATCGCTGGCCGCCACAGGAGCTCGCCCCCGGCCAGATCCGGGGCGCTCGCGGCCGGATCGGCCCAGCTCCGGCGTTCTCGCCCCTCGTCGGACCTCCTCCCCGCCGGCACAGCCTCTCCAGCCCCGCGGTTGACCTCCTCAAGGAAGAGGATGACCTAGCCCCGTTGGACGTGTCCGCTCGCTGTCGGACGTGTCCGCCAAATCACCACTACGAGGTTGTTTTTCCATTAAGTCCCTGAAAAACTCATGTTATGTGCATTATTGAATTGAGTGTAACTATGTGCATGTTTATCCGAATCGAGTATATGATATATCAAAATGTTTTTCTCGTGATGCTCTACATGTTAGTTGCATTTGCATGCATGTTACTGTTCATCTTGATGCCTTAATCTTCGTTGCAAAACTGCTCAGTGATGTTATTATCAAGACCTTATTGTCTGTCAACAATATGTTAGCATGTTCGAGAGGTTGTATCTTTATGCATGTTGGTCCAAATGGAGTGTATGATATGTCAAAATGTTCATTGTGAAGTGCTCTACATGATGGTGGCTGTTGCATTCATGTTAGGTGACAGATTGACATGTTTATCTCTGTTGCAAAAGTGATGTGGTTGTTAAGTGCTGAAACTTGTTATGGGATGCTGATTTGTGTTTTTCGTATCTTTATGTATGATTTTTGTTTGAGCTACATGTCCATATGTTTTAGAAGCAAAATCATGCCATCTTTGATGTGGTGCAATCCACTTTTCATGATATGCCTTGTGGTGAGTGGAACAAGCTTGCAAAGTGACCTACTCGTTGTTGCTGATTTCTATGACGTTCAAAACTGCTAACTCTGAAACTGTTATATCCTAATGCCATATTTTCTTGATGCCCTACTCAAATCCATGAATGTTTTGGGATGTACAATGACCATGGCTTGAAGTCCATGTTATGCTCTATCCATCCGTGCCCTTGTTTGCATTTATGACCTGCTGTAGCTTGTTGTTTTCATGCTCTCAAATTGCTATAAAATGTTTTTGTCGGCATGTTATCAGTAAGTTCAGTTTTGCCATGTGAATTGATAGTGACCTATGCATCCTATGACCATGTTCTTGCCATGAGTAGCTTCATAAACATGTCTTCTTGCTGTTAGTTATGTTCACATGCCATGATATACTTCGAAATGAGTTGCACAAGCTTGTAAACATGCCTACTTGTCGTTGTTGCTGTCATGTTTAGTTTATTTCACTGTCTGAGAATCTGTTATCTTTTGCAATCTTGCCATGATGTTTTGAGCATGTTCTAGTGGTATTTGATAGTAGCTCAGTGATCATGCTTGTAGTGCTTGACATGTACATGCTTGACATGCCCTTTGTTGCCATGAAATGTTATTGTATCATGTTATTTCGATGTCAACTATATGCCTACTTGCTGTTTTGGGCTGATTGTGTCTCCAACTTGCTTCTTGTGTATGTGATGAACCGTTGCTCCGTTTTGAGCGTGCCCTATATGAAACTTGTGTGTTTTTGCATGTGGATGCATAATAACATGTTGTACACCTGTTTGGAGTGTGTTTGCTTGATGTTTGGATGCGTTTTGCATCAATGACATGCTTGTCTTGTTTTGCTCATATCTTCTAGGCCGTAGCTTCGAATTAAATGAACTTTATATGTAACTTGACTAGAATTTCGAGTAGATCATCATGGTGCATGTTAACTTTCTGTTTAACAACTTGAACTTGAGGTTTGTTCAGATCTGGACCCATTTCTAAATTTGCATATGAGGACTTACTGGAAATGTTATATGTTATTTCCGACCTCATATAAACTTGTTTGGTTGTGTTGGTCTTGTATGCGTCATCCCTTACCACATTTTGCATCATATAGACTTGCCTTGCATCATTCTTGGTTGAGCATCATGTCTTGTTCTTGTGTTGTGTGTTTACCGTGTTGTTTGCTTATTCTCGTTAGTGCTTGTTTCGTTGCGATCGTGAGGATTCATTCGACTACACTTGGTTCATCTTCGTGGCTTCTTCTTCATCTACTTCATGGACTCCTTCTTCTTCCTAGAGGGATCTCAAGCAAGATGACCGTCACCTTGGATACCTTTACTATCATTGATATGCTAGTTGTCTCGATGCTATCGCTATATGTCGCGCTACCTATCTATTTGTCAGCCTCTCCTTATTGCCATGAAACCTCTAACCTTTGAATCCTTCCCAGCAAACCGTTGTTTGGCTATGTTACCCGCTCGCTCAGCCCCTCTTATAGTGTTGTTAGTTGTAGGTGAAGATGAAGATTGCTCCATTGGATTGTTGGAATATCACATTATATCTTAGTAAAATTAACACACCTATATACTTGGCAATGGGTGGAAGGCTTGGCCTTTTTCTCGGTGTTTTGTTCCACTCACGCCGCCTTAAGAACCAATAAACCGGCGTTATGTTCCTTGATTTTGCATTCCTAACGCGGTTGGTTATATGGGGACCCCTTGACAGTTCTCTTTGAATAAAACTCCTCCAGCAAGGCCCAACTTTGGTTTTAATTTGCAACATAATAAAAACTTAATTAATTAATTAAATTGCATAGGGAGTTAGCGCTACCCGAGGATTCTTCTACATATAGGGGGGCCAGTGCTGATGGTGTCGATCCCAAACGGGCGGACTGCGGGACCGCCTCGGGGAAACTCGAGGTATCTGGTATTACCCGTAGGATGTCCCATCCGGTCGTCGCCTGAGACGAGATACGCGCGGCTACTATCAAGGTGTCAACACGCCGGGAGGTCTTGCCGGACTTGTTTTACCATTGTCGAAATGTATTGTGCACCGGGATTTCGAGTCTGATCGGGTTGTCCTAAGATAAGGGGTATTATTATTTTTACCTCTGCTGATCGTGAGAGCTTGTGATGGGCTAAGTTGGGACATCCCTGCAGGGTTATGATCTTTCAAAAGCCGTGCCCGCGGTTATGTGGCAGATTGGAATTTGTTAATGTCCGGTTGTAGAAAACTTGACAGAGGATCCCAAATAAAATACACGAACCGCGTGAGTAACTGTGACTGTCTCTTTTCACTTTGAGAAGAGAACACGATGGGGTTATGTTTGACTCGTAGGTAGTTCAGGATCTCTTAGCCATCATTACTAGTTTGCGATCATTTGCGTAGGTGCTCATCTTATTCTTGTACTCGTAAGTTAGCCACCATACACATGCTTAGCCGCTGCTGCAACCTCACCACTTTACCTCTCCATACCTATTAAGCTTTGCTAGTCTTGATACCCATGGTTATGGGATTGCTGAGTCCTCGTGGCTCACAAATACCACAACACCAGTTGCAGGTGCAGGTTCCGATGACTTGACGTGAGAGCGATGTCCTTTGAGTTGGAGTTCTTTCTTCTTCTTCTTCGTCAGTCTTGGGTTAGGTTCCTGGTCAGCAACCTGGGATAGCAGGATGGATGTTGTTGTGCTTTCATGTTTGCATCCGTAGTTGGATGCCTTGTATTGATGTTGTTGTATTCACGTGACTTGTATGAATTGTTGTATCCCCATGTATTTATGTAATGGTACGATGTATTGATATCCATCTTGCTAAGCACCCGAAATGCGGTTGTGCCACCACTCAGAGGAACCGACGTCCTCGTCGGGCCACGGGAACGTTCCCTCTTGGCACAAACGTTTGTGCATCTGGTTCGATAGATCTGCCATGCCGTGTGCCACGATGGGTCACAATCATCATGAATAACATGACCGAGCACCTGTCCGCCAACATCCATGTAACCGCGAGGGTCGGCTCTGATACCAATTTGTAACGCCCCGGACGCACCCGCCGATGGTCGTTACTCCTAGCGGGATCTATACTGGCCCCACAAATCAATACTAGTCTTTTCTGCGCACTTTGTCCTCACTCGTGCGCACCCAGGACCAACTTCCCGGTCGGTCACCCATCCCGAAACTACTCCAAGCTGAGCACACTTAACTTTGGAATTTTATCCGAATGGGCTCCTGGAAAAGAAGGAATTCCTTATTGATATGAGTAGTCTATCATCCCTAATAAGCGAGCCTATCACAAGCCCCCATGTAGATGCTACAGGGGTGTTCGGCATAACACATGACCACACCTTATCCAACGTCTTGGTCTGTAAAGGAGGTGTCCGCGAGGTGAACCATGCAATCAGACTATGCCGCTTTATTACTTTCACTTAGCCATATGAGTTGGACTGTGGGGCTAGGTACTAGCCCCTTGTGCGTGTGCGGCTATCCGGATTGCGGTGCCTCTTCCACGCAGTTGGCTCCCCTCGTGTAACACGGGGTAAATCGCTAACGATGTGTATTATAGTACTAAGTCGCCGAATCGTCGACCAGCTCTCTCCTATCATGTCAGTCAGTTTTTGGTTTTCTCTACTGAGGTACTTGATCGGACGAACCAGAAATACAATCACAGTAGTTCTCCCTATACTACCTTAGCCAAACAATGCGGAACATAAGGTGGTAAGCACAGGAGCCGGGCAACCCAAGTATAGACCCAAGACATGATTCGGAGATGATGCATACAATGCAATATTCAGGACGCCGAATAGTTCCCTATAGGTATTTGGACATAAGATGTGCTGGGCTGCATACAGCCCCCGGTGTTGAGGCTAGATTGAAGCGCGTATGGAAATTTGAGGTAGGGAGGGAACACAAATGATAAGGTAAAATAAAATGAATTCCAAACAAAGTGGTGATCAACTGGTTCCTTTTATACCTTGATTAATACGGCAAGCCGTGTAGTTATAGATAATGCCAAAAACGTCGAGGACGTTTTACATGCCAATTTTTTATACAAGGGAAAGGTTTACACAGAGACTAAACGAAATGGTTTAAAAATGCCAGTGATGCCTGATGCACGTCTGCGCCATTTCTCCTTGGTGACACGTCCTTGAAAGGGAGGAGTCTGATGGTCGTCTGCGAAAAAGAGGAATCTAGAAAGAAGTCCCCGCAGGACCGTAGATAAGGTGGGTTCTTTAACGAACCTACAATGGAAACATATTTGATGTCCACATAGGGTCGAGCCATACTATGGACCGTTTTCCGCAATGTGCCTCCGGCACTGCCCAAGGTATTTCAAGGGCGTAGTTGTGTACGCGAGGTGCATATACCACAACCTTCTGGGGCAGTTGGCGGAGGCTTAACTGCTACTCAAGCTCAAGTTCTACCGAGCTACCGCGTTGTAATGCGGGTCGGACACGTTTAGCAGTGTCTTGGGACTTGAAACCCGATGAGTTATTTGGCTTGATGAGGCCACCTTGAACTTCGGCTGGTAGAGCCGCGGTATGCTCCTCGGTACGGAGGGAGCGCTCCATATTCCCATTTACTGTGATAACACACGAGGTTCGGGCATATTGAGCTTGAGATAAGCATAGTGCAGGACTATGTTGAAGCGGACGAAAGCAGTTCATCCTAGCAATGCATGATAGCCACTGCGGAAAGGAACGATATCGAAGATCAATTATTCGCTTCGAAAATTTTCTGGAGAGCCGAATACTACCTCCGGTGTTAATGAGCCCGTGCAGTGGGCCTCCACGCCGGGTATCACTCCTTTAAAGGTAGTGTTACTTGGCTTAATTCTTGGCGGGTCGATCCCTATCTTGCAGACAGTATCCTGATAGATCAAGTTGAGGCTGCTACCGCCGTCCATAAGGACTCTAGTGAGATGGTATCTGTCGATGATAGGATCGAGTACTAGGGTTGTTGAACCTCCGTGGCAGATGCTGGTTGGTTGGTCCCTGCGATCAAAGGTGACCGGACAAGCCAACCATGGGTTGAATTTTGGGGCGACAGGCTCTATGGCGTAGATGTCCCTTAATGTGCGCTTGCGCTCCCTCTTAGGGATATGGGTGACATATATCATGTTCACTGTCTTCACCTCGGGGGGGAATTGTTTCTGTCCCCCGGTGTTCGGTGGGTGCTACCTCTTGAGCTTGTGTTGTATTCCCTCGAAGAGGAAAGGGAGATGTAGCACAGTAGCGTAAGTATTTCCCTCAGTTTTTGAGAACCAAGGTATCAATCCAGTAGGAGACCACGCGCCAGTCCCTCGCACCTGCACAAACAAATAAGAACTTCGCAGCCAACACAATAAGGGGTTGTTAATCCCTTTACGGTCACTTACGATAGTGAGATCTGATAGAGATGATAATTATATTTTTGGTATTTCTGGTATAGAAATAGAAAGTAAAGAAAGCAAATAAACAACGGCAACAGAAATTAACTAAGGAAAGTAATATGATAAGGATATACCCGGGGGGCATAGTTTTCTCTAGTGGCTTCTCTCATGATAGCGATATTCTACGGCGAGTAAACAAATTACTGTCGAGCAATTGATAGAAAAGCGAATAATTATGAGACTATCTAGGCATGATCATTGTATATACGCATCACGTCCGAGACAAGTAGACCAAAACGATTCTGCATCTACTACTATTATTCCACACATCGACCGCTATCCAGCATGCATCTAGTGTATTGAGTTCATACAAACAGAGTAACACCTTAAGCAAGATGACATGATGTAGAGGGATAAACTCAAGCAATATGATAAACACCCCATCTTTTTATCCTCGATGGCAACAATACAATACGTGCCTTGCTGCCCCTACTGTCACTGGGAAAGGACACCGCAAGATTGAACCCAAAGCCAAACACTTCTCCCATTGCAAGAACTATAGATCTAGTAGGCCAAACCAAACCAATAATTTGAAGAGACTTGCAAGGATATTATGAGCACACATAAAAAGTTCAGAGAAGAACCAAATATCTTTCATAGATAACCTTGATCATAAACCCACAATTCATCGGATCTCGACAAACACACCGCAAAAAGAGATTACATCAAATAGATCTCCTCGAAGATCGAGGAGAACTTTGTATTGAGATCTCCCGACAGAGAAGAAGCCATCTAGATACTAGCTATGGACCCGAAGGTCTGAGGTAAACTACTCACAAATCATGGTGTGGGCGATGATGATGATGTTGAAGGCCTCCGTGATGGATCCCCCTCCCGGAACAGGCTCCAAGATGGGATCTCCACGGGAACAACAGCTACGGCGGTGGAATTAGGGTTTTCTCTCTGCCTATGGAGTTTCTGAGATACATAGGTATATATTGGAAGAAGGGGGGCACCGGGGGCCACACGGGCTGCCCTCGAGGCAAGGGGGCGCGCCCTGGGAAGGGGGGCGCACCCCCCACCCTCGAGGGTGGCCCCTCTGTCCCCTGGCTTGGCCCCGGAGTCTTTCGTGCGTGATTTCCTCCAAAAATATCTCTCACAAAGGTTTCATTCCGTTTGGACTCCATTTGATATTCCTTTTCTGCAAAACCCTGAAATAGGCAAAAAACAGCAATCTGGACTGGGCCTTTGGGTTAGTAGGTTAGTACCAAAAATGATATAAAAGTGAATGATAAAGCCCATTAAACACCCAAGACTTCATAGATAATAGCATGGAACAATAAAAAATTATAGATACCTTGGAGATGTATCAGTGGGCGAGGCTCATCATCATCCTCGCTTTGAGGTCCTTTCCCCTTGTGTTCGGTATTTAATTTTCCGACTTGTTTGAAAACCCAACATTTTTTGTTGGTGTGGTTGGAAGGCTTGTCAGGGGTGCCGTGAATCTGTCAAGGTCTCTCTAGTATTCTGTCCAAGTTGGATGGACCGTCCCTATTGCCCTTGAACAGCTTCTTTCGCTGGCCGGGTTTGGAGCCACTGAATCCGGCGTTTACTGTTGTATCCTCTTCTTCTCCGTTATTCCTCTGATGCTTGTTTTTATTGCATCATGGCCTGCCATTGCCATCCCTGGCCTCAGAAATGCCTGGGTCGCTAGTACTGTCGCTTCTACGAGCCAACCAGCTATCTTCGCCCGCACAAAGCAGGCCCTGAGTGTAGTGAGAGCTGCCATGGTCTTCAGCTTCTCCCGACTGAGTTGTCGGGCGAGCCATTCGTCACGGACGCTGTGTTTGAGTGCCGCTAAGGCTTCAACATCTGGGCAGTCGATGATTTGGTTCTTTTTAGTTAAGAATCGATTCCAAAGTTTGTTGGCTGACTCTTCGGGTTGCTGGACTATGTAGCTCATGTCATCACCATCCGATGGCCAGACATAAGTGCCCTGAAAGTTGGCCCGAAAAGCATCCTCTAAATCTTCCCAGATTCTAATGGAGTTCTCTGGGAGGCTGTTCAACTAGTGTCGTGCTGGTCCTTTCAGCTTTAGAGGGAGATATTTAATGGCGTGGAGGTCATCTCTGTGAGCCATGTGAATGTGGAGAATGAAGTCTTCAATCCATACGGCAGGATCCGTTGTTCCATCGTAATGCTCGATGTTCACGGGTTTAAAACCTTCCAGAAATTGGTGTTGCATTATGATACGTCTCCAACGTATCTATAATTTTTGATTAATCCATGCTATTATTTATGATGTTTTGGATGTTTAATGGGCTTTGTTATACACTTTTATATTATTTTTGGGACTAACCTACTAACCCAAAGGCCCAGTCCAGATTGCTGTTTTTGCCTGTTTTAGGGTTTTACAGAAAAGGAATATCAAATGGAGTCCAAACGGAATGAAACCTTTGGGAGAGATATTTTTGGAGCAAAATATGCACGGGAGACTTGAGAACCATGGAGTAGGGCTGACGTGGCGTCCACGAGGGTGGGGGCGCGCCCCCTGCCTCGTGGGCACCCCGTCTGGCCCCCGGTGCCCTCCTATCTCCTATATATACCTACGTAACCCGAAACTATCAAAACAACAGAGAAAACCCTAGTTCCACTGCCGCAACCTTCTATTCCCGTGAGATCCCATCTTGGGGCCTGTTCTGGAGCTCCGCCGGAGGGGGGATCTTCCACGGAGTGCTTCTACATCATCATCATCGCCTCACCATGAGTTGTGAGTAGTTTACCACAGACTGTCGGGTCCATAGCTAGTATCTAGATGGCTTCTTCTCTCTCTTTGGATCTCAATACCAAGTTCTCCTCGGTCTTCGAGGAGATCTATTCGATGTAATCTCTTTTTGCGGTGTGTTTGTCGAGATCTGATGAATTGTGGGTGGTTTATGATCAAGATTATCTATGAGAAATATTTAGTTCTTTTCTGAACTCTTTATGTATGATTATAATATCCTTGCAAGTCTCTTTGAATTATTGGTTTGGTTTGGCCTACTAGATCTACAGTTCTTGCAATGGGAGAAGTGCTTGGCTTTGGGTTCAATCTTGCGGTGTCCTTTCCCAGTGACAGTAGGGGTAGCAAGGCACGTATTGTATTGTTGCCATCGAGGATAAAAAGATGGGGTTTATATCACTATGTTTGAGTTTATCCCTCTACATCATGTCATCTTGCTTAAGGTGTTACTCTGTTCTTATGAACTTAATAACTAGATGCATGCTGGATAGCGGTCGATGTGTGGAGTAATAGTAGTAGATGCAGAATCGTTTCAGTCTACTTGTCTCGGACGTGATGTCTATATATAATGATCATGCCTAGATAGTCTCATAATTATTCGCTTTTCTATCAATTGCTCGACAGTAATTTGTTTACCCGTCGTAGAATACCGCTATCATGAGAGAAGCCACTAGAGAGAACTATGGCCCCGGGGTCTATTCTCAACATATCAATCTACAATCTACTTTACTTTTCCGCTTTTACTTTCTGTTCTTATAACCAAAAATACCAAAAATATCAATTTATCATCTCTGTCAGATCTCACTTTCGTAAGTGACTGTAAAGGGATTGACAACCCCTTATCGTGTTGGCTGCGAAGTTCTTATTCGTTTGTGCAGGTGCGAGGGACTCACGCGTGGTCTCCTACTGGATTGATACCTTGGTTCTCAAAAACTGAGGGAAATACTTACACTACTGTGTTGCATCATCCTTTCCTCTTCGAGGGAATACAACACAAGCTCGAGAAGTAGCAAGAAGAATTTCTGGCGCCGTTGCCGGGGAGGCTTACACAAAAGTCATATACCAACTACCTATCACCAACCCTTATCCTTCGCATTGCATTTATTTGCCTCTCATTTTCCTCTACCCCACTTCACCCTTACCGATTCTTTTTGCCGTGTGTTTACCGTAGGCCTTTCTGTGTGCTTGTGTTGCCATGTGCCTTCTATTTGCTTGCATCTTTGCTTGCTAAAAATCTATTTTTATGGATCAACTTAAAGTGTTCTACTTGGATCATCTTCGATCCTTATGCTCTCGTGCTGAAACCCTAACTAGCCTAGTTGATGGGAAATCTTTAGATGAGCATGCTCATTTTGTGCGTCACCGTTTGTCTGAAAAAGGGAGACTCTTATGGGATCTAATAAGCAGATTGCTGTGTTATGCTTGGAATCTTTGTGAAATTTGTGATTTTACTTGTTGCTCTAATAACCCTAAAAAACACCTCCCCTACCTATGTGAGTTTAATGATAATGAAATCTTATCCTCTTATGCAAAGGGTGTTTATAGTTAATACAATATCGAACAAATTGAAGAATTTGTTGCTTTTAAGGGTGCTTATGAAGTTGCTTCTTTGATTGAAAAGTATGATATTACTCTCTACGAATCTGAAAATTTTGACATACTTAAATATTGCTTTGAAAACTATGCTCATAATGTCTATGTCAAAGAATTTATTGAAAGAATGACCGCTGCTTTGAAAGAAAATAATGATATGCATGAATTTATAGATAATTATGATTCCGATGATTTGACCGAAATATCCCTTGATGAACATGACGCTTGCTATTCTTGTGGCCACGATGCCAATATTTATGAAGACGAATTTGCTATAGTTCCTTATGTTAAACATGAGATCGTTGCTATTGCACCCATACTTGATAGTTCCTTCGATGAAAAGCATGATTGCAATGATGTTATTATAAATTCTATTAATATAAATTGTGTTAATGATATGCAAAACCCTAAGATTGGGGATGCTTGTTTTGCTATGGTGAAAGTGCAACTAATCCCTGGGTGGTTTTGGTAATTAATAACAACATATATATCATTGAACTAATAGTTACTTGAGAATCATTTCAGAGAAGTTCAGTGATATGGGTATGGAAATGACTGAAGAAGTGGACCCCTCAAAATGCTAAGGCAAGCATTGGCAAAAGCTCAAGACTCCATTTTTGGTTTAGTGATCAAAGATCACATTGAGTCCATAGGAAAAGCCAATACTATTAAAAGGGGATGAGGTTGTGTTGATGATCTGGTTGCTCAAGTGCTTAGTGATATATCTCCTTCAACTATCAGCAACTTTCACTACTATACACACTCATAAGTAATCTCGGACAAACCGATTCTTCCAACTCAGTCCCACCGAGATGAACCACCTCAGCCATAAGCCAAACCCTAGAAAAATCGGTCATTCCGAGTTTGAGTTCGGTCTCACCGAAACATGGGCTGCCAACCTTCTGTAATTGTTTGTCATCACATCGGAATATCCGAGTTGATAATTTCGGTTCCACCGAAATTGGCAAGTTCCTGTCTTTGACTCAAATCGGACAAACCGAGATGGTATTTTCGGTCCCACCGAAAACCCCAACGTTCACTATATTTGAACTTTCGGTCTGACCGAGTTTCCACTTCGGTCTCACCGAGATTGCTCAATTATGTGTGTAACGGTTGGATTTTGTGTGGAGGCTATATATACCCCTCCACCCCCTCTTCATTCGTGGAGAGAGCCATCAGAAAGAGCTACCACTCCTACCTTACACTTTCTGAGAAGAGAACTACCTACCCTTGTGTTGAGATCAAGTTGCTCCATTCCTACCATATGAAACTTGATTTCTAACCTTCCCAAGTTGCTTTCCACTCAATCCTTTCTTCCACCACAGCCATATCAGTGAGGAGAGTTGAGTGTTGGGGAGATTATCATTTGAAGCACAAGAGCAAGGAGTTCATCATCATCTACAACATCTATTACCTTTTGGAGGGTGGTGCCTCCTAGATTGGTTAGGTGTCGCTTGGGAGCCTCCTTCATCGAGATGTGGAGTTGAACCAAGAAGTTTGTAAGGGCAAGGAGATCGCCTACTTCGTGAAGATCTACCCCGAGTAAGGCTAGTCCTCCGTGGGCGTAGGCCATGATGGAATAGACAAGGTTGCTTCTTCGTGGAACCTTCGTGGGTGTAGCCCTCCGTGGACTCGCGCAGCCGTTACCCTCCGTGGGTTGAAGTCTCCATCAACGTGGATGTACGATAGCACCACCTATCGGAACCACGAGAAAAATCTCCGCGTCTCCAAATTGCGTTTGATCTTCTCCACCTCTCTTTACTACATGTGCAATTTACTTTCCGCTGCTTATACTCTAGAATTGCATGTGTAGGGTGATACTTGACTTGATCTTAATTGTGAAACTGCCAAAAACTGTTCATGATCAAAAGGCAGAATTTTTATATTTACAAGTAGTCTAATCCCCCCCCTCTAGACATACTTTCGATCCTACAAGTGGTATCAGAGTTTTGGTCTCCATTGTTTTGGTTTCCATTGCATTGGACTCCATAAGCTTGGTTTCACAACCTAGGAGAGTATGGCGTCTAGTGAGGGTAATTATCGTAGAGGTCCTTACTTTGATGGTACAAATTTTGCTAGTTGGAAGCATAAAATGAAAATGCTATTCTTGGTCATAACCCAGCCGCATGGGGCATTATTTGTGTTGGTATGCAAGGTGAATTCTTCGAGGAAGGAAAAGTTCCGGATCGCGAAGCTACACCGGAAGAGTTGCGGATGTTGCAAAACAATGCTCAAGCTTGTGACATTCTCTTCAATGCCTTGTGTCCCGAGGAGTTCAACAAAATCAGCCGTCTTGAGAATGCTAAAGAGATTTGAGATACTTTGGTTGAAATGCACGAAGGTACTGAATCTGTGAAGGAATCAAAGCTAGATATTCTTCAAGGTCAACTTGACAAGTTCAAGATGAAGGATGGTGAAGGAGTCGCTGAAATGTACTCTAGGCTTGCTCTCATCACAAATGAGATTGCCGGCTTAGGAAGCAAAGAAATGACCGACCGATTCATCATTAAGAAGATTCTCAGATGGGAAATATGACACCGTGTGCACTTTGATCCAAATGATGCCAAACTACAAGACTCTCAAGCCAACTGAAGTCATTGGAAGAATTGTTGCTCATGAGATGACACTTAAGGATAAGGAAGAGCTTCACAACAAGTCAAGCGGTGCTTACAAAGCTACAAGTGATGCTCCCACAACCTCAAGTGACAAGTTAATTTCCAATGAAGAGATAAGCCTAATGGTTAAGAACTTCAACAAGTTCTACAAGAATAGAGGCAAAGAAAGAAGCTCAAAGTCTAGATCATATGATGAAAAGAGATCTTCTAGTCGTGATCGAAACTGCTACAATTGTGGAAGACCCGGACACTTCTCAAATGAGTGTACGGCTCCCCACAAGAGAAGAGAAGAATCTCCAAGAAGAAGATCAAGAGATGAGTCACCTCGGAGAGAGAGAAGGAGTAGAGATGATCGTTATGAACGAAGACCCTCTCGGAGAAGCAAGGATTCGGAGAGGAAAGACAAGTCATCAAGGAGCTACACAAGAAGAAGACATCAAGCTCATGTAGGTGAATGGGTCTCCGGCTCCGACTCCGACAATCAATCCGATGGAAGCTATCACTCCGACTCCGACTACAGTCAAGATGAAGGTGTTGCCGGTCTTGCTCTCGTATCCTCCAACTCCAACTCCTACGACTTATTTGATGCACCAAATGAGGGAATTGTAAGATGCTTCATGGCTAAAGGCCCCAAGGTAACACACCCTGAATTCATTGACTTCAATAGTGATGAGGATGACTTGCTTAGTGAAGATGAGCTCTTGCATGATAAATCTAGTGAGCTTAGTAACGATGAAAATGCTAGTAGTATTTATAGTCGAGAAGAGTCGAATGACAATGCTATGAAGGAGATTGAGCGTCTAACTAAAGAACTAAACACTCTTTAGTTAGCTCATGAAACAACTCAAGAAGACCATAGAGAGCTCCTAAGATCTCATGAGAAGCTACGCTTCGAGAAGCTCACTCTAGAGCAAGAACATGAGTTTCTAAAAGCGATCAATGACGATCTTCGAAAGAAGAGTTCTTTATATCTTGCCAAACGACTTCTCTTGTCTAATTTCTTGCCACCTATTAAGACTAAGCATGACAAGCATAAGAAAAATTCTTCCTCTAGTAGTAACAATAACCATGTTAAATCTAATATTGTTGCTTCTAGTAGTTCTCTTGATTCCACTAACAATGTTTCAAGCCAAGTTACACTTGAGCAAGAAAATAGCTTATTGAAGGAAATCATAGAGAAAGGTGTCTACAAGAGTCTTGCCGGAAGCAAGAACTTTGAGGAAATTGTTCGCAAACAAGGAAGGCACCGGAAGAATCAAGGGATTGGTTTTGAGCGAAAGTTCAACGCCGAAGGTGTTGAGTGGGAAGAAGGTCAATACCCTACTCCACAGTTTGTTTCTCAAAAGGAGAAGTACGATCCTACTTCTTCCAATGTGGAACAAGCTCAAGATGACCTTCCACCACAAGACCACAAGCTAAAAGCCAAGGACAAGCTTCAAGAGGAGATTGATGCATTCATTGAAGCACCTC
>LR738711.1:256864919-256927906 GCA_902687465.1 Secale cereale | reverse complement strand
AGCCATGGTCAAGTGGGTTCCCAAGGACACGTCAAGTTCTACTTCGTCAAGCTCAACTACAACCCCAAGGATTCCCATCAAGATGATGTGGATCCCGAAGAAGAAGAACTAGAAGGTTCTTGAGGGTGACTCCGCCAACATACTTCACTCACATTCATTTTGGCAACTTGTGCAATCAACTTCCACATCATGCACTAGTTCATGGAGTCACAAACCCTCTTGTTGGTAAGTCAAGGGACAAGGTAATCATTGCTTTCATGGACATCATCTATTGTGAACTTCAATCTATGTCCATGGATATCCTTGTTTGTTCCTTGTGGGACTAACCCATGTAGGTATTGAAAGTGCCCTAATCCAAAGGATAGCTCCCAACTCTTGATGATCTACATCAACATTGAGCATCCACATCTTCAACATCTACATGAAGTCTTCTACGACAACCCAAGGTTAGTCTGACCCTTTAAAAGGGGTTCTCACATCTAGGGGGAGCTTTGCTCTAAAAATTGAGCTAAAGCATCTCCAAATGATGTGAACACATCAATGCTTTATGTAAAAGTGGTAACCCCACTTGTGCTTAAACGATGAGTATGACCTATGATCAAATGTTCTCATTTGGCTCCTAAGTCAAAATACTCATATAAAGATGACCTAGTCATCGACAAATTGTGTGCTAGTAGCTAGAGTTTCGGTTGTGCATGTTTGACACATATTTCATTTGCTATCTTATTGTGTGAGCATGTTGAATGCATGATTTTATCCATTCGAGGACATCCATTTGTTGTTTTGGTTGTTTTGATTTTTTTTCTGGCCAAATGGATGGACAAGAATGCCTAAGCACCTCCCCTAGCTATCTATGCTTTCTTGTCTCAAATTCTATTCATGCTCATATCACAAACTTTGAACAAGTCATTTTCGGACCCTCCGAGTGAGGAGCACTCGGAGCCACCGATCCGTCTAAGGCTGACTTCCAAAACCTTCTAAGTCAATTTCGGTCAGACCAACTTCTCCCACTCGGTCCAACCGAAACGCTTAGACTGATCTAGGTTTCATCTCGGTGAAACCGAGTTCTAAATCTCGGCGTGACCGATATGCGTAACTGCACAACAGTTATCCATTTCGGTGTCACCGAGTTTTTCAACTCGGTCCCACCGACAGCAAGGGGATATGAATACTGAGGGCAGCGCGCGATTATTCCTTCAAACCGTTTCGCCCCCAAGTCCCCTGCTGCCGTCGCCCTGATCTCCGGATCGTCGCCTGTGCGCCCTCGCCGCAGGTCTCCGCCGCCGTCAACGGTTTTCTTCTCCGCGCCGTTGCCGCCGTAGAGGGACTCCACCAAGTTAGGGTGAGTCTCGATCCCTCTCGTGCTCCCCATCTGATTCATTGCACGATTGGTTTGCCCTGCATCTGGCCACGATTGAAAAATTCCTTAACATCAGATCGTTCCTAGTTTCGAGTAAAATTCTTAGGTTTAGGTTTCCACGGAACACATCTCGGTGAAACCGAATTTAAATTTTCGGTGTGACCGATTTGGCCTCTGGCCATTGCACTGCACTTTCGGTCTAACCGAGTCGTGCAAATCGGTGTGACCGAAGTACAGTTTTAGTGAAACCCTAGTTTATCGGCAGGACCGAAACCCATTTCGGTCTGACCGAAAGTGGTGTGTAAGTTTCTGTTATACACTTCGGATTCACCGAAACTGAAAATCGGTTTGACCGAAATGCATTCTGTGAAAACTCAAAACTAAGATTTGAACTCATTTTTTTTGCAAAAACCTCTGCTGTTTGTGATAACTCTTCTACTCTGCCTATACCTTATCTATTCACAGGTTGTCAGCCATGTCAGATGCCAGTGACAGCCAGAACAGGTCTGAATCACCTTTTGCAGAGATTCCTGAGGCAGATACTAGTCCTGAGGCTAGTAGTCCTATTGATGATGGTGAGAGGAGTACACCTAGTGGTTTGCCTCCTGCAGCCACCAGAACCAGAAAGCAGAGAAATTCTGATGATGAGGACTCTGACTTCATTGCTGAGGAAGTAACCTCCAAGCCCAAGAGAAATGTTGTTGCCAAAGAGCACCAAGGGCAGCAGTTCAAGAAAGGCACCAGCAAGGTCAAGCAGTCAGCTGTTGCCAAGAAGCTGAACTTGGGAGAGCCAGCCCCAAGTAAAGTGAAGAAAACTTCCAAGAGGAAGAGGGTAGTATATGCTGATTCTCATGCAGATGTAGCAGCCGAGGAAGAAGAAGAAGAAGAAGCACCCCAGCCTGCTCCTCGGAAGCAGAAACTCATGGGTGATGCAATTAGGGCTCAAGCCACTTCTAAGCCCAAGAAGCCTGCTCAAGCTAAGGCAGCTCCAGCAAAGCCTTCTGCCAAGCCCAAGAGGACAACCAGGAACATCCCAGCCTCTGAGAAGAACAAGGGTGATGTGCCACTGTCTGAGTCTGATGAAGAAGAACATGTGTTGCTGAAGCTCCGTCCAAAACTGCCACTCCACAACGATGCTCATCCTCAAGCCGAGGATATGAAGGCAAGGAAGGATAGAGGTCTCAGGCTATGGAGACAGTCTAATCAATATGCCGTGAGGAGAAGGACTGCTGTGGACCCCAGATTCCACACCAGAGAGCAGCAGGACTTCTATGAGACCGTGCTGATGGATAAGAAGCCTATTGTTGCAGATACCAGATACGTTGACTGGAAGTACATTGACAGTGAAGAGCACCGAGACTTCTTTCCCCATGTACATGAGAGCTTCACTGCATGTGGAGTTGATGAGTTTGTGGGTCAGAAACTGACAGATTGGAACGATGAGATGATCATGCAGTTCTACGCCACAACCCACTTCTATCCTGATGGGAAGATCACCTGGATGACTGAAGGTCAAAGGTTTTCTTCGTCTGTTGAAGAATGGGCAGAACTTCTGAATGCTCCAGTGCAAAGAGAGGACGACATTGATGTCTATGGGATTCCTAAGAAGAACCACGATTCCATGAAGAACATGTACAAGGAGATCCCCGCAGCAGATTTGGAAGGGTGGAAGCTTGGCTCAGTGTACTATCTCCAGGCAGGTCTACCTACCACAAACACTATTCTGAGGCATACCTTGATGCCCAAGTCTGGAGACCACCGCATGATCCGAGGCTATTCTATCAACATGCTGCACATACTTGATGAGAAGGCACCTTTCAAGGTGATGGACTTAATGGTAGAGACCATTAAGAGGACTGCAGCTGACCAGAAGAGGTCGTGTGGATTTGCCCCGCAGATTCAGATACTTATCAATGCCAAGTTTGGCACGGGCAAATTCTTGTTGGATAGGAAGCACTTACCACTGCAGCCAGAGCATGAAGATAACATTGTTGTGATGGATGAGGAGGATCCAACTTCGGTTGAAGGTCAAGCCAAGATTGAAGCTGCTAAGAAAGCCAAAGCTGATAAAGAGGCAGCAGCAGCAGCAGCTAAACCAAAGAGCTTCGGAGAGCAGATTCTTGAAGCTACCCAGAGGATTGAACAACGCCTGGCCAGCATTGAACAATCTCAGGAAAGCTTGGAAAGGATTGTTGACGAGAAGGTCCACGCTCTGGACGTGAAGCTGACTGAACTTCAGGTGACCGTCAACAAGCTTGAGGCAGACATGGAGGAAGCTAGGCAGGACAGGGCAGAGCTCATGCAGGATGACCTAGTCCAGGACACTCATCGCCAGACTGCTCCGGTTCCCAGAGGATCCCGATCAGCTGCTATTCCAGTGACTGACTCCAGGGCTACCACTTCAGCACCTCCTACAGCTCCAGCAGTCACTCCAGCCACAGCTCCAGTATCCACTCCTCCAGCGCAGACATCAGCTGAAGTCTTCGCCGATGCCGTCATATCTACTCCGACATCTACCCAGACGGGAGCCGCCAGCAGAGCCCACAGTGACGTTTAGCTCTATGCTTTTTCGAACTTTTTGGTAACTTGTTGCCAAAGGGGGAGAAATTGTATAGATCATAGGGCTTCGGGAGAGAGAGAGTGCTCTTTCGTTCTTTTGCCGGTTTCTTTGAGATACATTTGGTTCTTTTGGTTCTTGAAACTTTTAGTGTGCTTGATACTACGTTTGATGCTACCTTAATGAGTGCTTAGTCATACTATGCTTTAATGTGTGCTTAATGCTTATCATATGCTATTCCCTTTTGTATGGCTATTTACTCATGTCTTGGTGATTGGGTGCATGTTATTCATTCTTATCATTTTGTGCGCTCCACCAAGATGTATGTGACATGGAAGAGTGACCCACAATCCTAATCGATTGTGCATTTAGGGGGAGCTCTTGTTTATCACATACTTCTCAAAGCGACGATATTATTCATTGATTATATCTTTTGTCGAAGCTTTGATCTATATGTTGTCATCAATTACCAAAAAGGGGGAGATTGAAAGTGCAACTAATCCCCGGGTGGTTTTGGTAATTAATAACAACATATATATCATTGAACTAATAGTTACTTGAGAATCATTTCAGAGAAGTTCAGTGATATGGGTATGGAAATGACTGAAGAAGTGGACCCCTCAAAATGCTAAGGCAAGCATTGGCAAAAGCTCAAGACTCCATTTTTGGTTTAGTGATCAAAGATCACATTGAGTCCATAGGAAAAGCCAATACTATTAAAAGGGGATGAGGTTGTGTTGATGATCTGGTTGCTCAAGTGCTTAGTGATATATCTCCTTCAACTATCAGCAACTTTCACTACTATACACACTCATAAGTAATCTCGGACAAACCGATTCTTCCAACTCAGTCCCACCGAGATGAACCACCTCAGCCATAAGCCAAACCCTAGAAAAATCGGTCATTCCGAGTTTGAGTTCGGTCTCACCGAAACATGGGCTGCCAACCTTCTGTAATCGTTTGTCATCACATCGGAATATCCGAGTTGATAATTTCGGTCCCACCGAAATTGGCAAGTTCCTGTCTTTGACTCAAATCGGACAAACCGAGATGGTATTTTCGGTCCCACCGAAAACCCCAACGTTCACTATATTTGAACTTTCGGTCTGACCGAGTTTCCACTTCGGTCTCACCGAGATTGCTCAATTATGTGTGTAACGGTTGGATTTTGTGTGGAGGCTATATATACCCCTCCACCCCCTCTTCATTCGTGGAGAGAGCCATCAGAAAGAACTACCACTCCTACCTTACACTTTCTGAGAAGAGAACTACCTACCCTTGTGTTGAGATCAAGTTGCTCCATTCCTACCATATGAAATTTGATTTCTAACCTTCCCAAGTTGCTTTCCACTCAATCCTTTCTTCCACCACAGCCATATCAGTGAGGAGAGTTGAGTGTTGGGGAGATTATCATTTGAAGCACAAGAGCAAGGAGTTCATCATCATCTACAACATCTATTACCTTTTGGAGGGTGGTGCCTCCTAGATTGGTTAGGTGTCGCTTGGGAGCCTCCGTCATCGAGATGTGGAGTTGAACCAAGAAGTTTGTAAGGGCAAGGAGATCGCCTACTTCGTGAAGATCTACCCCGAGTAAGGCTAGTCCTCCGTGGGCGTAGGCCATGATGGAATAGACAAGGTTGCTTCTTCGTGGACCCTTCGTGGGTGGAGCCCTCCGTGGACTCGCGCAGCCGTTACCCTCCGTGGGTTGAAGTCTCCATCAACGTGGATGTACGATAGCACCACCTATCGGAACCACGAGAAAAATCTCCGCGTCTCCAAATTGCGTTTGATCTTCTCCACCTCTCTTTACTACATGTGCAATTTACTTTCCGCTGCTTATACTCTAGAATTGCATGTGTAGGGTGATACTTGACTTGATCTTAATTGTGAAACTGCCAAAAACTGTTCATGATCAAAAGGCAGAATTTTTATATTTACAAGTAGTCTAATCCCCCCCTCTAGACATACTTTCGATCCGCTACTACTTGTTGCAATGATCATGATTGGGGTGATTCTTCTTATGATCTTGAAATTTATTTAACCCCCATGATGAATATGAGATTTATGTTTGCAATAATATTGAAAGTGGGTTTGGAAGATTGTCAACTTTAGATGCCACATATTTGGAGAATGTTCAATCTTATGAAATTTTTGATAAAAGTGAGTTTGCAGAGGTCATGACTTTAGTTAAAGTTTCTCCCACTATTTTGGAAGAGTGTCAACTTCGTATGCATATGGATCGTGCTGAGAATATGTTTCGTGATAGCTATATTGTTGAATTTGCTTATGATCCTAAATGCAATTATTATGATAGAGGAAAATATGGTTGTAGAAATCTTCATGTTACTAAATTACCTCTCTTCATGTTGAGATTGATCTTGTTTCTTTCTTCTTCCTTGCATATGCAAGATCTTGCTTGTCTTGCTAATTTGTTCGCTTATAAAATGCCTATGCATAGGAAGTATGTTAGACTTAGATGTGTTTGTCACATGTTTTATGATGCTCTCTTTGTGCTTCAATTCTTATCTTTCATGTGAGCATCATTGAATTCTCAAGCCTATCTTAATGGCTATAAAGAAAAAGCTTGTTGGGAGGCAACCCAATTTTATATTTTTTGTTTTTGCTTCTGTTTAGGAATAAATATTGCATCTAGCTTCTGTTTAGATGTGATTTTGTGTTTTAATTAGTGTTTGTGCCAAGTAGAACCTTTGGGAAGACTTGTGTAAAGTTTATATGATCTTGCTGTGAAAAACAGAATCGTTAGCGCTCGCTAGAATGGTCACCAGATTTTACTGGAGCATGATATTTAGTTGATTCTTTTTGCAGATGATTAATAGAAAAATTCCTCACATTTACCAATTTAGTTCAAAAAAATTTGGAGTGAAAGAAGTATGCGAAAACTGCAGATTACTACAGACTATTCTGTTTTTGATACATTCTGTTTTTCGTGTGTTGATTGCTTATTTCAATGCATCTATGAGTAGTATTGGGAAGTATGAATCATAGAGAAGTTGGAATATAGTAGGTTTAACACCAATATAAAAATAATAATGAATTCATTACAGTACCTTTGAGTAGTGGTTTGTTTTCTTATACTAACAGAGCTCACGAGATTTTTGTCTAAGTTTTGTGTTGTGAAGTTTTCAAGTTTTGAGTATTGCTTTGATGGACTATGGAACAAAGACTGGCAAGAGCCTAAGCTTGGGGATTCCCAAGGCACCCCAAGGTAAAATTCAGGGACAACCAAGATCCTAAGCTTGGGGATGCCCCGGGAAGGCATCCCCTCTTTCGTCTTCATCCATCGGTAACTATACTCGGAGCTATATTTTTGTTCACCACATGATATGTGTTTTACTTGGAGCGTCATGTATAATTTGAGTCTTTGCTTGTTAGTTTGCCACAATTATCCTTGCTAGACACACCTATTTGAGAGAGTTAAATATGGCCTAGGAATTGATAGAACACTCTATGTGCTTCACTTATATCTTTTGAGTTGAATAGTTTTTGCTCTAGTGCTTCACTTATATATTTTAGAGCACGGTGGTAATTATATTTTGTAGAAATTGTTGATCTCTCATGCTTCACTTATATCCATTTGAGAGTAAATTAAAACAGTATGGTAATGTGCTTTGGCTATAAAACTAGCTTTGACATGATAGACATCCAATATCAATGTAGTAAAAACTTTCACACTAAGTGCATTGAATATGATGAGAAGTTGGATGCTTGATAATTGTTTTGAGATATGAGGATAGTGATATTAGAGTCATGCTAGTGGAGTTATTATGAAATTGAGAAATGCTTGTGTTAAAGTTAGTGATTCCCGTAGCATGCACATATGGTGAACCGCTATGTAACGAAGTTAGAGCACGAGGTATTTGTAAAGTGTCAACCTTTGTGTGGAGGTCGGGGGCGCGTGATGGTTAACTCCTACCAACCTCCCCCCTAGGAGCATGCGTTGATTGCTTTGTTTTGATGACTAGTAAATTTTTGCAATAAGTATATGAGTTCTTATGACTAATGTTGAGTCCATGGATTATACAAACTCTCACCCTTCCACCATTGCTAGCCTCTCTTGTATCACGCAACTTTCATCGGTACCATACACCCACTATATATATTCCTCAAAACAGCCACCATACCTACCTATCATGGCATTTCCATAGCCATTCCGAGATATATTGCCAACTTTCCACCGTTCCGTTCATATGACACGCTTCATATTGTCATATTGCCATGCATGATCATGTAGTTGACATCGTATTTGTGGCAAAGCCACCATGCATAATTTTTCATACATGTCACTCTTGATTCATTGCACATCCCGGTACACCGCCGGAGGCATTCATATAGAGTCATACTTTGTTCTAGTATCGAGTTGTAATATCGAGTTGTAATTCAATATAAGTGTGATGATCATCATTATTAGAGCATTGTCCCATGTGAGGAAAGGCCAATAGAAAAAAGAGATGGCCCAAAAAATAGAGAGGGGCTAAATAAAAAAAGAAAGCCCCTCCAAAAAATGAGAGATAAGAGAGAAGGGACAATTGCTACTATCCTTTTCCACACTTGTGCTTCAAAGTAGCACCATGTTCTTCATGATAGAGAGTCTCATGTTTAGTCACTTTCATATACTAGTGGGAATTTTCATTATAGAACTTGGCTTGTATATTCCAACGATGGGCTTCCTCAAATGCCCTAGGTCTTCATGAGCAAGCAAGTTGGATGCACACCCACTTAGTTTCTTTTGTTGGCTTTCATACATTTTTAGCTCTAGTGCATCCGTTGCATGGCAATCCCTACTCACTCACATTGATATCTATTGATGGTCATCTACATAGCCCGCTGATATGCCTAGTCGATGTGAGACTATCTCCCTCCCTTTTGTCGTCTCCACAACCACCTCTCTATTCCACATAGTGTTATGTACATGGCTCACACTCATGTATTGCGTGAAAGTTGAAAGGTTTGAAAGAATAGAGTATGAAAACAAGTGCTTGGCTGAAACCGGGGTTGTGCATGATATGAATATTTTGTGTCATGAAGAGGGAGCATAGCCAGACTATATGATTTTGTAGGGATAACTTTCTTTAGCCATAGTATTTTGAGAAGACATGATTGCTTTGTTAGTATGCTTTAAGTATTATTATTTCTTATGTCAATATAGACTTTTGTCTTGAATCTTTCAGATCTGAACATTCATGCCACAATTAAGAGAATTACATTGAAAAACTATGTTGGTTAGCATTCCACATCAAAAATTCTGTTTTTATCATTTACCTACTCGAGGATGAGTAGGAATTAAGCTTGGGGATGCTTGATACGTCTCCAACGTATCTATAATTTTTGATTGTTCCATGCTATTATTTATGATGTTTTGGATGTTTAATGGGCTTTGTTATACACTTCTATATTATTTTTGTGACTAACCTACTAACCCAAAAGCCTAGTCCAGATTGCTGTTTTTTGTCTGTTTTAGGGTTTTACAGAAAAGGAATATCAAATGGAGTCCAAACGGAATGAAACCTTCAAGAGAGATATTTTTGGAGCAAAATACGCACGGGAGACTTGAGAACCACGGAGTAGGGCTGACGTGGCGTCCACGAGGGTGGGGGCGCCCCCCTATATGGCGCGCGCCCCTGCCTCGTGGGCACCCCGTCTAGCCCCCGATGCCCTCCTTCCTCCTATACATACGTACGTACCCCAAAACTATCAGAACAACAGAGAAAACCCTAGTTCCACCGCCGATCCCATCTTGTAGCCTGTTCCGGAGCTCCGCCGGAGGGGGGATCTTCCACGGAGTGCTTCTACATCATCATCATCGCCTCACCATGAGTTGTGAGTAGTTTACCATAGACCTTCAGGTCCATAGCTAGTATCTAGATGGCTTGTTCTCTCTCTTTGGATCTCAATACCAAGTTCTCCTCGGTCTTCGAGGAGATCTATTCGATGTAATCTCTTTTTGCGGTGTGTTTGTCGAGATCCGTTGAATTGTGGGTTTATGATCAAGATTATCTATGAGAAATATTTGGTTCTTTTCTGAACTCTTTATGTACGATTATAATATCCTTGCAAGTCTCTTAGAATTATTGGTTTGGTTTGGCCTACTACATCTATAGTTCTTGCAATGGGAGAAGTGCTTGGCTTTGGGTTCAATCTAGCGGTGACCTTTCCCAGTGACAGTAGGGGCAGCAAGGCAGTATTGTATTGTTGCCATCGAGGATAAAAAGATGGGGTTTGTATCACTATGTTTGAGTTTATCCCTCTACATCATGTCATCTTTCTCAAGGCGTTACTCTGTTCTTATGAACTTAATACACTAGATGCATGATGGATAGCGGTCGATGTGTGGAGTAATAGTAGTAGATGCAGAATCGTTTTGGTCTACTTGTCTCGGACGTGATGCCTATATATAATGATCATGCCTAGATAGTCTCATAATTATTTGCTTTTCTATCAATTGCTCGACAGTAATTTGTTTACCCGCCGTAGAATACCGTTATCATGAGAGAAACCACTAGAGAAAACTATGGCCCCCGGGTCTATTCTCAACATATCAATCTACAATCTACTTTACTTTTCCGCTTTTACTTTCTGTTCTTATAACCAAAAATACCAAGAATATCAAATTATCATCTCTATCAGATCTCACTTTCGTAAGTGACCGTAAAGGGATTGACAACCCCTTATCGCGTTGGCTACGAAGTTCTTATTTGTTTGTGTAGGTGCGAGGGACTCTCGCATAGTCTCCTACTGGATTGATACCTTGGTTCTCAAAAACTGAGGTAAATACTTACGCTACTGTGCTGCATCACCCTTTCCTCTTCGAGGGAATACAACGCAAGCTCGAGAAGTAACACATTACCTCATCGGTAAAGCACATATGGTGTGCGGCACCTCTATACCCGACGACATCGCTATAGAGTTTGGATGACATCTGTGTTTGGTGCTTACTCCGAACTGGATTATATTTGTCGTGCCAGGCTTGATGGTCGTCATCCCGTGTGGGGGCACGTCATCTTGATCCGTTGATTGATTTGGCATGGACGACTCTGTTGGCTAGGTCCTCACGTAAGTTCTACTTGTAGCTCGGAGCCGCTGTCTCCTTGCCTTTATGGTGGGCGGGTGCAGGATGGTGTTTTCCGTTATTGGCCACTTTGTCCCGTCCACGTGGTGGTCAGTCAGGTTGATCGCCCTGATTGTACCTCCACGGTATTGGCGCAAGGGCTTCGTCATCGAATTGTGGCAGTAGCTTGCATTTGGGATAGCTCTTTGTTTGGCGCTCATAGCCGTATCTTTCGTCAACGTCTAGCACTTGATTCCATCTATCGTTGAGCATATCATGTTCGGCTTTAAGCTGCTGCTGCTGCTTTTTCAGGCTCCTCGCTGTGGTGATAAGCCGTCGCTGAAAGCGTTCTTGTTCGAGGGGTTCCTATGGGACGACGAATTCTTTGTCACCAAGGCTGACATCCTCTTCGGAGACAGGTAAATAGTTGTTGTCTTCCAATTCCTCGTGATCAGCGAGCTTTTCGGGGCTGAATTGACCCTCCTCCATTTCCTCCTACTCTAACACTGGTTCCTTGGGGTTTTCCGGGTCTTCGGCATTATCCGGAGTGTCATTGTCTCCGGTGCCAGTGTTGCTTTTCCTTCATAAACGCAATCGAGAGCGGAGCCGCTGACGCCGGTGTTTTGGTGGTTTGTCGACGGGCTTATCCTCATATGGATCTTTAGTGCCATTATCGTCCTTCTTCTCGGGTGTGTCCACCATGTATACATCGTAGGTAGAAGTGGTCATCCAGTGCCCGGTGATGGGCGGGTTTTAACTTGGTCCGGCTTCGACATCGTCGTCCATGCCATTGATGTATTCGGAAGCGTAGTCTAGCATGTCGGTTAAGTCCTTGATAGTGGCTACCAAGTGGGCGGTGGGCGGGATGCAAAATTCCCTAGTCTCAACCCCTAGTTCCAACTGGGCATAGTTCGGGGGTGATACCTCCATGATGGCGAGAGATTGTAGCAGTTTCAGTGCATCGTTTAAGAGTGAGAGCTGGAAAGGAGTCAGAGGATCTGCGGTGTCCGGCTCGGTGATGACCACTTGTGTGATGGCCTGGCTTATTAGGGATGATAGACTACTCATATCAATAAGGAATTCCTTCTTTTCCGGGAACCCATTCGGATAGAACTCCAAAGTTAAGCGTGCTCAGCTTGGAGTAGTTTCAGGATGGGTGACCGACCGGGAAGTTGCTCCCGGGTGCGCACGAGTGAGGACAAAGTGCGCAGAAAAGACTAGTATTGATATGTGGGCCAGTCTAGATCCCGCCAGGAGTAACGACCACCGACGGGTGTGTTCGGGGCATTACAAGTTGGTATCAGAGCCGGCCCTCGCGGTTACACGGATGTTTGTGGATAGTTTGCAGTCATGTTGTGCATGACGTTTGTGACCCGTCGTGGCACACGGCATGGCACATGTGCTGTCCTGGAAGCATAGACGGTTGTGCCAAGAGGGAACGTTCCTGTGGCCCGACGAGGACGTCGGTTCCTCTGAGTGGGGGTGTATGTGATGGCCTGGCTTATTAGGGATGATAGACTACTCATATCAATAAGGAATTCCTTCTTTTCCGGGAACCCATTCGGATAGAACTCCAAAGTTAAGCGTGCTCAGCTTGGAGTAGTTTCAGGATGGGTGACCGACCGGGAAGTTGCTCCCGGGTGCGCACGAGTGAGGACAAAGTGCGCAGAAAATACTAGTATTGATATGTGTGGCCAGTCTAGATCCCGCTAGGAGTAACGACCACCGACGGGTGTGTTCGGGGTGTTACAACTTGGTAGAGCCCGGAGGGCGTGGACCCCAAGAGTTCGGAGCTCATGATCAGAAGCAAGTCTGTTTTCCAAACGGTGGGAAGAATCCCGTTTGATTCTGGGTCTGTGAACGGTGCGATCGCCTCTGAGTCTCCCGCTAGAAGCTCCATGGAGGGAGAGAGAGTCCGGCGGTGTTTATCCTCTCGTCTTCGGATGAAGCGGTCTGCTCCAGATCTAAGGCCAGAGTAGACATGCCTGTCGACCCCTGGACAGGATCTGATAGTAGATTTGAATGATCTTCTTCATGTAGGTGGGGAGCGGCATCCAAGGCCGCAAACCCCTCGAAGATCAGATCTCCTCGGATATCAGCGATGTAGTTTAAGCTTCCAAACCTGATCTGGTGACCAGGGGCATAGCTGTCGACCTGCTCAAGGTGACTAGCCGAGTTGGCACGTAGCATGAAGCCGCCTAACACGAAAAGCTGACCAGGGAGGAAGGTCTCCCCGGAGACAGCACTGTCGCTGATGAAAAAGCGAGCCATCGATCCTTTCGTCGACAACACACCGGAACTCTCAATGAAAGCACCAATGTCGGTGTCAAAACCGGCATATCTCGGGTAGGGGGTCCCAAGCTGTGTATCTGAGGATCAATGGTAACAAGGGACAACAAGGACACGATGTTTACCCAGGTTTGGGGCCTCTTAATGGAGGTAAAACTCTACTTCCTGCTCGATTGAATATGATGTGTATAGGGGTTACAAGAGTTGATCTACCTCGAGATCGTATTGGCTAAGCCCTAGTTGTCTAGCTTGAGATTATTCTGATAGCCTCTACGGACTAAACCCTCCGGTTTATATACACACGGGAGGGACCTAGGGTTGTACAAAGTTATCTTGCAGAGGAAGGAAACATTACACCCAGACACAAAACTTGCCATTCTACGCACATAGGAGTCCTATCTGAAGGAAAAATGCCCTAGAGGCAATAATAAAGTTCTTATTTATATGTCCTCATAAATCATGATAAATGTCTTTTATTCATGATATAATTTTATTAACCAAAAACTTGATACATGTGTGATTACATGGACAAAACAGAGTGTCCGTAGTATGCCTCTACTAGACTAGCTCGTTAATCAAAGATGGTTGAGTGTCCTAACCATAGACATGTGTTGTCATTTGATGAACGTGATCACATCATTAGGAGAATGATGTGATGGACTAGACCCATCCGTTAGCTTAGCATATTGATCATTTAGTTTTATTGTTATTGCTTTCTTCATGACTTATACATGTTCCTCTGCATATGAGATTATGCAACTCCCGAATACCGTAGGAACACCATGTGTGCTATCAAACATCACAACGTAACTGGGTGATCATAAAGATGCTCTACAGGTGTCTCCGAATGTGTTTGTTGAGTTGGCATAGATCGAGAATAGGATTTTTCGGCGTTTTGGGAACCAGGGTACCCAGACTTGCCTGCCTTCGTCCTCCCACGCTCGTCGCGGCTCGGCGAACTCGCAGGCCGCGTTTCTCATGGCGCGTGAGCTCCTGCGCTACCATCCAACCGACGACCTCTGCGAAGAATGGCTAGACCTCATCACCGAGCTCGTCAGCGCCGCTAGAGAAGCTCCAGCATCGTGCCGTTTGCTACCTCTTCCACAACCCCAGGAAGGCGACGAGGCCCGCGGCGCACCTCCTCCACCGCTCCGGAGAGACATCTTCCCTGAGCCAAGGCGCGAGGCCCCCCTGCGTGACCAGCCGTGCAGGGTGGCCGTGCGAGATGAAGAAAGCTGCTAAGTGGTGCAGCGGCCGCAAGGTGAGGTGTGCGCGCTTCACGCTCCGCCTCGTCAGGGTCGCTCTCCTCCCCGCGCAGTGGCACACGAACACCCAGACCAGGCTCCACCTCAGCATCAAGCACCAGTCAGTACGGTAGGCTGCAAGGCATTCACCCCGGAACTCTGTCGTGTTGTCTAGACCGGCAAGTTCAAGCCGGACCTACCCCCGCGTTATGATGGAACACCCGACCCAGCAGAGTTCCTGTAGCTCTACAAGCTGAGCATCGAAGCGGCCAATGGCTACGAGAAGGTCATGGCCAACTGGTCTCCCATGGCACTCAAGGACGGTGCTTGTTCGTGGCTCCTGAACCTCCCGAAGGAATCGATCTCCTCCTGGGGTGAGCTACACGAGCGCTTTGTTTCCAACTTCGAAGGGACCTGTGGTCGTGCCCCGGCGGTGGGTGACCTGCGACACATCAAGCAGCAGCCTGGAGAGACCCTGCACAAGTACATGCATCATTTCACCAACGTCTGCATCAAGATCCCTAAGAATTCTGATGAAGCCATCATCTCGACGTTCACTGACGGCGTCCGGGACATTAGGATGAAGGAGGAACTTGCCATTCAGGAGGACCTATGCTCGGCTCTGGAGATGTTCAACCTCACGATCAAGTGCACCAAGGCAGAAGAGGGTCACCTCTCGATCGTCGAGCTTCCTAAGGCTGACCCAGAAGACAAGAAGGCCAAGACTAAGGAGGCCAAGCACAAAGGACTGGTAGTACTCACGGCTGAGCCTGAAATGAAATGCGGGTGCGATTACCTCGATTCCTCCTAGGGCAGCCGCCCGTTCTGCGCCTTCCACAACATGCATAGCCACAACACAATGACTGCCAGGAACTGAGGGCCATCCGTGACGGAGGCTTTGTACGCCGCCACGAGCGCAGTGAACGAGGCTACGGTCGCTGAGGTGGCCGTGGAGGAGGATGCTGGGAGAATCGAGACTCTCGCCAAAGCTGGCGTGAGAAGCCTCGCGAGGGTCACTAGCAGGGCCAGCCTCGTGAAGGCCCATGGAGAGACCAGCCTCATGAGGACCATTGGAGGGACCAGCAGCGTGTAGATTGTCCCCGAGACAACGCAACCCTTCCTCCGCTGCCACCACCGCCAAGAAGGAACGACGACCACCATCACGACGAAGGGGCTGGGGGATTTTAGGAGCCGCGTGCAGTGGCATGCATCCTGGGAGGAGCTCAGGCCCCTGCATTTTACCGTGTCTTTAAGCAGTTTGCCCGTGAAGTGAATGCAGTCCTCCCCAAGCTCGAGATAACGCGACCTCTCAGATGGTCCAAATGCGCCATCACCTTCAACTCCACTGACCAGCTCAAGTGCGTGGCCGAGACTGACGCCATACCTCTGCTCTGCTCACATACCATCAACAATGTGCTCGTCACCAAGTCCCTCATCAACGGCGGGGCAAGACTCAACTTCCTCTCCGTCGAGACCTTCGACACGCTCCAAGTGTCGTACGACCAGCTCCAACCCACCAGGCCTTTCTCCGGAGTGATCGACGGCTCGAGGACACCAATAGGGCATATCCGCCTTCCTGTCACCTTCGGCGACCGCAAGAACTACCGCACAAAGCTCATCGACTTCGACGTCGCCCACATCAGGCTCCCATACAACGCTATCCTTGGCTACCCAACTTTAGCAAAGTTCATGGCAGCGACCCACCATGGCTAAAACGTCCTCTAGTGAAGGTAATATGCCCTATAGGCAATAATAAAGATGTTATTTGTATTTCTTTATATCATGATAAATGTATTTTATTCATGCTAGAATTGTATTAACCGGAAACTTAGTACATGTGTGAATACATAGACAAAACAATATGTCCCTAGTATGCCTCTACTAGACTAGCTCATTGATCAAAGATGGTTATGTTTCCTAGCCATAGACATGAGTTGTCATTTGATCGACGAGATCACATCGTTAGGAGAATGATGTGATGGACAAGACACATCCGTTAGCTTAGCACTATGAGCGTTTAGTTTTACCGCTATTGCTTTCTTCATGACTTATACATGTTCCTATGACTATGAGATTATGCAACTCCCAAATACAGGAGGAACACCTTGTGTGCTATCAAATGTCACAACGTAACTGGGTGATTATAAAGATGCTCTACAGGTGTTTCCGAAGGTGTTCATGTTGTTGGCATAGATCAAGAATAGGATTTGTCACTCCGAGTGTCGGAGAGGTATCTTTGGGCCCTCTCGGTAATACACATCATAATAAGCCTTGCAAGCAAATGACTAATGAGTTAGTCACGAGATGATGTATTATGGAATGAGTAAAGAGACTTGCCGGTAACGAGATTGAACTAGGTATTGAGATACCGACGATCGAATCTCGGGCAAGTAACATACCGATGACAAAGGGAACAATGTATGATGTTATGCGGTTTGACCAATAAAGATCTTCGTAGAATATGTAGGAGCCAATATGAGCATCCAGGTTCCGCTATTGGTTATTTATCGGAGATGTGTCTGGGTCATGTCTACATAGTTCTCGAACCCGTAGGGTCCGCACGCTTATCGTTTGATGACGATCGATATTATAAGTTTATGAGTTTTGATGTACCGAAGGTAGTTCAGAGTCCCGGATGAGATCACGGACATGATGAGGAGTCTCGGAATGTCCGAGACATAAATATTAATATATTGGACGATTATATTTGGACACCAGAAGTGTTCTGGGTGTTATCGGGTAAAACCGGAGTGCCGGAGGGGGTTACCGGAACCCCCGAGAGGGAGTATGGGCCATAGTGGGCCATTGAGGGAAACACAGGGGCAGCTCATAGGGCTGGCCGCACCCCCTAGGGTTCCTAGTTGTACTAGGAAAAGGGGGGAGGCGCCTCCCTCCTTTCCTTTCCTACTCCTAGTAGGAATAGGAAAGGGGGTTCCGATTCCTACTAGGAGTAGGAATCCTACTCCCATGGCGTGCCCCTTGGGCCAGCCGCACCTCCCCCATGCTCCTTTATATACGGGGGCAGGGTGATACGTCCAAAACGTATCTATAACTTCTGCTTGCTCCATGCCTCTTTTGTGTGATATTGCTATGATATTTATACACTTCCATACACTTTTGATCATATTTGGACTAACCTATTAACTCAGTGCACCCCAGTGCCAGTTTCTGTTTTCTGCTGTTTTTGTATTTCAGGTTTTCCCATCACGTAAACAGCTAGAAAAATCCCGGAAAAATTATATAAAAAATCAGCGTTCCGGAAGCTTCCTTGCGGCCAAAGTAGGGCCGGAGGGGGGCCACCAGGGCTCCAGGCACCCTGGTGGCGCGGCCCCCCAGGTCTCCGCTGATGCCCCCCTTTGGCATATATTTACACCGCGTCCCGAAACCCTCGAGGACGAAACCCTTTTTCATGATCTCATCTCTGTTCCGCCGCCCCCGCGCTTCCAAGATCGGGAGCACCAGGAGAACTCTTCCCGGCACCCTGCCGGAGGGGATGATCACCATCGGGAGCCTCTCCACCACCATGGACACCTCCCGAATGAGTTGTGAGTAGTCTCCCTTGGATCATGGGTCCATGACCAGTAGCTATGTGATGTTCTCCTCCCCTATTTGTTCTTCACTAATTAGACCTCGTGAGCTGCCCTACATGATCGAGGCACATATGTAATCCTTATGCTGTTGCTATGATGAGTTTGCTGGGATCCGATGGATTGTGAGATTATGTTCAGATTGTGTGTGAGTAATATATTTGATTTACCTCTTTTATATTTATGTTCTTGAGTAATTCTTGCATGTTCTCCGTTGCTGTTTATTGCTTTGGCCAAGTAGTAGGTAGTAACTCCAAGAGGGAACGTTATGCTTGATTGTGGGTTCATGCCCCTCGATGACTAGTTTTAGTGACAGAAACATGCGTCTAGGGGATGTGCTGTTGCCATAAGGGGGAAAACAACGGTGCTTGTACTCGCGGGTGCAAGGATTGTTTACTTTACGCAAAGTTCTTTTAATGCAGTTGTCTGTTGCTTTGAGTTTACACTATGGGTGGGACTCGCAACTTAATACCAGCGAGATGTTCTGGATAGATATCTCAAGGTGGATGATTAGTAGTAGATGCAGATGGATTTCGGTCTACTTACCTTGGCGTACCGCCCATGCTTTTGAGCCTCAACCTTTCTTGCAGCATAGTTAGCATTGGTTTGCGCACATAATTCTGTCAATTGCCCAGCTGTAATTCGTTTACCTCACATAGCTGTTTTATCGTCTTTTGGGAGAGAGATATCACTAGTGAACATCATGGGACCCCGGTCCATATTACCATCATTGATCACATCCGCTATTTACTTTCTGCTTTTACTTACTAGTTGCAATTATACCTATCACTATTATCTTTTGCGTTTGATCCTTTGTAAACGACAAGGCCGGAGGGATTGACAACCTCTCTGTACTCGTTGGGAGCAAAGTTATTTGTATCTGTGTGCAGGTCCAGTTAATTGCTAAGTATCTGGCGCCATTAGCAGTTGACACCTTCTTGTTGAACCTTGGAGTCTCAGGGGAATTCGATCCTTGGTATCTTTGCCAAGGGAAAACTACCGCTACACTGCATCTCAAACCTTTCACTTGGGGTAACCAACGAGGGGCGAGAAGCCATCACAGGGGCACCCAAAGACAAACAAGATACATTGTTCTAGCCGTGTGTGGTGCCCCCTCCACAGAAACACACCTCGGTCATACCGTTGTAGTGCTTAGGCGAAGCCTTGCGTCGGTAGCTTCATCATCTCCGTCACCACGTCGTCGTGCTGACGAAACTCTCCCGTGAAGCTCAACTGGATGAAGAGCTCGTGGGACGTCATCAAGCTGAACGTGTGCTGAACGCGGAGGTGTCATACATTCGGTGCTTGATCAGTTGGACCGCAAAGACGTTCGACTACATCAACCGCGTCACTAGACGCTTCCGCTTTCCGTCTACGAGGGTACGTAGACACACTCTGCCCTCTCTTTGCTATACTTCTAGTAGATAGATCTTGCGTGATCGTAGGAAAATTTTGAAATACTATGTTCCCCAACAGTGGTATCAGAGCCAGGTCTATGCGTTGATGATATGCACGAGTAGAACACAATGAGTTGTGGGTGATAATAGTCATATTGCTTACCAGCATGTCATACTTTGATTCGTTGGTATTGTGAGATGAAGCGGCTCGGACCGACATTACGTGTACGCTTAGACGAGACTGGTTTCACCATTACGAGCACTCGTTGCTTAAAGGTGACTGTGGGTGTCTGTCTCTCTCACTTTAGCTGAATCGAGTGTGGCTACGCCTGGTCCTTGTGAAGGTTAAAACATCACATACTTGACGAAAAATCGTTGTGTTTTTGTATGCGTAGGTAAGAACGGTTCTTGCTAAGGCCGTAGCAGCCATGTAAAACTTGCAACAACAAAGTAGAGGACATCTAACTTGTTTTTGCAGGGCATGTTGTGATGTGATAGGGTCAAGACATGATGAGTTATACGTTATTGTATGAGATGATCATGTTTTGTAAAGTTATCGCTAACTGGTAGGAGCCATATGGTTGTCGCTTTATTGTATGAAATACAGTCACCATGTAATTGCTTTACTTTATCACTAAGCGGTAGTGATAGTCATGGAAGCAATAGTTGGCAAGATGACAATGATGCTATGATGGAGATCAAGGTGTCACGCCGGCGACGATGGTGATCATGACGGTGCCTTGGAGATGGAGATCAAAAGCACAAGATGATGATGGCCATATCATGTCACATATTTCGATTGCATGAGATGTTTATCTTATTATGCTTCTTATTTTAGCATTATAAGATGATCCCTTACAAAATTTCAAGGTACAAGTGTTCTCCCTGAGTATGCACCGTTGCGAAAGTTCGTCGTGCCGAGACACCACGTGATGACCGGGTGTGATAAGCTCTACGTTCACATACAATGGGTGCAAGCCAGTTTTGCACACGCAGAATACTCGGGTTAAACTTGACGAGCCTATCATGTACAGACATGGCCTTGAAACACTAGAGACGGAAAGGTCGAACGTGAATCATATAGTAGATATGATCAACATAAGATGTGCACCATTGAAAACTACTCCATCTCACGTGATGATCGGGCATGGTTTAGTTGATTTGGATCATGTGATCATTTAGATGACTTGAGGGATGTCTATCTAAGTGGGAGTTATTTAGTAATATGATTAATTGAACTTTAATTTATCTTGAACTTAGTCCTGATAGTTTTTCCATATCTATGTTGTTGTAGATCAATGGCCCGTGATACCGTTCCCTTGAATTTTAATGCATTCCTAGAGAAAGCTAAGTTGAAAGATGATGGTAGCAACTACACAGATTGGGTCTGTAGCTTGAGGATTATCCTCATTGCTGCACAGAAGAATTATCCCCTGGAAGCACCGGTAGGTGATAGGCCTGCTGCAGGAGCAACTCCGAACGTTATGAATGTCTAGCAAGCTCGCTCTGATGACTACTCGATAGTTCAGTGTGCCATGCTTTACGGCTTAGAATCGGAACTTCAACGATGTTTTGAACGTCATGGAGCATATGAGATGTTCCAAGAGTTGAAGTTAATATTTTAAGCAAATGCCCGAATTGAGAGATATGAAGTCTCCAATAAGTTCTAGAGCTGCAAGATGGAGGAGAACAGTTCTATCAGTGAGCACTTGCTCAGAATGTCTGGGTACTATAATCATATGACTCAACTTGGTTGCAAAGTTGACGAAGATAGTCTTGTTGATAGAGTTCTTCAATCACTGCCACCAAGCTATAAAGGCTTCGTGATGAACTATAACATGCAAGGGATGCAGAAGACAATTCCTAAGCTCTTCGCTATGCTCAAAGCTGCGGAGGTAGAAATCAAAAAGGAGCATCAAGTGTTGATGGTTAACAAGACCACTAGTTTCAAGAAAAAGGTCAAGGGAAAGAAGGGGAACTTCAGGAAGAATAGCAAGACAGTTGCTACTCCTGCGAAGAAACCCAAGTCTGGAACCAAGCCTGAAATTGAGTGCTTCTACTGCAAAGGGACTGGACACTGGAAGCATAACTGCCCCAAGTATTTGGCCGATAAGAAGGATGGCAAAGTGAACAAAGGTATATTTGATATACATGTTATTGATGTGTACCTTACTAATGCTCGTAGTAGCATCTAGGTATTTGATACTGGTTCGGTTGCTAATATTTGTAACTCGAAACAGGAGCTACGGATTAAACAAAGAGTAGCTAAGGACAAGGTGACGATGCACGTGGGAAATGGTTCCAAAGTCGATGTGATCTCCATCGGCACGCTACCTCTACATCTACCATCGGGATTAGTTTTAGACCTAAATAATTGTTATTTGGTGCCAACTTTGAGCATGAACATTATATCTGGATCTTTTTTGTTGCGAGACAGTTATTCATTTAAATCAGAGAATAATGGTTGTTCTATTTATATGAGTAATATCTTTTATGGTCATGCACCCTTGAAGAGTGGTCTATTCTTGTTAGATCTCGATCGTAGTGATACACATATTCATAATATTGAAGCCAAAAGATGCAAGGTTGATAATGATGGTGCAACTTATTTGTGGCACTGCCGTTTAGGTCATATTGGTGTAAAGCGCATGAAGAAACTCCATGATGGACTTTTGGAATCACTTGATTATGAATCACTTGGTGCTTGCGAACCATGCCTCATGGGCAAGATGACTAAAACTCCGTTCTCCAGAACAATGGAGCGAGCAACGGATTTGTTGGAAATCATACATACTGATGTATGTGGACCGATGAGTGTTGAGGCTCGCGGCGGGTATCGTTATTTTCTGACCTTCACTGATGATTTGAGCAGATATGGGTATATCTACTTGATGAAGCACAAGTATGAAACATTTGAAAAGTTCAAAGAATTTTCAGAGTGAAGTAGAAAATCATTGTACCAAGAAAATAAAGTTTCTACGATCTGATCGTGGAGGTGAATATTTGAGTTACGAGTTTGGTCTTCATTTGAAACAATGTGGAATAGTTTCACAACTCACTCCACCAGGAACACCACAGCGTAATGGTGTGTCCGAATGTCATAACCATACTTTATTAGATATGGTGTGGTCTATGATGTCTCTTACCGATTTACCACTATTGTTTTAGGGTTATTCTTTAGAGACAGCTGCATTCACGTTTAATAGGGCACCATCCAAATCCGTTGAGACGACGCCTTATGAACTATGGTTTGGCAAGAAACCAAAGTTGTCGTTTCTTAAAGTTTGGGGCTGCGATGCTTATGTGAAAAAGCTTCAACCTAATAAGCTCAAACCCAAGTCGGAGAAATGTGTCTTCATAGGATACCCAAAGGAAACTATTGGGTACACCTTCTATCATAGATCCGAAGGCAAGATATTCGTTGCTAAGAATGGATCCTTTCTAGAGAAGGAGTTTCTCTCGAAAGAAGTGAGTGGGAGGAAAGTAGAACTTGATGAGGTAATTGTACCTTCTCCCGAATTGGAAAGTAGTACATCACAGAAACTAGTTCCAGTGATACCTACACCAATTAGTGAGGAAGCTAATGATGATGATAATGAAACTTCGGATCAAGTTACTGCTGAACTTCGTAGATCAACCAGAGTACGTTCCGCACCAGAGTGGTACGGCAACCCGGTTCTGGAAGTCATGTTACTAGACCATGATGAACCTGGGAACTATGAGGAAGCGATGATGAGCCTAGATTCCGCAAAATGGCTTGAGGCCATGAAATCTGAGATGGGATCCATGTATGAGAACAAAGTGTGGACTTTGGTTGACTTGCCCGATGATCAGCAAGCCATCGAAAATAAATGGGTCTTCAAGAGGAAGACTGACACTGACGGTAATGTTACTGTTTACAAAGCTCGACTTGTTGCGAAAGGTTTTAGACAAGTTCAAGGAGTTGACTACGATGAGACTTTCTCACCAGTAGCGATGCTTAAGTCTGTCCGAATCATGTTAGCAATTGCCGCATTTTATGATTATGAAATCTGGCAAATGGATGTCAAAACTGCATTCCTAAATGGATATCTCAAAGAGGAGTTGTATATAATGCAGCCAGAAGGTTTTGTTGATCCTAAAGGTGCTAACAAAGTGTGCAAGCTCCATCGATACATCTATGGACTGGTGCAAGCATCTCGGAGTTGGAATATACGCTTTGATGAGGTGATCCAAGCATATGGTTTTATACAGACTTTTGGAGAAGCCTGTATTTACAAGAAAGTGAGTGGGAGCTCTGTAGGATTTCTGATATTATATGTGGATGACATATTATTGATTGGAAATGATATAGAATTTCTGGATGGCATAAAAGGATACTTGAATAAGAATTTTTCAATGAAAGACCTTGGTGAAGCTGCTTACATATTGGGCATCAAGATCTATAGAGATAGATCAAGACGCTTAATTGGACTCTAGTTTTGAAGAAGTTCAAAATGGATTAGTCAAAGAAAGGGTTCTTGCCTGTGTTACAAGGTGTGAAGTTGAGTAAGACTCAATGCCCGACCACTGCAGAAGATAGAGAGAAAATGAAAGTCATTCCCTATGCCTCAGCCTTAGGATTTATCATGTATGCAATGTTTTGTACTAGACCTAATGTGTGCCTTTCTATAAGTTTAGCAGGGAGGTACCAAAGTAATCCAGGAGTGGATCACTGGACGGCGGTCAAGAACATCCTGAAGTACCTGAAAAGGACAAAGGATATGTTTCTCGTTTATGGAGGTGACAAAGAGCTCGTCGTAAACGGTTACGTCGATTCAAGCTTTGACACTGATCCGGATGACTCTAAGTCACAAATCGGATATGTATTTTTTGAACGGTGGAGCTGTCAGTTGGTGCAGTTCCAAGCAGAGCGTCGTGGCGGGATCTATGTGTGAAGCGGAATACATAGCTGGTTCGGAAGCAGCAAATGAAGGAGTCTTGATGAAGGAGTTCATATCCGATCTAGGTGTAATACCTAGTGCATCGGATCCAGTGAAATTCTTTTGTGACAACACTGGAGCAATAGCCTTGGCAAAGGAATCCAGGTTTCACAATAGAACAAAGCACATCAAAAGACGCTTCAATTCCATCCGCGATCAAGTCAAGGAGGGAGACATATAAATTTGCAAGATACATACGGATCTGAATGTCGCAGACCCGTTCACTAACCTCTTCCACGGGTAAAACATGATCAGCATCAAGACTCCATGGGTGTTAGAATCATTACTTTGTAATCTAGATTATTGACTCTAGTTCAAGTGGGAGACTGAAAGAAATATGCCATAGAGGCAATAATAAAGATGTTATTTGTATTTCCTTATATCATGATAAATGTCTTTTATTCATGCTAGAATTGTATTTACCGGAAACTTAGTACATGTGTGAATACATAGACAAAACAGTATGTCCCTAGTATGCCTCTACTAGACTAGCTCATTGATCAAAGATGGTTATGTTTCCTAGCCATAGACATGAGTTGTCATTTGATCAACGAGATCATATCATTAGGAGAATGATGTGATGGACAAGAACCATCCGTTAGCTTAGCACTATGATCGTTTAGTTTTACTACTATTGCTTTCTTCATGACTTATACATGTTCCTATGACTATGAGATTATGCAACTCCTGAATACCGGAGGAACACCTTGTGTGCTATCAAACATCACAACATAACTGGGTGATTATAAAGGTGCTCTACAGGTGTTTCCTAAGGTGTTTGTGGTGTTGGCATAGATCAAGAATAGGATTTGTCACTCCGAGTGTCGGAGAGGTATCTTTGGGCCCTCTCAGTAATACACATCATAATAAGCCTTGCAAGCAAATGACTAATGAGTTAGTCACGAGATGATGTATTATGGAACGAGTAAAGAGACTTGCCGGTAACGAGATTGAACTAGGTATTGAGATACCGACGATCGAATCTCGGGCAAGTAACATACCGATGACAAAGGGAACAACGTATGTTGTTATACGGTTTGACCGATAAAGATCTTCGTAGAATATGTAGGAGCCAGTATGAGCATCCAGTTTCCGCTATTGGTGATTGACCGGAGATGTGTATCGATCATGTCTACATAGTTCTCGAACCCATAGGGTCCGCACGCTTAACGTTTGATGATGATCAGTATTATGAGTTTATGAGTTTTGATGTATCGAAGGTAGTTCGGAGTCCTGGATGAGATCATGGACATGACGAGGAGTCTCGGAATGTCCGAGGCATAAAGGTTAATATATTGGATGACTATATTCGGACACCAGAAGTGTTCCGGGTGTTATCGGCTAAAACCGAAGTGCCGGAGGGGGTTACCGGAACCCCCCCCCCCCCCGAGGGAGTATGGGCCATAGTTGGCCATTGAGGGAAAGAGAGGGGCAGCCCATAGGGCTGGCCGCACCCCTCTCCTTTCCTTCTACTCTCCCCTTTCCTTGCCTACACCTAGTAGGAATAGGAAAGGGGGTTCCTATTCCTACTAGGAGTAGGAATCCTACTCCTATGGCGCGCCCCTTGGGCCAGCCACACCTCCCCCTTGCTCCTTTATATACGGGGGCAGGGGCACCCATAGACACACAAGAAACATTGTTCTAGCCGTGTGCGGTGCCCCCCTCCACAGAAAAACACCTCGGTCATACCGTTGCAATGCTTAGGCGAAGCCCTGCGTCGGTAGCTTCATCATCTCCGTCACCACGCCGTCGTGCGGACGAAACTCTCCCGTGAAGCTCAACTGGATCAAGAGCTCGTGGGACGTCATCAAGCTGAACGTGTGCTGCACGCGGAGGTGCCATACGTTTGGTGCTTGATCGGTTGGATCGCGAAGACGTTCGACTACATCAACCGCGTCACTAGAAGCTTTCGCTTTCGATCTACGAGGGTACGTAGACACACTCTCCCCTCTCGTTGCTTTACTTCTAGTAGATAGATCTTGCGTGAGCGTAGGAAAATTTTGAAATACTACGTTCCCCAACATCAAGATGTTGGGAAGCGGCAATGTCATCGTGGTTACCTGTGATGAGAAGCATGCAGTGTGCGCTCTCGAGCACGCCTACCAAGCTGCAGTAGTGGAAAACCCCGACACCGAGGGCTTTGCCTACCCTCCTGAGGCCATGCCAAAGAAGAAGAAGCAGCTGCTCGCCCTAGAGCCTCGCGAGGAAACAACACCCGGCGGTCGCACCTCAGGATCCGCGCCCGTGGACGGGGCGCCTTCCTCCCTCGCATAGGAAGGCGTGCCCGATGCCCCACTCAGGTTGGGCTCGGGGGCTCTCCTCTGGTGGGCCTCTGACCTAGCCAACGACACGAGGGATGTGCTCGAGCACCATCTGGAGGCGTGCTTCAGCGCACGTTTCCGCAAAGAGGGCACAAGGCACAAAGCACTGAGTGCTCAGCAGTTCATCGACCAGATCATCGAAGACTTGCAGGTACCAAGAGCAATGCGAGGCGAGCGTCGCTTCACACCACCAAGTTCAGCTGTCGTCCCAAGCTCGGGCGGCAGGCTGCGCGTCTGCGTCAGCATCCCGGGACTCAACAGAGTCGCATCTCAGGAGCTCTACTGGCCATTTCAGGTGGGCCGACGCGAGATCCCACCCCACAGCTATGTACGCATGCCCTTCGGCTTTCCGAACCAAGCTGCCCAGCACTAGTACCACATGCGGGATGTCCTGGTGGCTCACGAGGCCAGGCATCAGTAGATCCTGGCGGAAGGGGCACTGGTCCTGCGCGAGCTCCCAGGACCTCACGAGCCTCGTGAGGTCCTGGAGCCAAGCGACCCATGAGGAGCAACATCTACAACAAGCGTATTCAGCTACACCAACACTTCTCCACCAACGGTGCCAGGTGACATTTGCCGTTCTTGTTCAGTTGGGGGCGCCCTTCGAACTGCATCATCCCCATACCGTGTGGGTCCGTCCCTACGACATGTATCGTTTATGCATCTATCAGAAATTGCCTTACGCTTGCTTGAGTTACCTCGTGATTACCTCCGGTACCCCGGCACCTCTCGCGGCTCCTGCTCGTTGCTGACATGCCACTGCTTGTTCCAAGAGATCATCGGCACGGTGCCTGTGCTCAGGTCCATCCTTGCAGCACCGAAAAATCCGAGAGACTGAGCTTTGGCTCGTGACCAGCATTGCGCACGCCACCTCACCAGGTTCTCAGTGCCTTCGCGTTCCCACGGAATGAACAATGACAGCAGGGAAAGCGCCGGCGCATGCTATCACTTCTTTTCTAGACTGATTCGCAGGACTCCAGGGCCGAACTAGGTGTGGCCCCGCATGCCACTCCCTCCGACGCAGCCAGCTTGCACGCTAAAGGGGGGCACCTGAGCATCGCATCTCAGGAGCTCCTACTAGCTCTCGAGCCCTCACCCCCTGGACTTGACCATGGTATCGCGACCTGGAATACCAGTGGCGGCTGAGCCTCGCTCGAGGGCCGGGACCAGAGGGCGTAGAGCACCTATGCGAGCCAAAGGGGGAGAGACCAGCGTGGGCCTCGCCTAGGAACGTTATAGCAAGGACGTGGACAACCCCCACCACGAGGATCCACAACAAGATAAGTCACCCCAGCACATTGGCTAAGATCTCACGGCCGGATACCTCTCTCTTTCCTTCCGCAACCCCGCTTGGGCAATGCCATCTTCCTCTTTTTTCGGCTTCTAGGGAGCCGCTTGTGCGCTAAAGGGGAACTCTCGAGCATCGCGCCACGGGGGCTCTTACCGAACCTCAGGCCGCTCACCTCCTGGCATACCAGCAACGGCTGAAGCCTGCCTGGGGACTGGGTCCTATCAGTGTAGAGCATCAAGCAACCTCGAGAATGAAAAAGGGGTTGGTGCCCAAGCGGAATACCCGATCGCAACATTAAACAAAGGAGTAAATACATGAAAGCCAAAATATCTCGATTTTTACACGCCCCCGCGGGGCCCTGATACATCCATTTGGCATCATGCTTTTATGTTGATATTTATTGCATTATGGGATGTTATTACACGTTATGTCACAATACTTATGCCTTTTCTCTCTTATTTTACAAGGTTTACATGAAGAAGGAGAAAGTCGGCAGCTCGAATTCTAGGCTGGAAAAGGAGCAAACTCTGGAAGCCTATTCTGCACAACTCCAAAAGCCCTGAAACTACACAGAACTTCGTTTCAGAAAATATAAAAAATATCTGGTGAAAGAAGACCACGAGGGGGGCCACCTGCTGTCCACGAGGGTGGGGGCATGCCCCCCCCCTCTCTGGGCGCGCCCCCCTGTCTCGTGGGCCCACCGACGGCCCCCCGATGCCCATCTTCTCCTATATGAGGTGTTTTGACCTGGAAAAAATTAGAAGGAGGCTTTCGGGACCAGACGCCGCCGTCTCGAGGCGGAAACCAATCTAGGGCTCCGGCAGAGCTGTTCTGCCAGGGATACTTCCCTCCGGGAGGGGGAAATCGTCACCGCCGTCATCACCAACAACTCTCCCATCTTGGGGAGGGCTATCTTCATCAACATCTTCACCAGCACCATCTCCTCTCAAACCCTAGTTCATCTCTTGTATCCAATCTTTGTACCCAAACCTCATATTGGTACCTGTCGGTTGCTAGTAGTGTTGATTACTCCTCGTAGTTGATGCTAGTTGGTTTATTTGGTGGAAGATCATATGTTCAGATCCATTATGCATATTAATACCCCTCTGATCATGAACATTATTATGTCTTGTTAGTAGTTACTCTTGTTACTGAGGACATGGGAGAAGTCTTGCTATTAGTAGTCATGTGAATTTGGTCTTCGTTCGATATTTTGATGAGATGTATGTTGTGCTCATAACAGTGAAACCAGTCTCGCGTAAGCGTACGCGTAATGTCGGTCCGAGCTGCTTCATCTCACAATACCGCCGAAGCAAAGTATGACATGCTGGTAAGCAGTATGACTAGTATCGTCCACAACTCACTTGTGTTCTACTCGTGCATATCATCTACGCATAGACCTGGCTCATGATGCCACTGTTGGGGGACGTAGTATTTTAAAATTTTCCTACGATCACGCAAGATCTATCTACCAGATGCATAGCAACGAGAGGGGAGAGTGTGTCTACGTACCCTCGTAGATCGAAAGCAGAAGCGTCAAGTGACGCGGTTGATGTAGTCGAACTTCTTCGCGATTCAACCGATCAAGCACCGAACGTACGGCACCTCCGCGTTCAGCACACGTTCAGCTTGATGACGTCCCACGAGCTCTTGATCTAGTTGAGCTTCACGGGAGAGTTTCATCAGCATGACGGCCTGGTGACGGATCTGATGAAGTTACCGGCGCAGGGCTTCGCCTAAGCACTGCAACGGTATGACCGAGGTGTGTTTCTGTGGAGGGGGCACCACACACGACTGGAGAAATCAACTTGTGTGTTCTAGGGTGCCCCCTGCCCCCGTATATAAAGGAGCAAGGGGTAAGGCCGGCCGGCCCCTCTATGGCGCGCCAAGGGGTGCAATCCTACTAGGAATAGGATTGCAATCCTATTCCTAGTAGGAATCACCAAGAGGGAGAAGGGGGAAGGAAAGAGAGGGAGAGAAGGAGAGGAAAGAGGGGGCCGCGCCCCCGCCCCAAGTCCAATTCGGACTGCCCCTTGGGAGGCGGCACGCCACCTCCTGGCTGCTGCCCTCTTTCTTCCCAAAGGCCCACTAGGGCCCAACTTTCCCCCGGGGGGTTCCGGTAACCCCTCCGGCACTCCGGTAAATTCCGAAACTTTCCAGAACACTTCCGGTGTTCGAATATAGTCGTCCAATATATCAATCTTTACGTCACGGACATTCCAAGACTCCTCGTCATGTCCATGATCTCATCCGGGACTCCGAACTACCTCAATTACATCAAAACTCATAAACTCACAATACCGATCGTCATCAAACGTTAAGCGTGCGGACCCTACAGGTTCGAGAACTATGTAGACATGACCGAGACTCATCTCCGGTCAATAACCAATAGAGCAACCTGGATGCTCATATTGGCTCCTACATATTCTACAAAGATCTTTATCGGTCAAACCGCATAACAACATACGTTGTTCCTTTTGTCATCGGTATGTTACTTGCCCGAGATTCGATCGTCGGTATCTCAATACCTAGTTCAATCTCGTTATCGACAAGTCTCTTTACTCGTTCCGTAATACATCATCTCGTGACTAACTCATTAGTCATTTTCTTGCAAGGCTTATTATGATGTGCATCACCGAGAGGGCCCAGAGATACCTCTCCGACACTCGGAGTGACAAATCCTATTCTTGATCTATGCCAACACCACGAACACTTTTGGAGACACATGTAGAGCATCTTTATGATCACCCAGTTATGTTGTGATGTTTGATAGCACACAAGGTGTTCCTCTGGTATTCTGGAGTTGCATAATCTCATAGTCATAGGAACATGTATAAGTCATGAAGAAAGCAATAGCAGTAAAACTAAACGATCATAGTGCTAAGCTAACGGATGGTTCTTGTCCATCACATCATTCTCCTAATGATGTGATCCCGTTGATCAAATGACAACTCATGTCTATGGCTAGGAAACATAACCATCTTTGATCAATGAGCTAGTCTAGTAGAGGCATACTAGGAACATATTGTTTTGTCTATGTATTCACACATGTACTAAGTTTCCTTTTAATACAATTCTAGCATGAATAAAAGACATTTATCATGATATAAGGAAATACAAATAACATCTTTATTATTGCCTCTAGGGCATATTTCTTTCAGTCTCCCAGTTGAACTAGAGTCAATAATCTAGATTACAAAGTAATGACCCTAACACCCATGGAGTCTTGGTGCTGATCATGTTTTGCCCGTGGAAGAGGCTTAGTCAACGGGTCTGCAACATTCAGATCCATATGTATCTTATAAATCTCTATGTCTGCTTCCTTGACTAGATCGCGGATGGAATTGAAGCGTCTTTTGATGTGCTTTGTTCTCTTGTAAAACCTGGATTCCTTCGCCAAGGCTATTGCTCCAGTGTTGTCACAAAAGATTTTCATTGGACCCGATGCACTAGGTATTACACCTAGATCGGATATGAACTCCTTCATCCAGACTCCTTCATTTGCTGCTTCCGAAGCAGCTATGTATTCCGCTTCACACGTAGATCCCGCCATGACGCTCTTCTTGGAACTGCACCAACTGACAACTCCACCGTTTAATAAAAATACATATCCGGTTTGTGACTTAGAGTCATTCGGATTAGTGTCAAAGCTAGAATCGACGTAACCGTTTACGACGAGCTCTTTGTCACCTCCATACACGAGAAACATATCCTTTCTCCTTTTCAGGTATATCAGGATGTTTCTTGACCGATGTCCAGTGATCCCTGCTAGACTTACAGCAAGGCACACATCAGGTCTGGTACACAGAATTGCATACATGATAGATCCTACGGCTGAGGCATAGGGAATGACTTTCATTTTCTCTCTATCTTCTGAAGTGGCCGGGCATTGAGTCTTACTCAACTTCACACCTTGTAACACAGGCAAGAACCCTTTTTTTGACTGATCCATTTTGAACTTCTTCAAAACTTTATCAAGGTATGTGCTTTGTGAAAGTCCAATTAAGCGTCTTGATCTATCTCTACAGATCTTGATGCCTAATATGTAAGCAGCTTCACCAATGTCTTTCATTGAAAAACTCTTATTCAAGTATCCTTTTATGCTATCCAGAAATTATATATCATTTCCAATCAATAATATGACATCCCCATATAATATCAGAAATGCTACAGAGCTCCCACTCACTTTCTTGTAAATACAGGCTTCTCCAAAAGTTTGTATAATACCATAGGCTTTGATCACTTCATCAAAGCGTATATTCCAACTCCGAAATGCTTGCATCAGTCCATAGATGGACCGCTGGAGCTTGCACACTTTGTTAGCACCTTTTGGATCGACAAAACCCTCTGGTTGCATCATATACAACTATTCTTTGAGATATCCATTCAGGAATGCAGTTTTGACATCCATTTGCCAGATTTCATAATCATAAAATGCGGCAATTGCTAACATGATTCGGACAGACTTAAGCATCGCTACGGGTGAGAAAGTCTCATCATAGTCAACTCCTTGAACTTGTCGAAACCCTTTCGCAACAAGTCGAGCTTTGTAAACGGTAACATTATCGTCTGCGTCGGTCTTCCTCTTGAAGATTCATTTATTTTTCGATGGCTTGCCGATCATTGGGCAAGTCAACCAAAGTCCACACTTTGTTCTCATACATGGATCCCATCTCAGATTTCATGGCCTCAAGCCATTTTGTGGAATCTGGGCTCATCATCGCTTCCTCATAGTTCGTAGGTTCATCATGGTCTAGTAACATGACTTACAGAACTGGGTTGCCGTACCACTCTGGTGCGGAACGTACTCTGGCTGATCTACGACGTTCAGCAGAAACTTGATTTGAAGTTTCATGATCATCATCATTAGCTTCCTCGCTAATTGGCGTAGGAATCATTGGAACTAGTTTCTGTGATGTACTACTTTCCAATTTGGGAGAAGGTACAATTACCTCATCAAGTTCTACTTTCCTCCCACTCACTTCTTTCGAGAGAAACTCTTTGTTTAGAAAGGTCGATTCTTAGCAACGAATATCTTGCCTTCGGATCTGTGATAGAAGGTGTACCCAATAGTCTCCTTTGGGTATCCTATGAAGACACATTTCTCCGACTTGGGTTCGAGCTTATCAGGTTGAAGCTTTTTCACATAAGCATCGCAGCCCCAAACTTTAAGAAACGACAACTTTGGTTTCTTGCCAAACTACAGTTCATAAGGCGTCATCTCAACGGATTTAGATGGTGCCCTATTTAACGTGAATGCAGTTGTCTCTAAAGCATGACCCCAAAATGGTAGTGGTAAATCGGTAAGAGACATCATAGACCGTACCATATCCAATAAAGTACGGTTACGACGTTCGGACCCACCATTACGCTGTGGTGTTCCGGGTGGCGTGAGTTGTGAAACTATTCCACATTGTTTCAAATGAAGACCAAACTCGTAACTCAAATATTCACCTCCACGATCAGATCGTAGAAACTTTATTTTCTTGTTACGATGATTCTCTACTTCACTCTGAAATTCTTTGAACTTTTGAAATGTTTTAGACTTGTGTTTTATTAAGTAGATAAACCCATATCTGCTCAAATCATCAGTGAAGGTCAGAAAATAACGATACTCGCCGTGAGCTTCAATACTCATTGGTCCACATACATCAGTATGTATGATTTCCAACAAATCTGTTGCTCGCTCCACAGTTCCGGAGAACTAAGTTTTAGTCATCTTGCCCATAAGGCACGGTTCGCAAGCACCAAGTGATTCATAATCAAGTGATTCCAAAAGTCCATCACTATGGAGTTTCTTCATGCGCTTTAAACCAATATGACCTAAACGACAGTGCCACAAATAAGTTGCACTATCATTATTAACCTTGCATCTTTTGGCTTCAATATTATGAATATGTGTATCACTACAATCGAGATCCAACAAGAATAGACCACTCTTCAAGGGTGCATGAACATAAAAGATATTATTCATAAAAATAGAACAACCATTATTCTCTGATTTAAATGAATAACCGTCTCGCAACAAACAAGATCCAGATATAATGTTCATGCTTAACGCTGGCACCAAATAACAATTATTTAGGTCTAAAACTAATCCTGAAGGTAGATGTAGAGGTAGCGTGCCGACGGCGATCACATCGACTTTGGAACCATTTCCCACGCGCATCATCACCTCGTCCTTAGCCAATCTTCGTTTAATCAGTAGTCCCTGTTTCGAGTTACAAATATTAGCAACCGAACCGGTATCAAATACCCAGGTACTACTACGAGCATTAGTAAGGTACACATCAATAACATGTATATCACATATACCTTTGTTCACCTTGTCATCCTTCTTATCCGCCAAATACTTGGGGCAGTTCCACTTCCAGTGTCCAGTCCCTTTGCAGTAGAAGCACTCAGTTTCAGGCTTGGCTCTAGACTTGGGTTTCTTCGCAGGAGTAGCAACTGTCTTGCTATTCTTCTTGAAGTTCCCCTTCTTTCCCTTGCCCTTTTTCTTGAAACTATTGGTCTTGTTAACCATCAACACTTGATGCTCCTTTTTTATTTCTACCTCCGCAGCTTTGAGCGTAGCGAAGAGCTCGGGAATTGTCTTCTGCATCCCTTGCATATTATAGTTCATCACGAAGCCTTTATAGCTTGGTGGCAGTGATTGAAGAACTCTATCAATAACACTATCCTCGTCAACTTTGCAACCAAGTTGAGTCATACGATTGTAGTACCCAGACATTCTGAGCAAGTGTTCACTGATAGGACTATTCTCCTCCATCTTGCAGCTATAGAACTTATTGGAAATCTCATATTTGTCAATCCGGGCATTTTCTTGAAATATACCCAGACATTCTGAGCAAGTGTTCACTGATAGGACTATTCTCCTCCATCTTGCAGCTATAGAACTTATTGGAAATCTCATATTTGTCAATCCGGGCATTTTCTTGAAATATTAACTTCAACTCATGGAACATCTCATATGGTCCATGACGTTCAAAACATTGTTGAAGTCCCGGTTCTAAGCTGTAAAGCATGGCACACTAAACTATCGTGTAGTCATCAGACCACGTCTGCCAGACGTTCAAAACGTCTACATTAGCGGGAGGGGGCTTGTCACCTAGCGGTGCTTCAAGGACATAATTCTTCTATCTAGCAATGAGGATAATCCTCAAGTTACAGACCCGGTCCGTGTAATTGCTACCATCATCTTTCAACTTAGCTTTCTCTAGGAATGCATTAAAATTCAAAGGAACGGTAGCACATGCCATTGAACTACAACAACATATATATGCAAAAACTATCAGGACTAAGTTCATGATAAATTAAAGTTCAATTAATCATATTACTTAAAGAACTCCCACTTAGATAGACATCCCTCCGGTCATCTAAATGATCACGTGATCCAAATCAACTAAACCATGTCCGATCATCACGTGAGATGGAGTAGTTTCAATGGTGAACATCTTATGTTGATCATATCTACTATATGATTCACGCTCGACCTTTCGGTCTCCAGTGTTCCGAGGCCATATCTGCATATGCTAGGCTCGTCAAGTTTAACCCGAGTATTCTGCGTGTGCAAAACTGGCTTACACCCGTTGTATTTGAACGTAGAGCTTATCACACCCGATCATCACGTGGTGTCTCGGCACGACGAACTTTCGCAACGGTGCATACTCAGGGAGAACACTTATACCTTGAAATTTTGTAAGGGATCATCTTATAATGCTACCGCCGTACTAAGCAAAATAAGAAGCATAATAAGACAAACATCATATGCCATCAAAATATGTGACATGATATGGCCATCATCAGCTTGTGCTTTTGATCTCCATCTCCAAAGCACCGTCATGATCACCTTCGTCACCGGTGCGACACCTTGATCTCCATCGTAGCATCGTTGTCGTCTCGCCAACTATTGCTTCCACGACTATCGCTACCGCTTAGTGATAAAGTAAAGCAATTACATGGCGACTGTATTTCATACAATAAAGAAACAACCATATGGCTCCTGCCAGTTGCCAATAACTTTACAAAACATGATCATCTCATACAAAACCGTATAACTCATCATGTCTTGACCATATCACATCACAACATGCCCTGCAAAAACAAGTTAGACGTCCTCTACTTTGTTGTTGCAAGTTTTATGTGGCTGCTACGGGCTTAGCAAGAACCGTTCTTACCTACGCATACAAAACCACAACGATGTTTCGTCAAGTATGTGTTGTTTTAACCTTCACAAGGACCGGGCGTAGTCATACCCGATTCAGCTAAAGTAAGAGAGACAGACACCCGCCATTCACCTTTAAGCAACGAGTGCTCATAACGGTGAAACTAGTCTCGCGTAAGCGTACGCGTAATGTCGGTCCGGGCCGCTTCATCTCACAATACCGCCGAAGCAAAGTATGACATGCTGGTAAGCAGTATGACTAGTATCGTCCACAACTCACTTGTGTTCTACTCGTGCATATCATCTACGCATAGACTTGGCTCATGAAGCCACTGTTGGGGAATGTAGTATTTTAAAATTTTCCTACAATCACGCAAGATCTATCTACCAGATACATAGCAACGAGAGGGGAGAGTGTATCTACGTACCCTCGTAGACCGAAAGCGGAAGCGTCAAGTGACGCGATTGATGCAGTCGAACTTCTTCGTGGTTCAACTGATCAAGCACCGAACGTACGGCACCTCCGAGTTCAGCACATGTTCAGCTTGATGACGTCCCACGAGCTCTTGATCCAGTTGAGCTTCACGGGAGAGTTTCGTCAGCACGACGGCGTGGTGACGGATATGATGAAGTTACCGGCGCAGGGCTTCACCTAAGCACTGCAACGGTATGACCGAGGTGTGTTTCTGTGGAGGGAGGCATCGCACATGGCTGGAGAGATAAACTTGTTTGTTCTAGGGTGCCCCCAGCCCTCGTATATAAAGGAGCAAGGGGGAAGGCCGGCCGGCCCCTCTATGGCGCGCCAAGGGGTGCAATCCTACTAGGAATAGGATTGCAATCCTATTCCTAGTAGGAATCACCAAGAGGGAGAAGGGGAAGGAAAGAGAGGGAGAGAAGGAGAGGGAAAGAAGGGGCCGCGCCCCCCTCCCCTAGTCCAATTCGGACTGCCCCTTGGCAGGGGGCGCGCCACCTCCTGCCTGCTGCCCTCTGATACGTCCAAAACGTATCTATAATTTCTGCTTGCTCCATGCCTCTTTTGTGTGATATTGCTATGATATTTATGCACTTCCATACACTTTTGATCATATTTGGACTAACCTACTAATGGTTGCAAAAGTGCACAATGTTCTTGTTTTACACTTTATTGTGTAGGAATTACTTGGAAATTGACAAAAGCGCAAAAGGAGTCGTATTGGAGTAGGACTCTGACTTTCCTGAAATCTGTCTGAGAACGTTTTTTAAAGATGGTCACGTTCCGTCCCGAAGACGACGTCAAACGGAAAAAGTCTAGTTGCGAAATTGTGGGGAATTTCGAGGCGATGCTTCTGGATATAAAATTCGTCCAAATCGGAGTCCGGACGGCCGCGTAAAGCCCGTTTTACTAAGGCCCAAAATCTGATGACGGGAATCCGAGAGTCTATATAAAGAGAGGAAACCTAGGTCACCAAGGGCCATGAATTTTTCTTCTCCCGAGCCGCCGTCTTGGAGGGGAGGACCAGCACCATTGCAGCACCATCCACAAGGAAGAAGGGGGGCCAAGGAGCTGCTGCCCCCTAGGGCCGCCGCCGCCCCGAGGGCCGCCGCCGCCCCCTAGGGCCGCCGCCGCCGCCTCCGTGGCTGCCGCCGGCCATCTCCTCCTCGCGGGGCTGCACCTCTCCATCAACACCATCATCAACTTCCTCCTCACCATGTCCATACGTGATTAGTCTTCTCCGGGGCCGAGGGCTCGTACGTGTAGCTATGTGGTTATCTCTCTCTCCCATGATGTGATCTTCGTTGTGATCATAGGCTATGTTAATCTAGGGTGATCCCATGATGTTTCCCCTACCTCTATGTATTGGATTGATGTACTCACTTGTCTTTATCTAGTATAATCCCCGAGACCAAGGTGGCAGCGGTCTATTGGACATGGATTAGAAAAATATTTTAATGAGTGATTTCCTCTCTTGTGTGTTGATTGAAGATTGAGAGTCTCTTGGTGCTTGTCTTTGACTATCCTTTAGATATGTTGTGGTGATTGTGGGACTCTCTTTGGATGGCCGCGGTGACATTGGGAAATCCTTAGATTGGGAACTACGAACTTTGAGGTGTGCTTTTGTAGCCCTACATAATTCTCGTCCTCTCTTGACCACGAAGGAATGACCTCCGGGTGCGTCTCCATTGCATGTTTTATGGGAAATATCATGTGATTCGATTATGTTAATGTTGTTGGGAGTTGCCACTAGTGAAAGTATGAACCCTAGGCCTTGTTTCCCCGATATTATATCACCATCACCCCTATCTTTACCGTTTTTCTTAGTTCGATTCCTTTGGTAGTATCTTGATCTAGTAGAATAAAGTTAGCATGATCTAGTCATGAGATTTTGCTTTATGATCTTTACCCTTTGTAATCGAGTCCGTGAGCTATATAATAAAGATTAGTGTTGAGTCAAGGGCTTAATTTCCTCACTTTGGTCATGATAAAGAGAAAGAAAACATAAAGAGTATCCAAGAGATCATATTGATCTTATGGGAAGTAATGACCTCACATATAAAGAGTATGATGAATAAAAGTTGTTGCGAGTTGACAAACATAGTTTTGGTCATCGTTGCAATTCATAGGAAGTAATAAAAGAAGAGAGGCTTCACATACAAATATACTATCTTGGACATCTTTTATGATTGTGAGCACTTATTAAAATATGACATGCTAAAGAGTTGATGTTGGACAAGGAAGTCAACATAATGGGTTATGTTTTCTTATATCCGAAATAAAGTATATTGTCATGGATCATCCAACATGTTGAGCTTGCCTTTCCCCCTCATGCTAGCCAAAACTCCTCGCAGTAAGTAGGGATACTACTTGTGCTTCCACACACCGTTAAACCCAGTTTTGCCATGAGATTCCACCATACCTACCTATGGATTGAGAAAGATCCTTCCAAGTAAGTTGTCATGTTGCAAACTCGCTAAAATATGTATGATTTATTAGTGTGGAGGAAATAATATTTATACGATCTTGTGATATGGAAGTAATAAAAGCGATGGACTTCATAATAAAGGTCCTTATGACAAGTGGCAGTATAAAGTGACGTTCTTCTGTGCTAAGACTTTGTGCATCCAACCATAAAAACACATGACAACCTCTGCTTCCCCCTGCGAAGGGCCTATCTATTATTCTTGCCTTTTAAGAGTCAAGGTGAAATTCACCTTTCCTTTTTACATTTTGTCCTTTGGCAAGCACATTGTGTTGGAAAGATCCTGTCATATATACCCACTTGGATGTAAGTTTTCATGATCTATTACTGTTGACATTACCCTTGAGGTAAAAGGTTGGGAGGCAACACCATAAGCCCCTATCTTTCTCCGTGTTCGATTAAAACTCCATAAACATAAGTATTGCGTGAGTGTGAACAATTTTGAAAGACAATATGATAGTTGAGTATGTAGGCTTGCTGAAAAGCTCTTATATAGACTATTTCCGATGTTACAATAAATTGCAATTGCTTCAATGACCGACATCAAAGTTTGTTAGTTTTTAATGAAGTTTATGATTCATGCTTGATATGGTGAATGAATTGTTACTTTAGCATAAGAATCATATGAAAATATATATATGTTGCTGCTATAAGAATGATCATGATGCCCTCATGTCCGTATTTTGTTTTTATCGACACCTCTATCTCTAAACATGTGGACATATTTTTCGATATCGGCTTTCGCTTGAGGACAAGCAAGGCCTAAGCTTGGGGGAGTTGATATGTCCATTTGGCATCATGCTTTTATGTTGATATTTATTGCATTATGGGCTGTTATTACACGTTATGTCACAATACTTATGCCTTTTCTCTCTTATTTTACAAGGTTTACATGAAGAAGGAGAAAGCCGGCAGCTGGAATTCTGGGCTGGAAAAGGAGCAAACTCTGGAAACCTATTCTGCACAACTCCAAAAGCCCCGAAACTTCACAGAACTTCGTTTCAGAAAATATAAAAAATATCTGGCGAAAGAAGACCACGAGGGGGGCCACCTGCTGTTCACGAGGGTGGGGGCGCGCCCCTGTCTCGTGGGCCCACCGACGGCCCCCGATGCCCATCTTCTCCTATATGAAGTGTTTTGACCTGGAAAAAATCAGAAGGAGGCTTTCGGGACCAAACGCCACCATCTCGAGGCGGAACTGAGGCGGAAACCAATCTAGGGCTCTGGCAGAGCTGTTCTGTCGGGGATACTTCCCTCTAGGAGGGGGAAATCGTCACCGCCGTCATCACCAACAACTCTCCCATCTTGGGGAGGGCTATCTTCATCAACATCTTCACCAGCACCATCTCCTCTCAAACCCTAGTTCATCTCATGTATCCAATCTTTGTACCCAAACCTAAGATTGGTACATGTGGGTTGCTAGTAGTGTTGATTACTCCTTGTAGTTGATGCTAGTTGGTTTATTTGGTGGAAGATCATATGTTTAGATCCATTATGCATATTAATACCCCTCTGATCATGAAAAATATTATGTCTTGTGAGTAGTTACATTTTTTCCTGAGGACATGGGAGAAGTCTTGCTATTAGTAGTCATGTGAATTTGGTCTTTGTTCGATATTTTGAGGCCCGACACGATTGCTCGCAGGGAACAAAAGAGGGAACCTAAGGAGGGCACGACCGAAGACTTCACCGGCGGTGCCGTACGGACGCTCGCGCCCCACTACGGGCTCGACGAGAGCTCAGGGGCTCATAGTTGTCATCGTTGCTCATCTCAGGATCGTCGCTAGGCTCCGGCGATTCACCGCTGGAGGAATAGCCGCCAACAAGGCCAAGGGCAAGTTCAGTGCACGCGGCCGCGTCATGTGGGTCGTTCCTCCCGAGCAGCACTCCAGGCGTTGGCCGTCTTCACCGAAGATCTTGAAGAAGAGCGTGGAGACTCTGTCGAACTCGAAGTGGATGCCGGAGGCTCCTTCAGGACGGAACGCGCGGGCGATCTCACCCCACCCTCGAGCCATGAAGACACCGGCTGGGGTTGTCGGTGTCAAAACCAGCAAATCTCGGATAGGGGGGCCCAAGCTCTGCGTTTAGAGGATCGATGGTGACAGGGGGCTGGGGACACAATTTTTACCCAGGTTCAGGCCCTCTTGATCGAGGTAATACCCTACTTCCTGCTATATTAATATGGATGAATATGAAGACAAGAGTTGATCTACCTCGAGATCGTAATGGCTAAACCCTAAAGTCTAGCCTATGAGGATATCGTGATATTGATGATCCCCTCTATATATTAAACCCCCTGGCTTATATACACGCCAGAGGGGACCTAGGGTTACAAGGGTGACTTGGGGAGGAAGTAATTGATACATCCGGACTCTACACTTGCCTTTCTATGTACATAGGAGTCCTGACCAAACACAAGGGAGAGTCTTCTGCTTCTTTACGTGGCCCATCAATATGGCCCAGCTTCAATGACACGGATGCCTGAGGACCCCTGAATACAGGACTCCCTCAATAGCCCCCGGACTTGCCTTCAAGGAAGAGATTGTTTCCGGCTTCATGTATTTGGTCTTGCAAGGTGAGTCCTCCTGGATGATAGTCCGGCTTCTTTAAATATTGTATTCCGATGATTCCTTGCCGCCGTCGCCTTGGCTTCCATGTGTCCAATGAATGCGACCCGTCTGGTTAGTTTTACAAATACCCCCTTGACTATGTAGGGAAGGCGCCTATATAAGAGAATATATCCCAGTTGCCTCTCCATCCCATTCCAGGCGGAAGAAACTCTAGTGCCTGCAAAAAAATCTTCAAACATGGCTAGCACCCCAAGCTCCTCCTCACGCCCTCATATGCCTCGTGCAGGAGATTGGAAAAGCTGCTATGTGTCCCATGTGCATCTGAGGACACTTCAAGCGCAAGGATATATCCCTCCAGACGATCTAGTCCCCGTCCGGGCCGGACTAACTTTTATCGACAACCAAGCCCTAGCAGAGAGCTTTCCCAACCCCTCCGATGGAGAGTGGGTATCTTTTGTCCCCTTCCTTTTAAGAGCCGTAGGGTTGCCCGTCCACCCCTTCCTTAGGGGACTCCTAGACTTCTATGGTCTCCAACTGCGCGATCTTACGCCGGGGTCAATCATGCACATCGCGGGTTTTGTCGCTTTATGTGAACTGTTCTTGGGCTACGAGCCTCACTTCGAGATGTGGTGAAAGTTCTTCTGCCTTGTCCCTCGCTCAGAAAAGGGATCCATATTTGAAGTTGGGGGCGCCGAAGTATGGCGCATAGACGGGACAGGCTATCTGCCCGGTACTCCCAAGAAAGCATCCGAAGAGTGGCCTTCAGTGTGGTTTTACATTGAGGACATTGATCTGCCGGATCCAGTTCGGCGAGGCCTCCCCAAATATTCCAGTGCTCCACCAAAGAAGATTTTCAACTCGTGTCCCCACGGTCCTTCAGAAGAAGAGAGAGCGGAGGTCAGCAGACTGGCTGGCAAGATCAAATTGCTCGCCAGTTCGGGGTTATCTATAATCGAAGTGATAGTCATTTCAATAAAGCGATGCGTGCAACCACTTCAAGCCAGAGGATTTCCAATGTGGCACTATAATGGCCAGGATGACGCGCTGCTTACGCCTAGGTCTAGATGACCCTGCCGCTCTAGCCGCTGTCCCGGAAGGTCTTTATAAGGGAGAGAAGCAAGACTTCATTCGTTTAACGTGCCAGGAGGGTTTTTTATGTACAATCCTCCTGACTGGGTAAGTTTCTCTCTTGAACGCCCACTTTTTCTTCGCTATGATGTATTGACCGAACTAAACTCGGTTTTCTCCCTATAGGAGTGGAGGAAGGTGATTGAGGGGATTAATAGTCTCGCCCCTCAGCCAGAGGACCGATTCCAAAATGTGGGCCCCGAATATGATGAAGATCCAGACATAGGCATAGAGCTAGAAGAGGGAGTCTTCTATCAGGCATGCCGTGAGGGCACCCTGGTGGCTATAGTAGCCGATTACCCAGGCCTCATTCCTTCTTCCCGTGTAAGTACTTTAGGACATATCTCAGCAAAGGGAAGATTCCCAGTGTGCCTTACCCACTGTATTTTATCATACTTGAACAGGGACGACGCTCCTCACGCCGAACTGTGCGAAGACCGTCAACCCAGAGGCTGATGCCCGCATCAGGTGAGGCCTCGAAGTGAAAGAGGACCACGAACACCAACAGACCTTCAAAGAGGTATGTTTGTTTTGACACACGCTGGATAGTGAAATCGGTATTACAACTTTCCGCTTTGTTTTTTCCTTTTAGGAGGAATACACATAGGACTGTCTCCGGAGACAATGCAAAGCAAGCTCCAGCCAATCCGGCATCAGGCCCGTCAGGGGTTAATGTTGATTCAGTGTCGTATTGTCCTCTCCATGAGGATTCAGACGGAATGTCAATTACTAATTCCAAAGTGGAGGTTGTGATGATTCATCGGTGGCGAAAAGCAGCCATGCGTGACCCCGCCTTTTCTAAGAAGGCGTTTAACGCCCTCGGTTCTGCAGATGACTATATTCGAACCGCTCAAGACGGACTCGCTGGAGCCACTCACCGGCTTTCAAAAGATATGCGGGTGACTGTATATTTTGGTGTTCCCATGCTAGTAGCCCCCGAGACTTAAAGCAGTTGGTACAACTGATTTCAGGATCATTGTGTTTTTGTAGGTGCTTCAAGAAAAGAATAACTCCTTATCCAAGGAGCTTGAAGAGTGCCGGACCCAGCTCGCCGAATTGAAATTTTTGAAGGAATCCGGAAAGGATGCTGGTGGTAAGAACAATGGTGTCCGAGTACTATGATAGTTGTGCTTATCACTAGGATGTTATGTATATACTAATTTGTAATACAGCAACAGGGTCGACCGACCAAACGGAGAGGGAGCTAAGAGCTGCTTTGGCGGACAAAAAATTTGCCGGAGGGGAAACATCCCCTGGCAAGCGCGTATTGACGCAAGCCATAGAGAAAAGAAACCAAGCGCAGGATAAAAGCACTAGGTTGGAACAGGAGCTAAAGGGTGTAAGAGCCCAGCTTTCAAGTACCATGGAAGAGAACCGGAGGCTAAAAGGTGGCATGTTCAGTATGTCCCTTATACCTAGCTCTCCTTATAGTCTCTTATTTTGGAAGTTTCTCATAAAACTTATCCTGCAGGTTTGTTAACTGGGCAACCCGAAGGAGGAGTGTCCGGTTTTGAGGGTCACATGCTGCGAGAGCTTTCCAGAGCCCACGAGTGGGATCGGAAGGCCATGAAGAGTATGGTCAGGGCTTTATGGCCAAGCGACTCACCTCCAGAAACCATGGAGGACTTGGCGGACCTGTTCAAAGGGGCTCGACGCCGCTTTGAACTGTGGAAAGCATCAGCATGTCGCATGGCTGCTCGAGAAGCATGGGCCATGGTGAAGACGCGCTACTCGCCTTGATCCAAATCATATGGCCCGCGTGGGACCTCGAGGGTCCGATGGACAAGAAATTCCTCCTCATTTGGTATACGACCAAGTAGAGATAGCTTCCAAGCTTTCCCAACAGGACTGTAAACTAGACAGCCTCATAGAGGGAATAGAGGAAGAGTAGTCGTTTGATTCTATGTATTAATGTACTTTTACCATCAAACTTATCTCCAGCCAAATTTATATAAAGTTTGTCATGGCCGACCATGTGCTTTAACCTCCATAAACCCAAAGGCTGGAGTGCTTCCGAATACTACATATGTGTTAAAACACGTGATATGTTCAGAAACCAGGCAATCTAGTCATAATTTCTTGAATAGACAAACTGTGTTCGGGGAGTTATGTTATATTACTATTTAACGTAAGAAACATCTTCCAAAGAGAATAGTTCTGTTAGGGGTTCCTTTCCCTGGGTCGGTGTGCAAAAAGATGCGGGCCTAGCTTTTTGATCCTGTGAAAAGGATTGAAGGATGCCATATCCTATAGTAGTTTAAAATACGCTTTAGAATGTGATATGTCGTGTATCCGCCGACCGATCATTCCCTTAAGAGCGCTAGCTTTCGGCTTCACCCAGTCTGAGGTACATGTCCGGATTACCCGGTTGTAACAATCGCACAGGTGCTCCCTTTACGCCCTAGCCGAACAATCAGAAACGTAGGGGTAAGCATAGGAGCCAGGCAATCCAGCTTGGCCAGAACTTAAGTCATATTGGTGCATATAATGGCAAGGATAGACTGTAAAAACGGACGACATTTTAAGCAATAAGTTTTATTGGTAATGGGCTTCGTTAAAGAAGCCCCCAGGTATATTTGAGGTAGATACATTCGGAGATGTACTTATCTTGTGGCAATTCGGGCGAGCCGAATACTTGCGAATGAGGGGAAAATATAAAAAGAAAAGGAGAAAAAAATAAAAGGTAAAAGACAATACCTAACTTATAAAGAGGACAAAATTGCTACCGAACTATCCATAAACTTGTCGGATCCTGGCAGCGTTCCACGGGTTCGGCTCAAGGCGGTTGTCATGTGCATTGCGAAGGCGATAGGCTCCACCGGTGAGTACTTTGTCAATAATGAAGGGGCCCTCCCATTTTGGTTTGAGCTTGTCCTTTTTCTTCTCCGGGAGGCGTGAAACGAGTTCGCCGATGTTGTATGTCTTGGCCCGCACTTCTCTGCTCTGGTGTCGCCTGGCCTGTTGTTGATAAAATGCGGAATGGGCTTGCGCTGTATCGCACTCCTTTTCAAGTCCATTTAGTGTTGGAAATATGCCCTAGAGGCAATAATAAAATGGTTATTATTATATTTCCTTGTTCATGATAATTGTCTATTGTTCATGCTTTAATTGTATTATCCAGAAACAGTAATGCAAGTGTGAATACTTAGACCACGATTGTCCCTAGTAAGCCTCTAGTTGACTAGCTTGTTGATCAACAGATGGTTACGATTTCCTGACCATGGACATTGGATGTCATTGATAACGGGATCACATCATTAGGAGAATGATGTGATGGACAAGACCCAATCCTAAGCCTAGCACAAGATCGTGTAGTTCGTATGCTAAAGCTTTTCCAATGTCAAGAATCCTTTTCTTAGACCATGAGGTTGTGCAACTCCCGGATACCGTAGGAATACTTTGGGTGTGCCAAACGTCACAAGTAACTAGGTGGCTATAAAGGTACACTACGGGTATCTCCGAAAGCATCTGTTGGGTTGGCACGAACCGAGACTGGGATTTGTCACTCCGTATGACGGAGAGGTATCTCTGGGCCCACTCGGTAAGACATCATCGTAATGAGCTCAATGTGACTAAGGGGTTGGTCACGGGATGATGTGTTACGGAATGAGTAAAGAGACTTGCCATGACGAGATTGAACAAGGTATCGGTATACCGACGATCGAATCTCGGGAAAGTGCTATACCGATAGACAAAGGGAATCGTATACGAGATTGATTGAATCCTTGACATCATGGTTCATCCGATGAGATCATCGTGGAACATGTGGGAGCCAAATTGGGTATCCAGATCCCGCTGTTGGTTATTGGCCGGAGAGTTGTCTCGGTCATGTCTGCATGGTTCCCGAACCCGTAGGGTCTACACACTTAAGGTTCGAGGACGCTAGGGTTATAGGGAATAGATATACGTGGTTACCGAATGTTGTTCGGAGTCCCGGATGAGATCCCGGACGTCACAAGGAGTTCCGGAATGGTCCGGAGGTAAAGATTTATATATGGGAAGTCATCATACGGTCACCGGAATAATTCCGGGGGTTGCCGATATTGTACCGGGACCACCGAAGGGGTTCCGGGGGTCCACCGGGAGGGTCCACCTGCCCCGGAGGGCCCTATGGGTTGTATGTGGAGAGGGACCAGCCCCTTAGTGGGCTGGGCGCCTCCCCCTAGGGCCCATGCGCCTAGGGTTTGGGGGGAACCCTAAGGGGGGGGCGCCCCCCTTGCCTTGGGGGGCAAGGCACCCCCCTGGCCGCCGCCCCCTCCTCAGATTGGATTAGAGGGGGGCGGCCCCCCTCTCCCTTGCCCCTATATATATGTAGGGAATGGGAGGGCAGCCGCACCCCAAACTCTTGGCGCAGCCCTCCCCTCTCCCAATTCCTCCTCCTCTTCCCTGGTGCTTGGCAAAGCCCTGCAGGATTGCCACGCTCCTCCATCACCACCACACCGTCGTGCTGCTGCTGGACGGAGTCTTCCCCAACCTCTCCTTCTCTCCTTGCTGGATCAAGGCGTGGGAGACGTCACCGGGCTGCACAGGTGTTGAACATGGAGGCGCCGTTGTTCGGCGCTTAGAACAGAATCAACCGCGATCTGAATCGCTGCGAGTACGACTCCTTCATCCGCGTTCTTGTAATGCTTCCGCATCGCGATCTTCAAATGTATGAAGATGCACTCCCCTCTCGTTTCTAGGGGACTCCATAGATAGATCTTGGTGATGCGTAGGAAATTTTTTGATTTTCTGCAATGATCCCCAACAGTGGTATCAGAGCTAGGTCTATGCGTAGTTACTATGCATGAGTAGAACACAAGTTGTTGTGGGCGTAGATCATGTCAATTTACTTGCCGCTACTAGTCTTATCTTGATTCGGCAGCATCGTGGGATGAAGCGGCCCAGACCGACCTTACACGTACGCTTACGTGAGACAGGTTCCACCAACTGACATGCACTAGTTACATAAGGTGGCTAGTGGGTGTCTGTCTCTCCCACTTTAGTCGGATCGGATTCGATGGAAAGGGTCCTTATGAAGGGTAAATAGAAATTGGCATATCACGTTGTGGTTTTGGCGTAGGTAAGAAACGTTCTTGCTAGAAACCTATAGCAGCCGCGTAAAAACTTGCAACAACAATTAGAGGACGTCTAACTTGTTCTTGCAGCATGTGCCGTGTGATGTGATATGGCCAAAAGGATGTGATGAATGATATATATGTGATGTATGAGATTGATCATGTTCTTGTAATAGGAATCACGACTTGCATGTTGATGAGTATGACAACCGGCAGGAGCCATAGGAGTTGTCTTACTTTATTGTATGACCTGCGTGTCACTGAAAATGCCATGTAATTACTTTACTTTATTGCTAACCCTTAGCCATAGTAGTAGAAGTAATGTTTGGCGAGACGACTTCATGAAGACACGATGATGGAGATCATGATGATGGAGATCATGGTGTCATGCCGGTGACGATGATGATCATGGAGCCCCGAAGATGAAGATCAAAAGGAGCAAAATGATATTGGCCATATCATGTCACTATTTGATTGCATGTGATGTTTATCATGTTTTACATCTTATTTGCTTAGAACGACGGTAATAAATAAGATGATCTCTCACTAAAATTTCAAGAATTATGTTCCCCCTAACTGTGCACCGTTGCTAAGGTCCGAAGCACCACGTGATGATCGGGTGTGATAGGCTCTAACGTTCGCATACAATGGGTGTAAGCCAGATTTACACACGCAATACACTTAGGGTTCACTTGACGAGCCTAGCATGCACAGATATGGCCTCAGAACACGGAAGACCGAAAGGTCAAACATGAGTCGTATAGAAGATACAATCAACATAAAGATGTTCACCGTTGATGACTAGTCCGTCTCACGTGATGATCGGACACGACCTAGTCGATTCGGATCATGCATCACTTAGATGACTAGAGAGATGTCTATCTGAGTGGGAGTTCATTAAAATTGTTTAGATGAACTTAATTGTCATGAACATAGTCTAAAATCTTTACAATATGTCTTGTAGATCCAATGGCACACGCTAATGTTGCCCTCAACTTCAACGCGTTCCTAGAGAAAACCAAGCTGAAAGACGATGGTAGCAACTATACGGATTGGGTCCGTAACTTGAGGATCATCCTCATAGCTGCCAAGAAAGCATATATCCTTGAAGCACCGCTAGGTGATGCACCCGTGTTCCCAGCAGCTCAAGACGTTATGAATGCCTGGCAGTCGCGTAGTGATGATTACTCCCTGGTTCAGTGCGGCATGCTTTACAGCTTAGAATCGGGGCTCCAAAAGCATTTTGAGCAACACGGAGCATATGAGATGTTCCAAGAGCTGAAAATGGTTTTCCAAGCTCATGCCCGAGTCGAGAGATATGAAGTCTCCGACAAGTTCTATAGTTGTAAGATGGAGGAGAATAGTTCTGTCAGCGAACATATACTCAAAATGTCTGGGTTGCACAACCGCTTGTCTCAGCTGGGAATTAATCTCCCAGATGACGCGGTCGTTGACAGAATCCTCCAGTCACTCCCACCTAGCTACAAGAGCTTCGTGATGAACTTCAATATGCAGGGGATGGAGAAGTCCATTCCCGAGGTATATTCAATACTAAAATCAATGGAGGTGGAGACCAAAAAGGAACATTGTCGGTGTACAAAAAGAGGGGTACACTTTTTGTACCCCTATGACTGTGCACGGGTAGTCTGAGCCACGGGCACCACCACACCAAGCATGGCAAGGGAGGTGAGCCGGGGTAAGACCGAAGCTTGATGGAGACTGGAACAACGCCAAGAACAAGACCACAAAGAGCAAAGGGACGAAGCGGCTTTCCCCGGCAAGATCCTTGCCGGGAGCTAGTTTCAGCAGCCCTGGCAAGATCCTTGCTGGGGCCGGCTCTGGCAGTCCCGGCAAGACTCTTGCCGCGGCAGCTCGCCCCACGCCGACGGAGCGAATCACCCTTGAGTCCACTACCCCCATGGGGCAAGGATTCGAGAGATATCTCCGTGGTGGCATGCAGATCTTTGTGAAGACATTCAAGAACACATACACACACTAAGAGGACGACGACCCTTGGTGGGATCCCAGCCAAGGAGAACCACAAGACCTCCGGCAGGCACCTTGCCGGGGATGACAGCAGGCGCCGCGGCAAGACCCTTGCCGGGGCCCCGGCAAGGCCCTTGCCAAGGGCTTCCACGGGCCCACCATCAGGCCCGCGCCAACTACGCTTCCACCGCCCCATGCAACTGCCGACCCAACCAGCTGGGCAGGCACCTGCGTGGCAACATGCAGATCCTCGTGGAGACCCACCTTTGCGCCACCTCAGCTACCTGCGTGCCTACATGGCACCCCAGGCATCGCTGGCCAGGGCGCGTGTCAACACAAGGAGGAGCGGCGACGGACAAGATGGACGTCTCCCCTCGTCCCCGATAAAGCGAGGACACCTAAGCTAAGCGCATTAAATGTGCCTTGTCTTGTAATGCGAGGGATAACCTCGCATCAGCGTACCCTCTCCATCTCCTGTGTGCCACTGTGGCAACCCCTTTTCCCTATAAAAGGAGGCCCGAGGCGACCAGGAGAAAGATTCGGCTCTTTAGAACTCCTCGCGACTCGGCTTTTGGAGCTCCTCGCTAGCTGAAGAACATAAACATATAATCCACCAAAGCAGGAGTAGGGTTTTACGCATCCTTGCAGCCCAAACCTGGGTAAAGGAACCGTGTGCTAATTGTTAGATCCGCTCTTCTCTCAACCCCGCGCCCCGCAACCGTAGTAGGGATTCTTGTGATCCCATAGGTGTCGATCCAAATACACCGACATCTTTGGCGCGCCAGGTAGGGGGCGCAGTTGTGAGAATCGGCTCTAGTAGTTGGCCCGACGCTCTCTCGTCTTCGTCGCCCTTTGAGAAGGTAGGAGGCCGAAAGATCTGCGCTCGAGCGACTACAGATAGAAGCTAAGTTACATCGAACCTTGGATATTTCTACCCTATTATTTAAAGTTATTATCCTCGGAGGTGTCATTCTTTGTGCAAAAAGAAACCTGCACGCAAGTGGGGCCCTTCCTGATCGGCAATGCCTTTGCTCTGTTTCGAGTCCGCCCAACAGTTCAAACGGCTGCTTTGGAAACGGTAGGGTAGCCTTCCGCAATTGGCAAAGCTCTCGACTCTGACTCGAGTCAAACTCGACAGTTCGAGCGTCTACGTTAAGAGCAGCAAGGTGGCGGACCCGGCAGCACGCTCGCCCGGCAGGCCAATGGGGACCCATCCCCAAGACGCCGCCTTGGGTATTTCGCGCCGGCAAGCCTACCCAGTTAACGTAGGGTAGACACACAAAGAGGCAGCAAACAGGAAAATAACATGCATGATTCTAAAGATATTTCAAAGTTATATTACATCATGTCATCGCTGCGGTTCTAACTAAAGATAAAATTTGTCTTGGTCATGAATCCGCAGCGGCGAAGAAGAACGGGATGCCTAATCCCGACGCTGGCCCTCTACCCTCTTGATTTCGTCAATGCGGCTGATGACGGGCTTGATGCGCTCCTTGAGAACCGTGAGGTCAGCATCCTCCGGCAAGCTATCCATCGCGGCTTCGAAGTCGAGGGCGGGGTTCCAGAACGCCATATTGGTCATGACCGCCCGACAAAGCCGCCAGGCCTCCCCGGCGAGTGTGGCCGTTGTTTGGAGTGAAGATCAGCCAAGGCACCGAGGACGCCCTCGAAGAACAGGGTCAGCTTGGCGTTGACGGACCCGCTCCGCTCAGGGGCGTACCTCACGTTCGACATCCCCATGAGGGCCAACTGTGAGGTAACCCTGCGGGCGATGTCCTCCAGCTGGCTGATCCACCTGTTCTCCCCGCCACGTATTCTTGGTGGGAGGCGCCCTCGTCCGCCCGCAACTGCTTCTCCTCCTCCAGGCTCTTGGCCAAGGCCTCCTCTCGAGCCGAGCTCTCCGCCAACATCTTCTCGAGATTCTCCAGCCTCAGCTTGAGATCTCTGATGGATTCTTCTGCCTTGGAGAGCTCCCCAGCCCTACTGACGACCGCTCCTTGCGCCTCCATCAAGGCGCAGTTGAGCCTGTTCTTCTCGTCGAACAGCTTGAGGGCCTGCTTCCTCAGCCTGTCCCGCTCTACCTCCAGCTCCTTCACCTTGTCGGCGAAGACCAGAGCCTGGGCATCGAGCGGCTCCTTGTGCCTCTGCCCCAGTGATACGTCCAAAACGTATCTATAATTTCTGCTTGCTCCATGCCACTTTTGGGTGATATTGCTATGATATTCATACACTTCCATACAATTTTGATCATATTTGGACTAACCTACTAATCCAGTGCACCCCGGTGCCAGTTTCTGTTTTCGGCTGATTTTGTATTTCAGGTTTTCACGTTACGAGAACTGCCAGGAAAAATCCAGAAAAAAATATATAAAAAATCAGCGTTCCAGGAGCTACCGTGCGGCCAAAGTACAGCCGGGGGGGACCCACAGGGGCTCCAGGCGCCCTGTGGGCGCGCCCCCCCTGGGCCTCGCCGGGGGGGGCGCCTGGGCCCCCCGAGGCACCTCCGATGCCCCCCTTTGGCATATATTTAAAGCGTGTCGAGGAAACCCTGATTCCGGAACCCTTTTCTCCAGACGCGATTCCGATCTCCGCCGCCATCGCCATCAAGCTTCGGCGGACCAGAATTCCTGCGCCGGCACCCTGCCAGGACGGGGAAGTGCCCCCGGATTCATCTCCATCGACGTTGCTTCCTCCCTCCATGATGCGGGAGTAGTTCCTCCTCGGGGCTGAGGTTCTTACCAGTAGCTATGTGGTCAATTCTCTCTCCCATGATGTGATCTTCGGTGTGATCATAGGCTATGTTAATCTAGGGTGTTTCCCCTTCCTCTATGTATTGGATTGATGTACTCACTTGTCTTTATCTAGTATAATCCCCGAGACCAAGGTGACAGCGGTCTATTGGACATGGATTAGAAAAGTATTTTCAGGAGTGATTTCCTCTCTTGTGTGTTGATTGAAGATTGAGAGTCTCTTGGTGCTTGTCTTTGACTATCCTGTAGATATGTTGTGGTGATTGTGGGACTCTCTTTGGATTGCCGCGGTGACATTGGGAAATCCTTAGATTGAGAACTACGAACTTTGAGGTGTGCCTTTGTAGCCCTACATAATTCTCGTCCTCTCTTGACCACGAAGGAATGACCTCCGAGTGTGTCCCCTTTGCATGTTTTATGGGAAATATCTTGTGATTCGATTATGTTAATGTTGTTGGGAGTTGCCACTAGTGAAAGTAAGAACCCTAGGCCTTGTTTCCACCATTGCAATACCATTTGTGCTCACGTTTACTACTTGTTTGCTTGCTGCACTTTTTATTACATATTTATATTACCTTGTTTAGCCATCCATATCACTTGCCATTTAACCTCTCTTCGCCGAACTAGTGCACCTATACATCTGACAAGTGTATTAGGTGTGTTGGGGACACAAGAGACTTCTTGTATCTTAGTTGCAGGGTTGCTTGAGAGAGACCATCTCCAACCTCTACTTCCCTGAGTTCGATAAACCTTAGGTCATCCACTTGAGGGAAATTTGCTGCTGTCCTACAAACCTCTGCGCTTGGAGGCCCAACATAGTCTACAAGAGTAGAAACGTGTGTAGAAATCAAGCTATTTCTGGCGCCGTTGCCGGGGAAGTGAGTGCTTGAAGGTATATCTTTAGATCTTGCAATTAAATCTTTTTGTTTCTTGTTTTTATTTCACTAGTCATGTTTATGGAAAACCTTGCTATTGGATCGTTGCTTGCGGGAGGACGCCCCACACCTGTGGTGGTTGCTCCTCCTCCTACTTGAATTGTGCCCTATAAAATACCGGCTGGTATTATCGATCATGTTTTGGCTAATCGTTATGCAGGAGACAGACATCCCGATGAACACTTGCTATATCTGTCACAACTATGTTCATTATTTAAGCTTGCAGGTGTATCGAGGGAGTTTGTCATGAGGAAATTATTTGCCTTGTCACTGAAAGGAAAAGCATTGGAATGGTATAGGCTACTAAATGACTCTCACCTGCTGGAGTGGGAAGAGATCCAGTCTCTCTTTTACTCCAAGTTTTATCCTCTTCATGAAGTCCATAAGAATAGGAATTATGTTTATAATTTCCACCCTCATGACGGAGAGAGCATAGCTCAAGCTTGGGGGAGACTGAAAACGTTAATGCTAAAATGTCCTAACCATGGGCTCCCCAAAGATATTATTATTACTAACTTCTATGCGAGGCTATCTCGACAGGATAAAGATTTGCTTGATGCTTCCTCTATGGGTTCTTTCACAAACAAAAAGATTGATGCTAAATGGGAACTCCTTGAAAGAATTCAACGCAACACTGAAGATTGGGAGATCGACAAAGGTAAAGAGTCAGGTATAATTTATGAGTATGATTGCATTAAGTATTTTGTTGAAACTACAAGTTTTAATAAGTTTAGTGCTAAGTTTGGGCTTGATTCTCAACTCCTTGTTGATTTCCTCAAATCTTTTGCTTCACATCTTAATATGCCTAAGGAGGATTGGATCAAGCATCATAAACCTTTTAAAGAGACTAGCAAAGAAAATGAAATTGTTCATGATGACTGCAACATGCATGATACAATTCCTAAAAATGAAGTTTTATATAAGCATGTTAATTTTTGTGGAGTGGATAGACCTTGTGAAAGGCCTATAATTGAAGAAGAGAAGTATTGTAAGCAACATAAGCATGAAAGAACAATCACTTGGGTCAGAGATTTAAATGAAATTGCTAGAGAATTGTGTGACCTTTATCCTTTTACTTGTGAACTTTGCCAAATAGAGGGTCACTTTAATTTTCAATGCATGGACTTTCAAAACATAACTGTTAACCGGTTGTGTGATGACATGATCACCTCTGATCTTTATGATGAGCTTATGTTATTTTTGATGTGTGTAGAGTTATCAGAAAAGACTTCTTGGCTGGATGATAATGCCATAGGAATAAAAAACACTTTGCAAAATTTCCATCTCTATTGTGTTGTTAATTGCCATGAAAATGATTACATAAGTAAGATTAGAAAGGAGGGAACTTTACCAAAGTATAAAAATGTCTCTTATATTTCTGCTAATAAAAAGGAGAGTTTCTCCCAAGTTTCCCCTATTGTTTCTAATGATAAACCAGGATATGTGGAGAAGCTTCGTCTCCAACCACTCCCTCCTAAGGTGAAGAAGAAGAAAAAGAAGAGGAGGAGGAGGAGGAGCAAGAAGGAAGAAGAACGGGTATCAACCTGGCCTGAGCATATTCCTCCCATCAACTTTTATCCTAACGGTTGTAATTTTAAAGAAGAAGGTGAAGTTTATTGCCTTAATTATCATCTTGATGATAAGTCCGTAGGTACTATTGAAGATGATTTTGATTATGATATGCATGTTACTTATTGTGATTGGGAAAATGATGATAATGCTGCTTATGATCTTGAAAATCTTTTTGGTACCAACTCTGAAAGTGAAGATATGGGAAGCTCTAAGCTTGGGGATGATAGGATTGCAAATCCTATCCCCACTAGTGATGTGATAATTGATAATTCTCTTGCTAGTAAGAATAAAGACAACATGTTTACAAATATAGTTGCTAGCAATGATAATGCTCTTCCCTACCATGATGATGTTATAACTCCAATCTATAGTGATTATAAAGGTACCTATGACATAAGGAGAAATTATCCTTATGAAACTTGTCATAATCATGAAGGGAATTAATCCCTTGTTGAACACCACCCTCCTAATATACAACTAATCTATAGTGTTCAAGTTGTTTATGATAGTCCTACTCCCACTATTACCAATGAGAAAAATTATGCTTATGTGGGGAGTGAGAGTACCTTTTTGCATGTGGATCATGGTAACAATGCTTTATGTGATTCTTATATTGTTGAGTTCATCCATGATGCCACTGAAATTTATAATGAGAGAGGGAGGCTTGGTTCTAAATATCTTAATAATAAGAAGTTTCCTCTCTTTATGGTGAATATTTTGAAGTTATGCTTGTTTTGCCTTCCTATGCTAGTTGCTTCGTGCTTCAATGAATTATTCTATTGCAATATTCCTATGCATAGGAAGAATGTTAGGCTTAAATGTATTTGGCATTTGCTTCTTGATGCCCTCTTTTGTTCTTCGGCTCTTATTCTTACGAGAGCATCATTAAAGTCCTATGCCTAGCTTAAAGGCATAAAAGAAAGCGCTTTTGGGAGGCAGCCCACATGAATAAATTTTTTGCTTTTGTTGTGTCTTGATGTTGTTTACTGCTGTAGCATCATCATTGTATCTTTGCTTTTCATATTTGTGCCAAGTATAGCCTCTGATTGCTAGAAAGTTCAAAAGTTGTGAGGTGCTGTCCAGGAAACAGATTCTGTCCTTGGATAGAAAAATTCGTATAAAATCACCAGATCATCTTTTTGGTATGAATTTGTTTGACAGCGTTCTCTATATAATTGTCTTTCGTGCATCTGTTCTGAGTTTTTTTATTTGAGTTGCAGAAGTATCCCGAACAGATCAATTACTGCCTGCTGTTCTGTTTTTCACAGATTCTGTCCTGTTTTGCCTTACCTTCACTTTGCAAATCAAGAACTTGCTTTTTCTTTGCAAAAACCTTTTGGAAATCTTGAGAAACAGTAGAACTTCAAGAATATCCTTATTTACAGCAAGGTATAATTATTTTATTAAGGGTACTAACCTCGCTAATCAGATTATGATGAGTTATGTATGAAGGGAGTTTTCAAGTGTGCGAGGGAAGATGATAAAAAGATTCAGGAGTGTCAAGCGCTCAAGCTTGGGGATGCCCCCATGCACCCCCAAGAAATATTCAAGAAGACTCAAGCGTCTAAGCTTGGGGATGTCCCCGTGCATCCCCTTCTCCATCAACATTATCAGTTCGTCTTTCGTTCCACTATATTTTTATCACTTCATGTGTTATGTGCTATGCTTGGAGCGTCTTGCTTTCAGTTTTCCTTTTTATTTTTCTTTAGCTCTTCATAACGAGTCGGAACTCAGCTTCTTTATGTGGGAGAGAAACACGCTCCACTTCTACCTAGAACATAACATAGAATTTTCATGTCTATCTTTGCTGTGTGTGTTCTTTGTCTTTCAATAGCTACTATCATGTTCAGCTCTTAGTTTTCATGCTTATCTTTTTCAAGAGCTTTTGTTTAGTTGGTTGCTTGAACTCTCTTTAATTACCATGCTCACCTTATTAAGAGAGTTTGCTTCCGTTGCATTGGTTGATATGTCTATGATAAAGACGCTACGTGCATGATGGCGCTTAGTAGTTCATGTTTTCTTATGGTTAGTCTCAAATAACTGGGAGGTTCCCAATGTGTTATTGGAATACCAACATGATTTGTTTGCCTATGATGTGGTATGGTTTAGTAATATCTTCCTTCAAGAATTTATTTTGATTGACTTGGCGTATGCTCACGCATATTTTAGACTGTAAAGAAAGTATGTCAAGCCTTGATGATCTTTTATTTCTGAGTAGCGATATAACTTCCATGCCCGATTCAATGTTGCTTTGTCGCTCTGCAGGATTATGACCGTCATTGCTCTCTTAGTTGGTCGCTCCCAGTCTTTTGCTAACCTTCGCCTGTACTAAGCGGACTGACTGCTTGTGCATCCAAAATCCTTTAAACCAGTTATGCCATATGAGTCCACCATACCTTCCTATACATGGTATTTACCTGCCATTCCTAACGAAGACTTGCATGTACCATCTCGAAATTATTCAAAAAAGCATTTCTCTTTTGTGCCTCTGTTTTAGCTCATGAGGAAGTAGTAGTTAATTCATGATCTTTTTAAGTTGGACAAGCTTCACCCCGGGATTGCATGTATAATGTGCAAACCCATAATACGAGAAGGAACTGGCATTGAGTGCGCCCGGCTCAAAAAGATAATATAACAAACAAACCCTCCTTCACGCTTTGTTCATGAGAAATCAGAAAACTTCGGCAGTGATAAACAAAGGAGATTAAGAGGATGTGATCGTCCTCATTCGGGAGCCGTTCCTCGAAACTTGTCCATCTCAAGAAGTGATTGAGTTATCTGCTAGCATTCGTTGACGAAACATGCATGATCTAAAAAATAAATTATTACCTCTGTTTTAAAACCAAGAGCTCTGGTACATGTTTTGTCTTTGCTTCCGACTACGGGTTTTAAACCTTGCCAACAAAAGCCACGGTTCGAGAGTCTCCACCTTCTTATTAAAGCACCAACTACTGAGAGCATGATTGTCATTCTAAGTGTAATGTGCATTGTCCCAAAGTAGCATTTTCTTTTGCATGATTATGATATCATTTATTTTGAAATCATTGTATCTAGTCATCACTTAAACCTTGGAGGTGCCCCTGCATTTATGTTTTGCTTCACTAAAGGGGGCAAGCTAGATATTACTTTATCATATTTGCACATCATGTTCATTGCAAATCTATTTGATGTTTCAATATCATATTGTAAAACTTTCAGTTCTTTGTGATTTTCTCATGAGGCAACTTAATTACTATAGATTCATTATCTCAATAAGCTTTTGTCATATGACTATGAAAAAGTCCTATATGGTTAATAGCATGTCACCACAGAAATTATTCTTGTTATCATTTACCTACTCGAGGACGAGCAGGAATTAAGCTTGGGGATGTTGATACGTCCAAAACGTATCTATAATTTCTGCTTGCTCCATGCCACTTTTGGGTGATATTGCTATGATATTCATACACGTCCATACACTTTTGATCATATTTGGACTAACCTACTAATCCAGTGCACCCCGGTGCCAGTTTCTGTTTTCGGCTGATTTTGTATTTCAGGTTTTCACGTTACGAGAACTGCCAGGAAAAATCCAGAAAAAATATATAAAAAATCAGCGTTCCAGGAGCTAACGTGCGGCCAAAGTACAGCCGGGGGGGGGGGGGCCACAGGGGCTCCAGGCGCCCTGTGGGCGCGCCCCCCGGGCCACGCCGGGGGGGCGCCTGGGCCCCCCGAGGCACCTCCGATGCCCCCCTTTGGCATATATTTAAAGCGTGTCGAGGAAACCGTGATTCCGGAACCCTTTTCTCCAGACGCAATTCCGATCTCCGCCGCCATCGCCATCAAGCTTCGGGGGACCAGAATTCCTGCGCCGGCACCCTGCCAGGACGGGGAAGTGCCCCCGGATTCATCTCCATCGACGTTGCTTCCTCCCTCCATGATGCGGGAGTAGTTCCTCCTCGGGGCTGAGGTTCTTACCAGTAGCTATGTGGTCAATTCTCTCTCCCATGATGTGATCTTCGTTGTGATCATAGGCTATGTTAATCTAGGGTGTTTCCCCTTCCTCTATGTATTGGATTGATGTACTCACTTGTCTTTATCTAGTATAATCCCCGAGACCAAGGTGACAGCGGTCTATTGGACATGGATTAGAAAAGTATTTTCATGAGTGATTTCCTCTCTTGTGTGTTGATTGAAGATTGAGAGTCTCTTGGTGCTTGTCTTTGACTATCCTGTAGATATGTTGTGGTGATTGTGGGACTCTCTTTGGATTGCCGCGGTGACATTGGGAAATCCTTAGATTGAGAACTACGAACTTTGAGGTGTGCTTTTGTAGCCCTACATAATTCTCGTCCTCTCTTGACCACGAAGGAATGACCTCCGAGTGTGTCCCCTTTGCATGTTTTATGGGAAATATCTTGTGATTTGATTATGTTAATGTTGTTGGGAGTTGCCACTAGTGAAAGTAAGAACCCTAGGCCTTGTTTCCACCATTGCAATACCATTTGTGCTCACGTTTACTACTTGTTTGCTTGCTGCACTTTTTATTACATATTTATATTACCTTGTTTAGCCATCCATATCACTTGCCATTTAACCTCTCTTCGCCGAACTAGTGCACCTATACATCTGACAAGTGTATTAGGTGTGTTGGGGACACAAGAGACCTCTTGTATCTTAGTTGCAGGGTTGCTTGAGAGAGACCATCTTCAACCTCTACTTCCCTGAGTTCGATAAACCTTAGCTCATCCACTTGAGGGAAATTTGCTGTTGTCCTACAAACCTCTGCGCTTGGAGGCCCAACATAGTCTACAAGAGTAGAAGCGTGTGTAGACATCACCCAGCTCGCGAGTCCGCCGCTCGACAAGGACCTCGAGCTCCTCATCCTTGCCGCAGAGCGTTGCGGCAAGCCTCGCCTCACGCGCGGAGAGGTCTTCTTCCTGGGAATCAAGGGCGGCTTGATGCTGGTTCCGGGCGGCCTCCGCCGCGGCAGCCAAGTTCGGTGCCTCTTCCTGGGCCTTCTCGATGTCGGCCATCTTCATGATAAGCTCCGCATTACGCTTGGCCAATTCTTCCTGGAAGGCCCTCTGCTCTTCGCGGGACTGGTGGAACCAGGTTTGCGCCTCAGCAACGCGCACATGGAAGTCCACCTCCGCCTCGTCCACCGCAGCTGTCCTGGACTTAACCTTGTCCAGACGGGCACAGTAGAGCGCCTGGAGCTTCCGGAAATTGATCCCCCATGGCCCGGAAGAGCTGCCTTCTGGGGAGCCATCACCGCCGTTGCCCGGTTCATCAACGACCTCGATCCCGGTGGCGGCGAGCACCTCGCCATCAAAGACTTCCCCTCCGGCGGGCGCTCGGGAGCTTGACGCCCCGGCAAGATGGACGAAGAGGTTCTCGCCCACCTTCAGATACCTGCCGGGGCCCGAGGTCGCGGAGGAAGAAGGCTGATCATCAATCGCCTCTTCCTCGGCTGTGGCCTTACCAGCCTCCCCGGCAGGCCCACCGCCGGCACCCTCGGCGGCGCCTCTGGCGGCATCCTCGGTGGCCTTATCCGCGGCGCCCCCGGCAGCGTCCCTGGCGGCCTCCTCGGCGGCAATCTTGTCGGCCTCCGCCGCGGCCTCCTCAGCAACTTCCTTGATGACGGCGTCCACGTCCTCCACATCTGTTGGAGGAGGGCCTGGGCAGTGATGGGGATGATGAAGCCAAGAAAAAGGATAAGGGAAAAGCAAAGACAGAAGACATGCGACTCACCAGTGCCGGGCTGAGAAGCAGAAGTCCCCTCCCCGTCGGCGTCCGGCACCGTTGCAGAGCCACCAACGCCCAAGTTCCCCTCTTCCTCCATGCGCGTGGGCTCCATGCTTGGTGCCCTTGCCGGGGACGCCCCTCGCGGTGGCGTGGTCGATGGGGGTGATGCGTTGGGGGTGGCCCCCTGCGGCTCCTCCTGTCGCTGCTCCCATCCTACAAAACCGGCAAGGTCAGCACCATAGCATCAAACACCTACTGCATGTCGAGTGAGAAGAAGATGATGAACTTACGTTGGGGGCTGTGTTGGGGGCTGCCGTCTGGGCTGCTCAACACCACCAGTGGTGTCCCTGAAGCCCCAGCCGAGGGCTGGCTGCTCGCCGAAGCCTTGGCCCTCTTTACCCTCTGGGCCAACGTCTCTGTGTTCCTGAAGAAGCAAGAACTGATCAAGAAGAGTGGCATGGTTCAGGAGGATGGAAATGGCGATAAAGAATGGGATACTTACTTGTCGTCCATCTCCTCCTCCTCCTCCGCCGCTTTCCTCTTCCTTTTCGGGCTGAGAGGCCCGAGGTCGAAGGGGAACTCCGCGTCGTCATCCGAGTCGATGTCTGACGGGGGAGGCGAAGAAGGGGGCGGAGTTTGTGCGCGCCTAGACGGAGAAAGGGTTGACGTCTTCTTCTTCTCGGTGGCTTTCATCGACCTCTTCGCCGCCGTGGCCCTCGTGTGGTGCCCGGACCCCTCCAGGGCCAATTGAGGCTGCGCAGTCTTGCCGGGCCAAACCGGCTCGCCGGAACAGGCCCGCAGTAGGACTCGCCCTCTTCCCCTGGCTGGCGCCGGGCCGGCCGCCGCGTCCTCCGACGACGACGACTCATCGGTCGCGTCCTCAAGTAGCGGAGCTCCGGTGCCGGCGCTGCTAGCCTCTCCGGCGGCCGCCGCCCACTAGGCGAACTCCTCCTCCTCCGTAGCCATGGCGTCCTTGTCTTCCACACCCCCGGCGCTGCCGGCCTTCATGACAAGCTGCGCCTCCCTCGCCCTGGCGGCGATGTAGTCCAGCTCCTCATGGGTGGTGTCCTTGACAAGCCACCGCTCGGCGTCAGGATTGACGCAGATCTCGACCAGAGTATCGAAGAATTGCTGCACGACATCGTCCGCCGGCTCCTGCCAGCTCGGGACAGGGCCGTGTGCGTTGCATTCCGGCATCATGGCAACGATCTCGGACTGGCGCGAATTGTTGCACAGCGGGACCACCCCCGCTGGCGACTTGAAGAGCTGCCCCTTGATGGCCTTGTCGGCCTTTGCGGTAGCCTTCGCGGCCTTGCCGGTCCGTTTGACCTCGCCGTCGCGGCCCACGTCGAGCTGGAAGAGACGCTGGCAGAAATGGGCGTGGCCCATCACTGTGAGGTTGTGGTCAAGGCCAGGGCGGAGCCGCATGACGTCAGCAGGGTTCCTAAAGAGCCAGGCTGGGCTCCCCTTCTTGTGTAATGGGGCGATCCAACGGCGGATGAAGTCCGCCCCGATCATCTCAAGAGTGAGCCCGGCCTGGGAGAGCCGGTGGATCCTGGTGGTGGCGACGGTGAGCCTCCCGTCGGCGGCGTCGATGTCACCCCAGTCGCTGCCGCGGGCCGGCGGCACCCGGTGGACCCTGCAGAATGTTGGCGGCTCGTCTTCTTCGATCCAGCACCATCGGCCGCGCCATTCATCCCACCTCACCTTCACGGCGCCCTCCGGAAACGCTCCCTTGGATCTCGGAATCCAGGTGATGCACCCAGAGACGGCACCTCCCGGCTAGATTCGAGGGGTGAAATAGTGGCGGAAGAGCGCCGTGTTGGGCTGCACCCCGATGAATCCCTCGCAAAGGTGGGCGAAGAAAGCCATGCACGCCACCGCATTTGGAGTGAAATCCAAAAGGTGGAAGCCAAAGGTGTGCATGACATCGCAGAAGAAATCGGAGAAGGGGGGACACAACCCGCAAGAAAAATAATCGACGAAGAAGGGGTACCGATTTGAGCCAGGTTCGGGGCAAGCAGCCGGAATGACGCGCGTCGCCGGATGACCCAAGTTCTTCCCA
>LR738711.1:256819868-256864813 GCA_902687465.1 Secale cereale | reverse complement strand
CCCCCCGTCTCCACCCCCCAAAGGGGTTTGAAGGCAGCCCGGAGCTCGAAGACGTCGACCGACGACGGCATGAAGAAAGCGGCCTTCATCCGGTCCCCCCATAAACGCGCCCTCCGGCATCCCCACAGGCCCGGCGCCCTTGGCCACCCCTTTGCCCTTGGCGGGTTTGGACGCCATGGCAGCTGAGTGGGAGGGCTAAGGGAGGGAGATGGCGAAGCAGCGGCGGCGGCAGACGACGGCGGAGGCTTCGGAAGGAAGGAAGGGAGGGAACAGCAGCTCTGAGATTGGAAGAGGCGCGAGGAAAATGGAGGAAGTGAGCAGCGCGCTCACGGTTATTCCTTTTTATGGGGGAAAACACGAGCCGCCTCCTTTCGCATTTACTGCGACGTGACGCATGCTTGCGGAAACCGCCCCACGCATGCCGCCCACGTCACACACGCCCCTCCACCCCGCGCCATGCGCGCGGGTCGTGGGAGGCGCAGCGCGCGGAAAATCTTACCACGGTGAAAACCACCCCGCCTGCCCGCGCACCGTTCTGGCCTAGCCCAACAACGTGTCGCGCTTATGTGTGGCCCAGGCCCGGGGGCTCCTGTCGGAGTACAAAAAGAGGGGTACACTTTTTGTACCCCTATGACTGTGCACGGGCAGTCTGAGCCGCGGGCACCACCACACCAAGCATGGCAAGGGAGGTGAGCCGGGGTAAGATCGAAGCTTGATGGAGACTAGAACAACGCCAAGAACAAGACCACAAAGAGCAAAGGGACGAAGCGGGATCTTGCCGGGAGCCAGTTTTAGCAGCCCTCGCAAGATCCTTGCCGGGGCCGGCTCTGGCAGCCCCAGCAAGACTCTTGCCGCGGCAGCTCGCCCCACGCCGACGGAGCGAATCACCCTTGAGTCCACTACCCCCATGGGGCAAGGATTCGGGAGATATCTCCGTGGTGTGCAGATCTTTGTGAAGACATTCAAGAACAGATACACACACTAAGAGGACGACGACCCTTGGCGGGATCCCAGCCAAGGAGAACCACAAGACCTTCGGCAGGCACCTTGCCGGGGATGACAGCAGGCGCCGCGGCAAGACCCTTGCCGGGGCCCCCGGCAAGGCCCTTGCCAAGGGCATCCGCGGGCCCACCATCAGGCCCGCGCCAACTACGCTTCCACCGCCCCATGCAACTGTCGACCCAACCAGCTAGGTAGGCACCTGCGTGGCAACATGCAGATCCTCGTTGAGACCCGCCTTTGCGCCACCTCAGCTGCCTGCCTGCCTACATGGCACCCCAGGCACCGCTGGCCAGGGCGCGTGTCAACACAAGGAGGAGCGGCGACGGACAAGATGGACGTCTCCCCTCGTCCCCGATAAAGCGAGGACACCTAAGCTAAGCGCATTAAATGTGCCTTGTCCTGTAATGTGAGGGATAACCTCGCATCACTGTACCCTTTCCACCTCCTGTGTGCCACTGTGGCAACCCCTTTTCCCTATAAAAGGAGGCCCGAGGCGACCAGGAGAAGGATTTGGCTCTTTAGAACTCCTCGCGACTCGGCTTTTGGAGCTCCTCGCTAGCTGAAGAACACAAACATATAATCCACCAAAGCAGGAGTAGGGTTTTACGCATCCTTGCGTGCCTGAACCTGGGTAAAGGAACCGTGTGCTAATTGTTAGATCCGCTCTTCTCTCAACCCCGCGCCCCGCAACCGTAGTAGGGATTCTTGTGATCCCATAGGTGTCGATCCAAATACACCGACAAACATCAAGTGTTGATGGTGAATAAAACCACTAAGTTCAAGAAAGGGAAGGGTAAGAAGAACTTCAAGAAGGACGGCAAAGGAGTTGCCGTGCCCGATAAGCCAGATGCTGGGAAGAAGCCAAAGAATGGACCCAAGCCTGAGACTGAGTGCTTTTATTGCAAGGGAACGGGTCACTGGAAGCATAATTGCCCCAAATACTAAGCAGATAAGAAGGCCGGCAACGTCAAAGGTATATGTGATACACATGTTATTGATGTGTACCTTACCAGCGCTCGTTGTAGCTCCTGGGTATTTGATACCGGTGCAGTTGCTCACATTGGTAACTCAAAGCAGGAGCTGCGGAATAAGAGGAGACTGGCGAAGGATGAGGTGATGATGCGCGTCAGGAATGGTTCCAAGGTCGATGTGATCGCCGTCGGCACGCTACCTCTGGATCTACCTTCGGGATTAGTTTTAAACCTCAATAATTGTTACTTAGTACCAGCTTTGAGCATGAACATTGTATCTGGATCTCGTTTAATGCGAGATGGCTACTCATTTAAATCTGAGAATAATGGTTGTTCTATTTATATGTGAGAAATGTTTTATGGTCATGCCCCGCTGGTCAATGGTTTATTCTTAATGAATCTCGAACGTGATGTTACACATATTCATAATGTGAATGCCAAAAGATGTAAGGTTGATAATGATAGTCCCACATACTTGTGGCACTGCCGCCTTGGTCATATTGGTGTCAAACGTATGAATAAGCTCCATGCGGATGGACTTTTGGAGTTGAACCATTTGACACATGCGAACCATGCCTCTTGGGCAAGATGACCAAGACTCCGTTCTCCGGAACAATGGAGCGAGCAACCAACTTATTGGAAATCATACATACTGATGTATGCGGTCCAATGAGTGTTGATGATCGCGGTGGCTATCGTTATGTTCTCACCCTCACAGATGACTTAAGTAGATATGCGTATGTCTACTTAATGAAACACAAGTCTGAGACCTTTGAAAAGTTCAAGGAATTTCATAATAAGGTTGAGAATCAACGTGACAGAAAAATAAAGTTCTTACGATCAGATCGTGGAGGAGAATATTTAAGTCACAAATTTGGCATGCACCTAAGGAACTATGGAATTTTTTCACAATTGACGCCGCCTGGAACACCTCGGTGTAATGGTGTGTGTGAACGTCGTAATCGTACTCTATTGGACATGGTGCGATCTATGATGTCTCTTACCGACTTTGCACTATCATTTTGGGGTTATGCTTTAGAGACTGCCGCATTCACTTTAAATAGGGCACCGTCTAAATCCGTTGAGACGACACCGTATGAACTATGGTTTCGGAAAAAACCTAAGCTGTCGTTTCTAAAAGTTTGGGGATGCGATGCTTATGTCAAGAAACTTCAACCTGAAAAGCTCGAACCCAAATCGGAAAAATGCGTCTTCATAGGATACCCTAAGGAAACTATTCGGTACACCTTCTACCTCAGATCCGAAGGCAAGGCCTTCGTTGCCAAGAATGGATCCTTTCTGGAGAAAGAGTTTCTCTCGAAAGAAGTAAGTGGGAGGAAAGTGGAACTTGATGAGGTGATTGTCACCCCTTCCGAACCGGAAAGTAGCACAGTGCAGGAAGATGTTTCTGTGGTGCCTGCACCGACTAGGGAGGAAGTTAATGATAATGATCATGAAACTTCAGATCAAGTTACTGCTGAACTTCATAGGTCCACAAGGACACGTTCCGCACCAAAGTGGTACGGCAACCCTGTCATGGAAATCAAGTTGTTCGACAACGGTGAACCTTCGAACTATGAAGAAGTGATGGCGGGCCCGGATTCCAACAAATGGCTCGAAGCCATGAAATCCGAGATAGGATCCATGTATGATAACAAAGTATGGACTTTGGTGGACTTGCTCGATGATCGGCACGCCATAGAAAATAAATGGATCTTTAAGAAGAAGACTGACGCAGATGGTAATGTGACCATCTATAAGGCTCGGATTGTCACTAAAGGTTATCGACAAGTTCAAGGAATTGACTACGACGAGACTTTCTCTCCCGTAGCGATGCTGAAGTCCGTCCGAATCATGTTAGCAATTGCCGCATTCTATGATTATGAGATATGGCAAATGGATGTCAAAACGGCATTCGTTAATGGCTTCCTCAAGGAAGAACTGTATATGATGCAGCCGGAAGGTTTTGTCGATCCTGAGAATGCTAACAAGGTATACAAGCTTCAGCGCTCAATCTATGGGCTGGTGCAAGCATCTCGGAGTTGGAACATTTGCTTTGATAAGGTGATCAAAGCATTTGGGTTTATACAGACTTGGGGAGAAGCTTGTATTTACAAGAAACTGAGTGGGAGCTCTGTAGCATTTCTCATATTATATGTGGATGATATATTGCTGATGGGAAATGATGTAGAACTCTTGGAAAGCATAAAGGCCTATTTGAATAAGTGTTTTTCAATTAAGGGCCTTGGAGAAGCTGCTTACATATTAGGCATCAAGATCTATAGAGATAGATCGAGACGCCTGATTGGTCTTTCACAAAGCACATACCTTGACAAGATATTGAAGAAGTTCAATATGGATCAGTCCAAGAAAGGGTTCTTGCCTGTATTGCAAGGTATGAGATTGGGCACAGCTCAATGCCCGACCTCGACAGAAGATAGAGAAAAGATGAGCGTCATCCCCTATGCCTCGGCCATAGGTTCTATTATGTATGCCATGATGTGTACTAGACCTGATGTGAACCTTGCCATAAGTTTGGTGGGGAGGTACCAAAGTGATCCCGGTATGGAACACTGGACAGCGGTCAAGAACATCCTGAAGAACCTGAAAAGGACTAAGGATATGTTTCTCATTTATGGAGGTGACGAAGAGCTCGTCGTAAAAGGTTACGTCGATGCTAGCTTCGACACAGATTTGGATGACTCCAAGTCACAAACCGGATACGTGTATATTTTGAATGGTGGGGCAGTCAGCTGGTGCAGTTGCAAGCAAAGCGTCGTGGCGGCATCTACATGTGAAGCGGGGTACATAGCTGCTTCCAAAGCAACGCAGGAAGGAGTCTGGATGAAGGAGTTCATCACCGACCTAGGAGTTATTCCAAGCGCGTCGGGCCCGATGACTCCCTTTTGTGACAACACTGGAGCTATTGCCATTGCCAAGGAGCCCAGGTTTCACAAGAAGACCAAGCACATCAAGCGTCATTTCAACTCCATCCGGAATTATATTCAAGATGGAGACATAGATATTTGTAAAGTGCATATAGATCTGAATGTCGCAGATCCGTTGACTAAACCTCTTGCATGAGCAAAACATGATCAGCACTAGAACTCTATGGGTGTTCGATTCATCACAATGTAACTAGATTATTGACTCTAGTGCAAGTGGGAGACTGTTGGAAATATACCCTAGAGGCAATAATAAAATGGTTATTATTATATTTCCTTGTTCATGATAATTGTCTATTGTTCATGATTTAATTGTATTATCCGGAAACAGTAATGAAAGTGTGAATACTTAGACAACAGTTGTCCCTAGTAAGCCTCTAGTTGAGTAGCTCGTTGATCAATAGATGGTGATGGTTTCCTGACCATGGACATTGGATGTCATTGATAACGGGATCACATCATTAGGAGAATGATGTGATGGACAAGACCCAATCCTAAACCTAGCACAAGATCGTGTAGTTTGTATGCTAAAGCTTTTCCAGTGTCAAGTATCCTTTCCTTAGACCATGAGGTTGTGCAACTCCCAGATACCATAGGAATACTTTGGGTGTGCCAAACGTCACAATGTAACTGGGTGGCTATAAAGGTACACTACGGGTATCTCCGAAAGCATATGTTGGGTTGGCACGAACCGAGACTGGGATTTGTCACTCCGTATGACAGAGAGGTATCTCTGGGCCCACTCGGTAAGACATCAACGTAATGAGCTCAATGTGACTAAGGGGTTGGTCATGGGATGATGTGTTACGAGATTGAACAAGGTATCGGTATACCGACGATCGAATCTCGGGCAAGTGCTATACCGATAGACAAAGGGAATCATATACGGGAATTGATTGAATCCTTGACATTGTGGTTCATCCGATGAGATCATCGTGGAACATGTGGGAGCCAACATGAGTATCCAGATCCCGCTGTTGGTTATTGGCGGGAGAGTTTTCTCGGTCATGTCTGCATGGTTCCCGAACCCGTAGGGTCTACACATTTAAGGTTCGATGACGCTAGGGTTATAGGGAATAGATATACCTGGTTATCGAATGTTGTTCGGAGTCCCGGATGAGATCCGGGACATCACGAGGAGTTCCGGAATGGTCCAGAGGTAAAGATTTATATATGGGAAGTCATCATACGGTCACCGGAATAATTCCGGGGGTTGCCAGTATTGTACCGGGACCACCGAAGGGGTTCCGGGGGTCCACCGGGAGGGTCCACCTGCCCCGAAGGGCCCTATGGGCTCTATGTGGAGAGGGACCAGCCCCTTAGTGGGCTGGGCGCCTCCCCCCTAGGGCCCATGCACCTAGGGTTTGAGGGAAACCCTAAGGGGGGGGGGGCGCCCCCCTTGCCTTGGGGGGCAAGGCACCCCCTGGCCGCCGCCCCCTCCTCATATTGGATCTGAGGGGGCCGGCCCCCCTCTCCCTTGCCCCTATATATATGTGGGGGTGGGAGGGCAGCCGCACGCCAAAGTCTTGGCGCAGCCCTCCCCCTCTCCCAAGTCCTCCTCTCTCGCGGTGATTGGCGAAGCCCTGCAGGATTGCCACGCTCCTCCATCACCACCACGCCGTCGTGCTGCTACTGGACGGAGTCTTCCCCAACCTCTCCCTCTCTCCTTGCTGGATCAAGGCATGGAAGACGTCACCGGGCTGCACATGTGTTGAACGCGGAGGCGCCGTTGTTCGGCGCTTAGATCGGAATCAACCGCGATCTGAATCGCTGCGAGTACGACTCCTTCATCCGCGTTCTTGTAACGCTTTCGCATCGTGAGCTTCAAAGGTATGAAGATGCACTCCCCTCTCGTTGCTAGTGGACTCCATAGATAGATCTTGGTGATGCGTAGGAAATTTTTTGATTTTCTGCAACGATCCTCAACATTTAGGTCGTCCTGCTGATCTAGCTGGGATTCTCTCTCCTCGTACATGTGCACTCGAGGTGAGTCATGAATAATTTCGCGGAGCAGAACAGCCTCTGCATCGTACACCATTAAAAAGGTGTATATCCGGTCGTACGATTGGGTGTGGTCCGCAGCCCCGAGAGTACGGAGTCAAGCTCTTCGACCCAGTGTTTATAAGACTCCCGTAGGGAGCGCACTAGTCGGGGTTTAATGCTGCTCATTATCAGACCATTGGATCTTTCGACTTGACCATTTGTTTGAGGATGGTATACAGAAGCATAGTCAAGTTTAATACTTAACTTTGTGTACCAATTTTTTACCTCGTCAGCTGTGAAGTTGGAGCCATTACCTATGATAATACTATGCGGGGCACCATAACGGTGTACTACACCGGATATAAAATCTATCACAAGCCCTGCCTCAGCTGTTTTTACTGGCTTGGCTTCTATCCATTTAGTGAATTTATCTACCATTACCAGCAAGTATTCTTTTTATGGCTTCCCCCCTCTAAGAGGTCCGACCATATCAAGCCCCCAGACCGCAAAAGTACAAGTAATGGGGATTGTTCTCAGAGCGGTGGGAGGCATGTGACTTTGATTTGCAAAGAGCTGGCAGCCAACGCATTGTTGGACTAAGGTATGGGCATCCACTCAGGCAGTGGGCCAGTAAAAGCCAGCTCAAAAAGCTTTGCCTACGAGCGCCCGGGCTGTGGCATGGTGGTTGATAACCCACGGGTGTAGGGGATCACAACAGTTTTCGAGGGTAAAGTATTCAACCCAAATTTATTGATTCGACACAAGGGTAGCCAAAGAATACTCTTAAGTATTAGCAGCTGAGTTGTCAATTCAACCACACCTGGAAACTTAGTATCTGCAGCAAGGTAGTTTAGTAGCAAAGTAATATGGTAATAGTGGTAGCGGTAATAAAAGTAAGGGTAGTGTTTTTGTAGTTTTTGTAATAGTAGCAGTGGAAAAGTAAATAAGCAACAAGCAATATGTGAAAAGCTCGTAGGCATTGGATCGGTGATGGGGAATTATTTCGAATGCAATTCATCATGTAAACGTTATAACCTAGGGTGACACGGAACTAGCTCCAGTTCATCAATGTAATGTAGGCATGTATTCCGAATATAGTCATACGTTCTTATGGAAAAGAACTTGCATGACATCTTTTGTCCTACCCTCCCGTGGCAGCGGGGTCCTAGTGGAAACTAAGGGATATTAAGGCCTCCTTTTAATAGAGTACCGGACCAAAGCATTAACACATAGTGAATACATGAACTCCTCAAACTACGGTCATCACCGGGAGTGGTCCCGATTATTGTCACGTCGGGGTTGCTGGATCATAACACATAGTAGGTGACTATAGACTTGCAAGATAGGATCAAGAACACACATATATTCATGAAAACATAATAGGTTCAGATCTGAAATCATGGCACTCGGGCCCTAGTGACAAGCATTAAGCATAGCAAAGTCATAGCAACATCAATCTTAGAACATAGTGGATACTAGGGATCAAACCCTAACAAAACTAACTCGATTACATGGTAAATCCCATCCAACCCATCACCGTCCAGCAAGCCTACGATGGAATTACTCACGCACGGCGGTGAGCATCATGAAATTGGTGATGGAGGAAGGTTGATGATGACGATGGCGACGATCTCCACTCTCCGTGTGATGGCCTGGCTTATTAGGGATGATAGACTACTCATATCAATAAGGAATTCCTTCTTTTCCGGGAACCCATTCGGACAGAACTCCAAAGTTAAGCGTGCTCAGTTTGGAGTAGTTTCATGATGGGTGACCGACCGGGAAGTTGCTCCCTGGTGCGCACGAGTGAGGACAAAGTGCGCATAAAAGACTAGTATTGATATGTGGGGCCAGTCTAGATCCCGCCAGGAGTAACGACCACCGGCGGGTGTGTCCGGGGCGTTACAAGTTGGTATCAGAGCCGACCCTCGCGGTTACACGGATGTTTGCGGACAGTTTGCAGTCATGTTGTGCATGACGTTTGTGACCCGTCGTGGCACACGACATGGCACATGTGCTGTCCTGGAAGCACAGACGGTTGTGCCAAGAGGGAACGTTCCTGTGGCCCAACGAGGACGTCGGTTCCTCTGAGTGAGGGTGTATGTGATGGCCTGGCTTATTAGGGATGATAGATTACTCATATCAATAAGGAATTCCTTCTTTTCTGGGAGCCCATTTGGACAGAACTCCAAAGTTAAGCGTGCTCAGCTTGGAGTAGTTTCAGGATGGGTGACCGACCGGGAAGTTGCTCCCGGGTGCGCACGAGTGAGGACAAAGTGCGCAGAAAAGACTAGTATTGATATGTGGGGCCAGTCTAGATCCCGCCAGGAGTAACGACCACCGGCGGGTGTGTCCGGGGCGTTACACTCCGGAGCCCCGAATGGACTCCAGATCACCCCTCCCGAGAGAGATTAGGGCTTGGCGGCGGATCCGTACCATAAAATGCGATAGTTCTTTCTCTCTGATTTTTTTCTCTCCCCGAAAGTGAATATATGGAGTCTGGGGGTACTTCGGTGGAGCGTTAGGGGGCCCACGAGGCAGGGGGCACGCCCCCCACCCTCGTGGACAGGGTGTGGGGCCCCTGACGTAGATCTTTCCGCAGGTATTTTTTATATTTTCCAAAATAATTCTCCGTGGATTTTCTGGTCATTCCGAGAACTTTTTACTTCTGCACAAAAACAACACCATAGCAAATCTGCTTAAAACAACGTTAGTCCAGGTTAGTTCCATTCAAATCATGCAAGTTATAGTCCAAAACAAGGGCAAAAGTGTTTGGAAAAGTAGATACATTGGAGACGTATCAACTCCCCCAGGCTTAAACATTTGCTTGTCCTCAAGCAATTCAGTTGATAAACTGAAAGTGATAATGAAAAACTTTGACAAACTCTGTTTGCTCTTGTTGTTGTAAATATGTAAGCCAGCATTCAGGTTTTCTGCAAAGATCATGAACTAACCACATTCACAATAACTTTCAGGTCTCATGTCTACTCACATCAATGGCATAATCAACTAGTGAGCAATAATAATAAACCTCGGATAACAACACTTTCTCAAAACAATCATAATATGATATAACAAGATGGTATCTCGCTAGCCCTTTCTGAGGCCGCAAAACATAAATGCAGAGCACCTTTAAAGATCAAGGACTGACTAGACATTGTAATTCATGGTAAAAGAGATCCAGTCATGATCATACTCAATGCAAATTAATAGTAATACATGCAAATGACAGAGGTGCTCTCCTACTGGTGCTCTTTAATAAGAGGATGATGACTCAGCATAAAAGTAAATAGATAGGCCCTTCGTAGAGGGAAGCGGGGATTTTTAGGGGTGCCAGAGCTTGATTTTTAAATAGATATGAATAACATTTTGAGGGCTATACTCTCATTGTCAACATAACAACCAAGAATCTCGATATCTTCCATACTACGCACATTATAGGCGGTTCCCAAACAGAATTGTAAAGTTTATACTCCTCCAACCACCAACAAGCACACTCCATGGCTAGCCCGAAACAACAGGTACCGTCCAAACCAGCAACAGCCCTGGGGGAGTTTTGTTTAATTATTATGATTTTAGCATGGGACTGGGCATCCCGATTACCAGCCATTTTTCTCATGAATGATGAGCGGAGTCCACTCATCGTGAGAATAACCCACCTAGCATGGAAGATATAGACAGCCCTAGTTGATACATGAGCTGTTCGAGCATACAAAATAGAATTTCATTTGAAGGTTTAGAGTTTGGCACATACAAATTTACTTGGAACGGCAGGTAAATACCGCATATAGGAAGGTATGGTGGACTCATGTGGAATAACTTTGGGGTTTATGGAAGTGGATGCACAAGCAGTATTCCCGCTTAGTACAGGTGAAGGCTAGAAAGAGATTGGGAAGCGACCAGCTAAAGAGCGACAACGGTCATGAACATGCATTAAAATTAATCAATAATTAATGCAAGCATGAGTAGGATATAAATCACCATGAACAAAAATATCGTGGAGGCTATGTTGATTTGTTTCAACTACATGCGTGAACATGTGCCAAGTCAAACCACTTGAATCGTTCAAAGGAGGATACCATCCTATCATACCACATCACAACCATTTTAATATCATGTTGGCACGCAAGATAGACCATTATAAACTCTCAGCTAATTAAGCATGGCATAAGCAGCTATGATCTCTAATTGTCATTGCAAGCATGTTTCATTCATAACAAGCTGAATCAGGAACGATGAACTATCATATTTACAAAAACAAGAGAGGTCGAGTTCATACCAGCTTTTCTCATCTCAATTAGTTCATCATATATCATCCTTATTGCCTTTCACTCGCACAACCGAACGGTGTGGATAATAATAATAGTGTACGTGCATTGGACTAAGCTGGAATCTGCAAGCATTTAATACAAGAGAGAAGACAAGGTAATATGGCTCAAGGTTAAATTAACAATAAAGCATATGAGAGCCACTAAGCATTTTAATCATGGTCTTCTACTCTTGACCCCCAAAGAAAAGAAAAGAACTATTTACACGGGAAAGCTCCCAACAAGCAAAAGAAGAACGAGAAATCTTTTTGGGTTTTCTTTTAATTACTACTACTACTAGCAAGGAAAGTAAACTAGCTAAAAGCTACAACTAATATATATTTTTCTTAAGGTTTATCGTAGCACACAAGAAAAAGACTAAGAAAAAGAATTCAAACTAAGAACGGATGGTACAATGAAAGAGTGTGAGCACTGACAACTAGAATAAGTGTGTGAGCATGAATGTAAAGTCGGTGAGAAACACGTACTCCCCCAAGCTTAGGCTTTTGGCCTAAGTTGGTCTATGGCCAGTATGGGCCTGACGGATATCCAAAGTCATAGTTGGGGTTGTACTGAGATGCAGCAGCTACCGCCTGCTGAGCTGCAGCTCGAAGGCGGGCTGCTTCCATCATATTATGATACTCATTTGCCTCCTCCCTGGTTATAGTATATCTCCCTTTTGCCTGAAAGTCAAACAAAGTAGGGGCAGGAAGAGTAATAGGGACGGCATGACGCTTGTTAAAGATTAGTCGATATTTGAGGGATTGTTCATCCCTCTCTATAAACCGATGACTAGTCATGGCATTGTAATCCAGATGAGCAAGCGGTAAAGGTTCATCATTTTCATGTACAGGCACACCAAGACGGCGGGCTATGCGAGTGGCATAAATCCCACCAAATAAATCTCCATGCAAACCATTATGATGTAGCCTACATGCAACAATGGTTCCCAAGTTATATTGGCTATCACCAAATATAGCACTCTTGAGAACACTAAGATCAGGGACACACATGTGGCAAGCCTCATCTTTACTGTTTATGCATCTACCAATAAAGAGAGCAAAGTAATGAATAGCAGGAAAATGAATGCTCCCTATGGTAGCCTGTGTGATTTCTCTAGATTCCCCCACAGTGATACTAGCAAGGAAATCTCTAAATTCAGATTTGCGAGGATCACCCATACTGCCCCACTGCGGGAGCTTATAAGCATCATTAAAATCCTCTAAGTCCATGGTGTAGGATTTATCATAAAGGTCAAATAAGACAATGTGAGAATTACGTGAAGATGAAAACTTATACCTTCTCACAAAGGTATCAGTTAAGCCACGGTATTGAGGGCACTTATCTTGTATGAAGCCCTCGAGGTCAGCGTTGCGCACATATGCGTCAAATTCCTCCTTGATGCCAACCTGAACCATAAATTCATCTAACAGCCATTCACAAGGCCGCACTTCAGCTTCCCTCGGTAGTTCATCGTTCGGCTCACGAAACACGAGCCTCGGTTCTTCCTTCCTTGAAGAACCACATTGGAAGATTTTCCTATGCATTTTACTGAAATTTTCTGAAATTTTTAGTAACTCAAAATAAAAGTTAACCAAACTCAACAAGATTGATAGCAACAACTCCTACAAGTGCCTAGAGACTATATCATGCATTAGAACTACTTGGGACCAAGGAAATTTGACATGCAAGATCAAGAACAAGGTCACCACGGCAGCAAAAAATTGCAATAAATAAAGAACTAGAACAAAAACTAACTGGACCAATGGAGGAGTCACATACCAAGGAACAATCTCCCCAAATTGTTTGGTGAATGGTGCTTTGAGCAAGGAGATCGAAAATGGCAGCAAGATGAGCTAGAACTCATGCTTAAGCTGGTTGGTGATTTTTTTTTTGGGAGGAAGAAGAAGAGTATGGGTGCAGGAATAAGTGGAGGGGGCCATGTGGGGCCCACGAGGCTGGGGGCGCGCCCTGTGAGGGTGGGCACGCCCTGGACCCTCGTGGCCAGGTGCTGGCTGCCCTCGTGATTTTTTTCTGTGCCATATATTCTCAAATATTCCAGAAAAAATCATATTTAATTTTCAGGGCATTTGGAGAACTTTTATTTTCGGGGTATTTTTTATTGCACGGATAAGTCTGGAAACAGACAGAGAATATATTTTTTGCTTTATTTATCCTAATTAACAGAAAGTAAAAGGAGGGTACAGAAGGTTGTGCTATCTAGATTCACATATCCCATGCTCATCAAAAGGAATCCATTAACAAGGTTGATCAGGTCTTGTTAATAAACTTATTCCGAATAACATGAAACCGGAGAATTTTCGAATAACACTAGGTTACCTCAATGGGGATATGTATGTCCCCAACAATAAGAATGTCATATGACTTCTTGACAGTAGGAAGAGGAAATTCAAAACCTCCAGTAATAATAGTTGAAATTTTTCCAATATTGATACTGTGGACCTGAGGTTGTTTCCTCGGAAAGTGTACCGTATGCTCATTACCATTAACATGAAAAGTGACATTGCCTTTGTTGCAATCAATAACAGCCCCTGCAGTATTCAAAAATGGTCTACCAAGGATAATGGACATACTATCGTCCTCGGGAATATCAAGTATAACAAAGTCCGTTAGAATAGTAACATTTGCAACTACAACAGGCACATCCTCACAAATACCGACAGGTATAGCAGTTGATTTATTGGCCATTTGCAAAGATATTTCAGTAGATGTCAACTTACTCAAGTCAATTCTACGATATAAAGAGAGAGGCATAACACTAACACCGGCTCCAAGATCACATAAAGTAGTTTTAACATAGTTTCTTTTAATGGAGCAAGGTATAGTAGGTACTCCTGGATCTCCTAGTTTCTTAGGTATTCCACCTTTAAAAGTGTAATTGGAAAGCATGGTGGAAATTTCTACTTAAGGTATCTTTCTTTTATTGGTAATAATATCCTTCATATACTTAGCATAAGGATTTGTTTTAAGCACATCAGTCAAACGCATACTGTCGGGGGAAACTGTCCACCACGAACACCTATGGGACCGGAGCCCCTTGTACGTTGCGGTAAGGGAGCGGAGGGAGCACAAAGAGCGGATCGAAGAGCACACGCGGGCAGTTTACCCAGGTTCGGGCCGTGCGGACGCGTAAAACCCTACTCCTGCTTGGTTTGTATTGAGTTTGTGAGCTCGGGAGCTTGAAGAACTAGCTACACCGAGCAAGAGAGCTATCTAGGTTCCGAACCCTTTCTACGTTGTGCATGGGCCTCCTTTTATAGCTCAAAGGGGTCACCGACAGGTGTCAACGTAGAGGAGGGCAAAAATGTAACTTTGGTGGTAGTTGTAACAGTGCAGGAATAGTGCGTGAACAGTGGATGAACAGTGGTCATCACCTAACTTTGACAGTGGGGGACAAGGGCATTAAATGCCCGTCACCGTCGACCCCAAAAGCACCCGTCCATGCGTCTCCGTTCGCCACGGCGGTAGCCTCGTCACCGTGGAGTGCCACCGTGTCCCCCAGGCTGCACAGCCATCCGCCACGCGTCCCTGGAAGGGCCCTTGGGCGACGCGTGGGCCGATGAGCTGGAGCGCGGGCACACAGCGCAGGCTTCCCCCGGCAAGCACCTTATCGGGGTCTTGATCTTGCCGGGCCCAGAAGCTTGTCGCTCCCCGGGCCCTGCCGGGGCGCATGATGCGCCGAGGCATGTCTTCTGAGATGCAGTCTTCTGGTCTTCCTGGCAAGCCCCTCTTGCCAGGGTCTTGTGCTATTGTGACAGTCTTGAGCCTGGGACGGCCTTCCCGGCAAGCTCCACTTGCCGGGGCCTTGATCTTCTGTCTTGTATACTTTGTTTTTGAATAGTTTTATAGGGACCAGAAAGGTTTCCGGCAAGCACGTGGTAAACCCTGCCGCGGGAAGCTGCTACTGCCCGTGTACAAGTTGGAGTACTAAGGTACCCCTATCTTAGTACACCGACAGGAGCCCCCGGGCCTGGGCCACACACGGTGCCGAGCGCTGTTGGGCCAGGCCCAAAACAGTGCACGGGCACGCGCGGCCCATGGCGAGCCGTAGATTCCCTTCCGCATCCGCCGCGCCCCTCCCTAACGGCACGCGTCGATTGCGGCGTCGTGGGAGAGATCGTGGCCTCGTTCTTTAATGAGAAATGCGGAGCGTCCCCCACTCCCCCCTTAAAAGCAGAGGAAGCAGGGGCAGTTTTCCTCTTCCATCTTCATTGCGTCTTCAACCTCCAGAGCCCCTCTGCTACTCTCTGCCTCCACTCCTCCTCCTCCGCCGTCTTCCGCATCCGCGTCGCCGTCGTGCTCCTCGCCCCTTCCCCCGCCGCCTCCGCCATGGCTCCGAAGAGCGAGAAGGCGAAAGCGGAGAAGGCCAAGAGGGAGAAGTCCGAACAGGCGGCAAAGCTTGCCGCCCTGCGGAAGAGGAATGTGGTCTTCGCACCAAGGCTCGGCGCGAGGGAGCTGTGGAACAAGTTCTACCTCTTCTGGTCCAAGGAGACCAAGGCTCATCCCCGGACCAGAGTCTACCCCGCCGTCGCCAAAGATCTAGTTCCCGGCGGGTATTTCTTCTTCGCTGTCTTCTTCCACTGCGGCTTGTGTCCTCCGTTCTCGGAGTTTTTCTGTGATATCATGAACACATACGGCCTCCACCTCCTAGACTTCACCCCCAATGCCATCCTTACGATGGCGGTTTTCGCACATCTGTGCGAGAACTATGTAGGGATCCATCCCAATGTAGCGCTCTTTCGCCACTTCTTTATGCCTAGAGTAGAGGCCGGCGCTCCCCTCTCCGGAGGCATCTCTTGGATCTTCCGATTGAACAAGAAGGACTCATATCTGAAAGGAGAGCTCCGCGGCAAGTGGGAAGAATGGCGCGCAGACTGGTGTTGGATAGTGGAGGACCATCCGGAGCCTTTTACTGCGCCGCGCACAACTGCCATAGTGCGCGGCAGAGACTGGAGCGAGTTAGCCCCAGAGGACGGCAAGCTCAACATCGCCCTTATCAGGATACTTCGTCTCCGGGTAGCTAAACTGACCATCGGAGAGGTAGGGGCAGACTTCCTCCGCCGCCGCATTGCCCCTTTACAAGAGAGGAAAAGGCCAGCATGGGAATTTGGCAACGCGGCGGACATTATGAGGCTGCGCCCGGGACTGAACTTCAACTTCACGGCTTTCGAGCTGAAGGGGATGGTCCGGGAGCTTTTCAAGCACGACCCGGCCCACCCGGAGTGGTTTAGATCTCCCCGGGGAGTGGTGCCGCTGTGCAACAGCACTGCTCGGGACTCCTTGCGCACAATAATGCCCGCGTGTGACTCTCACGGCGTCGACCCCACCTGGATAGAGCCTCCGCCGGACGCGATTCTGAGTTTCTTCGACAATCTGGTCGAGGTGCCCAAGAACACCGAGGAGAACAAGGGTCTCACTCGGGCCACCACAGAGCGGGACATAGCCTATATTGCTTCCCGGATGGAAGAGGCCGCCGCAGCTGCAGCAGCAGGAGACTTCGGATTCACCGTCGACGAGGCGCAGGCCGCGGACGAGGTGTGCTAAGCAGAGGAGGCTGAGATCCGCAGACTGCTCAAGCTTCCGCCCGACGAGCTTGCCGGAGTTCCTTCCCTGAGGCACGCCGGGTTTCCCGGGGTCGTGAGCGAGGCCGCGGCAAGCGAGGTTGCCGGAGGGAGCAGAGGTGCCGGAGGGAGCGGAGGTGCCGGAGGGAGCGGAGCCGCCGGGCAGGATGCTGGACCCAGCGGGCCCGCTGGGGAGGAGGAGGAAGACGTCGAGGCCGATGAAGACACCGGCAGATCTCTAGGACTCGACGACGACGCCTCCTCGTCGTCGGAGAACTCCCCGCCTCCAGCAAGTCCCAAGCAAGCGCCGGGGAAACGCCTCCGCAAGGCGGCGACAGCGACGAGGACGCAGGCGCCTCGATAGCAGCCTGCTCGCCGGGCGGCGCGCGCCACCAGGTCGAGCCAAGCTGCGACGGAGGCGCCCCGCGCACCAGCGCCAAGCGGAGGGGGATCCTCCCAGAGCGGAGCGGCCGCTCCGCCTGCTCCTCGGGCCTCGGCGTCAGCGGAGGCTGGGTCTTCGCAGCCCCCAGCCCCGGGGACCACCAAGCGCCCGAGGGAGCCTTCTCCTCCCGTTCCTCGCGCGGGAGCACCTCAGGTGGAGTTTGATTTCTCCGCCCTTAGCGACGACGACGAGGAACAGGAGTAAGCACTTGTAACTTATAGCTTCTCCAATTCTGACTTGGTCTTTCTTCGTGATTCTGATCTTGTTCTTGCTTTGATTTCAGGACCCTGGCCCAGCGGACGGCGAAGAGGGCCAAGGTCCCGGTGGTTGAGGTCGAGGACGACTCGCCCGTCGCGGCGACAGGGGACGCACCGGTGACGAACCTGCCGGATCCAACCGCTGCTCCGAGGAGCAGCCCCCAGCGCAGCCCCCAGCGTAAGTCTGGTCTTGAGCTGTTTGCTCGTCGGGCGCACTTGAGGTTTTTGCTTTGTACTAATACCTTGTTGCCTTGTTTGTTTTGTTTGCCTTGTGCAGAAGTAGAGCCGCAGCCGCAGGAGCAGCCGGAGGTCACTCCCGAGGAGCTGCAGATTCCACCCTCGCCGCCAAGGGCGAACTCCCCGGCGAGGGAGGACGTTCCGCCAAGGACGGGCTCCCCGCCAAGGGCGGGTAGCCCGACGAGGGTGGCCACCCCGCCAAGGGAGGGCACGGGCGGCCCTCCGCCAGCAGGGGCCACCGCTCCACCGCCAAGGGAGGACTCCCCGGCGAGGGAGCCTGTCGTCGACGAAGTCCGCGAAGGTAAGTCTTGCAGCTTCTTCTTCTTGGACTTGTCTTTTTGGACATTTGCTTGATCTTTCCGTGTCTTCTTCTTCTGCTAGATCCTCCTCCCCCGGAGCGGATGGAGACGGAGGTCATCGTCGAGGAGGAGGGCGCGCAAGGCGATGCCGGCAATGCCACTGTTGTTGAGGACATGGCAGGAGCCGACGAGCCCGCCGCTGAGGAGACTGCCCCGTCCGCAGACGCCGCGGCTGGGGAGGGGGACGGCGACCACACTGTCGGCCCGGAGGCGGCAGGAGCGTCAAGCGCTGCACCGGCCGCCGACCCCTCCGCCGGCAAGGAGCAGTCGGGCATCTACCTTGAGGCCCCCAATGGTGTCTTCATACAAGTGCCGTGGGGGTCCTCGTCGCGAGCCCCCGTGGAGGGAGAGACCTTCGATGGAGAGGTCCTCGCCTCCGCGGGGTTGAAGATCGTTGAAGCGCCTGGCGGGAGCGACGAGCCCGAGGAGGAGAAGCTCCTTCGCCGGCTCCTGGCCCTTTACCGGGCCAGGCAGGCGAAGTTGGACTCCCGAGAAGCCCTCGCCGCCAAGGCTGGAGCAGACTTGGAGAAGCGCGCCACGGAGCTCCGCGCCGCCAACCAGGCGGCCCTCCGCGACCTGGCGGAGGAGCGCGAAAGGCTTGCCGGAGAGCACCAAGAGTTCCTCCTGGAGAAAGCTGAGGTCGAGGAGCAGCAGCGGCTAGTTGGTGAAGAGCTGTCCCGGCGAGAAGGAGCGCTCAACCAGCGGAAGGTTGAGCTCGACGCCCATGACGACGAGCTCACCGTCCGGGAGCAGGCTCTTGGCGGGGCCCTGAAGGAGGCAAAGGAAGCTGCTGCCGCCGCGGAAACCGCCAAGAGGGACCTGGAGCTCAAGGTGCAGCAACTGGAGCAGTACCTGAAGGCGAGCGAGGACAGGGTCACCGCGCTCAACATAGAGCGCGAGAAAGACGCCCATACCAACTCAGACCTCCAGGTACGCCTCTCCAAGAAGGGCGACGAGCTTACCGCCGCCAAAGACTCAATCGCTGACTTGGAGTTGAAGGTCTCCACTTTGAAAGATTCACTCGACGTCGCCCGGGACCGCGAGACCAAGCTGAAGGAGGAGCTCCGCAAGGAGCGGGAGCTGGTGGAGAGCGCTGCCACCTCTGCAAGCAACTTCAACCGGGCGGTGGAGCAATGGACGGAGGACCTGGTCACCTCCGCCGCCAATATCGACAAGGAGCTGATGGCGCTGGGGGTGGAGCACCTTGTGTACTCTCCGGACCCGAATCTCCCCCACAGCGCCAAGCTAAGTCTCTTCTTCAGGGGACTCGCGCCGGCGCTTGCACGGCTGCAGGAGAAACTCCCCGCGCAGCTGGCCGAGGAGTCGCGCCAGCTCTGCGCGGGTACCTTGGAGCGCGTCTTGACGAAGATAGTCTACCGCAACCCTGGCATAAATCTCGTCAACGTTCTCCGCAGCTTGCCGGCTGACGCAGATCAGGAGGCGCTGAAGGCGCAGGTCGCCCACATCATCGCCAAGGTGAACAAGATCTCCAGGCGTGAAGGCGACCGCGTAGATTAGGCCTCTTTCTTTTTATTTCCTTTGCTGCTGCAAAGTGTGCCATGAACATGAATCTATTAGTCATTGCGACAAGTTATCTCTGTAATATATTATCTTATTTCCAAGCAATTGACGCATTGTTATCTCCCTTGTTTTCGGTCCTCTACTTTGTATGCTTTTTACCCTACGCTTTTAGGGAACTTGCCGGCAAGGGACCCTTGCCGCGAGCGCTGAGTGCTGGACTCTGAGCAGCCTGCTGGCAAAGGCCTTACCGACAAGCAACCTTGCCGCAGCTATTCGCAACGCACTTAGGTTGCTGAGCGAACTCGAAAATGAGGTAAGGGCGCGACACTTGTCGCAGCTCACTTAAGCCGTTGAGCGTACTCGAAAACAAGGTAAGGGTGCGGCTAGCCACGGGTAGGTTCCTCCGCGCACAGGTTTTCCATACAAAGTGTGGTTGTTCAAGGAAGATAACTAAAATTTAAAAATTTTGAACTGCTCAAATTCTGGTAACTTAGCTTTCATAATCCGATCGTTCTCCGGTAAGCTTCTCTTTCTTGAACAGCACTTGGTTCGTCCTCCACCTCCTTCCCCCGCGGCAAACTTGTGCGCGAGGAATGTCCCTTCTGCTTAAGAGGGAAAGAAAAAGGAGAAGAGAAAACAAGTGTAGGGCCTCTCGGCGTGGTAATGCTTACCGGATATGTGTGTTGCACAAGATGCCAAATAATGCATGCAGATAACACAGAAAAGCATGGAAAATGGCAAATAGTGCGAAACACAAAAGCTTTACTGATGCACGGGATCTGCGCCCGGCTTTGTACAAAGGATTACAGGCAACAGCGGCAAGACTCGTACAAAAGGTGGTTGCCGGAGCGGATCATGGCAACCGTGCCTTATGGGTGAAACTTTCAAAGATGCTCTATGTTTCAGGAGTTGCTCACCGGTAAGCCTTTTTCGGTCTCAAGGCGGACAGCGCCGGGCCTTGTGACTTGTCTCACCCGATAAGGGCCTTCCCACTTCGGCGTCAACTTGTTGGAATTCTTGGCGGACTGAACACGCCGAAGAACAAGGTCGCCTTCCTCGAGACTCCTGGCCTTAACCTTGCGGCTATGGTAGCGGCGCAAGGCTTGCTGGTATCGAGCAGCTCGTACAGCGGCCTGGAGACATTCCTCCTCGAGGAGCAATGCATCATCTTGTCGCAGTTGCTCTTGCTCGAGATCATCATAAGCGAGCACTCGAGGAGATCCGTATACGAGTTCCGTGGGGAGAACTGCCTCTGCCCCATAGACAAGGGCAAAGGGTGTCTGTCCGGTGGCTCGACTTGGTGTCGTTCTGATTGACCAAAGAGCCGCCGGCAACTCCTCTATCCAGTTTCTTCCGCACTTGCGCAGCCTGTCGAAGGTTCTTGTCTTGAGCCCGCGCAGCACTTCAGCATTGGCCCTCTCCGCTTGACCATTGCTCCTCGGGTGAGCAACAATAGCGAAACAGACCTTGGCGCCAAGGTCTTGGACGTACTGCATGAAGGTGCGACTAGTGAACTGTGTGCCGTTGTCGGTGATGATCCTGTTAGGGATCCCGAAACGGTAAACAATCGCTCTGAAGAACCTGACCGCTGATTGTGCTGTCACCTTTCTCACCGGTTCCACTTCTGGCCACTTTGTGAACTTGTCGATCGCAACGTACAAGTACTCAAAGCCCCCGACAGCACGGGGGAAGGGGCCGAGGATATCGAGCCCCCAGACCGAGAAGGGCCAGGACAAAGGGATCGTCTGGAGAGCTTGAGCTGGCTGGTGAATTTGTTTGGCATGGAACTGGCACGCTTCACACTTGGTTACTTGTGCAGTTGCATCTTGGAGGGCTTCTTGCCAAAAGAACCCTTGCCGGAATGCCTTCCCGGCAAGTGCCCTTGCACCGATGTGGTGGCCACATATGCCTCCATGTATTTCTGCCAACAGCTTCTGTCCATCTTCTCTGGAAATGCACTTCAACCTGACACCATTGAGCCTTCTTCTGTACAGTTCATTGTCCACGAACTGGTACATACTTGACTGTCTGGTTATTTTCTCTATCTCTGCTGGGTCGTCGGGAAGTTCTCCACTTTGCAGAAAACGGACGATCTGCTGTGCCCATGCCGGAGCTCGAGGCTCAACGGCAAGGACTAAAGGCATGAGGGCCGCTGCGGGAACCCCAGCTTCTACGGCAAGGACCTCTGGTTCTGCCGGAGCTGATGGTTCCCCGGCAAGCCTGCCGGGGCAAGGCTTGTCGGGAACGTTTGCTTCAACTGTACAGACCCTTGGATCTGCAGGAGCAAACTGTTCCTCAGCGTTTTGGTTGTTGATCTTGGGGACCTTGGCGGCGGCTTCAGGAAGATCCGCCGGCAAGTAGTCGCCGGAGACCAACTTTCTCTTCTTGGGCTGCCCAATTGATGGTGTAACGGATGGCTGAGTCAGCTTGAGCAGGAAGGTCCCTGGTTCCACAGGCAACTTCATTGCAGCACACTTTGAAAGGCCATCAGCAATATCATTCTGAGCTCTCGGGACGTGCTCCATTTGCAGACCTTCAAAGTGCTCTTCAAGCTTTCTCACTTCATCTACATAAGCTTCCATCAAAGGGCTTTGATAACTTTTGTTCACTTGTCGGACCACCAACTGAGAATCTCCCCGCACAATCAGTTTCTTGATCCCAAGTTCAGCTGCAATTCTGAGGCCGGCAAGCAGACCTTCATACTCTGCAGTGTTGTTTGTCGCTTGTTCCCTGGGAAAATGCATCTGGATAACATACTTGAGGTGCTCTCCGGTGGGCGCTATGAGTACCACGCCGGCACCGGCGCCTTGCAGCGAGAAAGCACCATCAAAGTACATCATCCATTCGCTTGTCGCTTCTTGTACGGGGACGCTTGTCTCTGGAACTTCATCATCCGGCGTTGGGGTCCATTCAGCTATGAATTCTGCCAAAGCTCTGCTCTGTATGGTTGAAGTACTTTCAAACTTGAGACCAAAGCTCGACAGTTCCAGTGCCCACTCGACGATCCTGCCTGTTGCTTCTGGATTCTGCAATATCCTCTTCAACGGAAAGCGAGTGACCACTGTTATCTCATGTGCTTGGAAGTAATGGCGCAGCTTTCTCGAGGCCATGAGGAGGCCGAAAAGCAACTTCTGCACTCCGGAGTATCTTGATCTAGCCCCCTGCAAGAGGGAACTCACAAAATACACCGGGCGCTGCACCATCTTCCTTCGCACTTCTCCTTGCTCCTGCGTAGAGTTGTCCTTGTCGAGGCCAGAGCTTGCCGGTGGAGGCCCCTGCTTGTCGCTGGACTCGCTCGCCGGAGGTGTGGGCTCTCCCTCTGCCTCCCTTTCCGCTACTAACGCAGCACTAACCACTTGATTGGTTGCCGCTAAGTACAGCAGCAACTTCTCTTGTGGTTTAGGTGCGACAAGTATTGGCGTGGAGGACAGGTATCCTTTCAAATCTTGCAGCGCTGCCTCCGCTTCCGGAGTCCATTTCATAGGACCTGCCTTTTTCAAGATTTTGAAGAAAGGCAGGGCGCGTTCTGCAGATTTTGAAATGAACCTGCTGAGGGCAGCCACACAACCAGCACGTCTCCTTACGTCCTTGACGCGCTTCGGGGCTTCGATCTGCTCGATGGCTTTTATCTTGTCGGGATTGGCTTCAATCCCCCTCTGGGACACAAAGAACCCGAGAAGCTTGCCGGAGGGGACTCCGAAGACGCACTTCTCGGGGTTCAACTTGAGCTGGATCTTGCGCAGGTTTGCAAATGTTTCTTCTAAGTCTTGGATCAGGGTATCTTTGCTCTTGCTCTTGACCACTATGTCATCCATGTAAGCTTCTACATTTCTGTGGATCTGTGGCTCAAAAGCAGTGTGCACCACCCTTGCAAATGTTGAGCCTGCATTCTTCAATCCGAAAGGCATGCGAATGAAGCAATATGTGCCACATGGAGTAATGAATGCGGTCTTCTCTTCATCTTCCTTGGCCATAAAAATCTGGTGGTAGCCTGAGTATGCATCAAGGAAGGAGAGCAGCTCACATCCAGCAGTGGAGTCAACAATCTGGTCGATGCGCGGCAAAGGAAATGGATCTTTGGGACATGCTTTATTCACATCAGTGAAGTCTATACACAGTCTCCACTTTCCGTTGGCCTTACGCACGACAACTGGATTTGCTAACCACGTCGGATGGATCACGCCTCTAACCAGGCCCGCTGCTTCTAGCTTCTTGATCTCTTCGGCAATGAATTATTGGCGCTCCACGGCTTGCTTCCTGACCTTCTGCTTGACGGGCCGCGCATGAGGACAAACAGCAAGCTTGTGCTCAATTACCTTCCTGGGAACGCCGGGGATGTCAGATGGTTGCCACACAAACACATCGACATTCGCCCGCAGGAAGGCAACGAGCGCGCTTTCCTATTTGTTATCAAGTGTAGCACTGATGGTGAAGGTACCACCAGTGCCATCCTCCTTGGCGGACACCTTCTTGGTTGCCGGTGGAGCTGCCATCCCTTTCTTGTACTTGCCGGTGGAGCTCGATGGAACGTCCTCGACGGCAGCGCAGCACTCCGAAGAGGTGCGTTTGCCGGAGTCGGCCCCACAGCACTTGCCGGACTTGGTCTTGGTCTTCTTCCCCCCGGGAGCTTCAGCGGCAAGTGTGTTGCTCTCCGCCGCGGCTGCTGCATCCCAGTATATCTTGTCGGCACAGATAAGCGCGTCCTTCTTGTCGCCATGGACAGAGATGACGCTTATCGGCCCCGGCATCTTGAGTATGTTGTAGGCGTAGTGGGAAGTTGCCATGAACTTGGCGAGGGCAGGACGTCCAAGTATCCCATTGTATGGCAATGGGATATCGGCCAGGTCAAAGGTTATCCTCTCCGTCCTGAAGTTGAGTTCCCCGCCAAAGGTCACTGGCAGAGTGATCTTCCCCTTCGGCTTGCTCCTCCCCGGGTTTATTCCTTGGAACGAACCGGTTTCTTCGAGCTCGCCGTCTGGGATCTGGAGTTTCTTGATCACAGCCGAGGAGATCAAGTTCAGGCTGGCCCCGCCGTCAACCAACATTTTGGTGACCTTGAGGTTGCGGATGGTGGGCGAGACCAGCATCGGCAAGCACCCGACCGCAGTGGTGCGGTCAGGGTGATCCTCAAGATCAAAAATGATGGGCGTGTTGGACCACTTCAGCAGCTTGCGTGACTCAACAGGCGGCTCTGCTGCGTTTACTTCCCGCACCCACTGCTTGAGTTGGCGGTGGGAAGCGTGCAGAGAGGCGCCTCCGTCGACACACAGAACTTCTGTGGCCTTCTGGAACTCCTGCTCGCTGTTATCACCTTCCTCCATGTCGTCGTCGTCCTCTTCTTCATCGTCCTTGTCGCGGCCCCGGGGAGGTCGATCACCTTGCCGCTGCTTGGCCTTGCCGCGGCGTCCTCCCCGGCCATTGAATGGCCGCTTCTTGCTTGGCTCTCCTCCGCAACCTTGAGCCTTCTCCTTGTCGTGACGCTCGTATTCAGCTTTCTGCTGCTCTACGAGGTACTCGACTCCCTTGCAATTCGAAAGGTCATGGCCCTTGGTGCGGTGGATCTTGCAATATTGCTTGTCGGAGCCGTCCTGCTTGTCGGCTGCCGCCACAGGGGCAGGCTCCTTGCCGGAGTCGCCAGCCTGTGCTGTCTTGGCGGGAGCCTCCTTGCCGGACTTCTCGACGACCAGCACTTCCTTGCTCTTCTTCTTCCTGTTGTTCCGCCGCCGGCTCTTCTTTGCCGGGGCGGCGTCCTCGCTGTCGCTTCCCCCTGCGCCAGCATCCTCTCCGGGGAGTCTCCTCCCCTCTTCGGCGCGCGCGCACTTGTCAGCCAGAGCGTAGAGCTCGCTGACATCCCGTATCTTGGTCATGGCCATCTCTTCCCGCATGCGACGGTTACGCACGTTCTGGTGGAACGCGCTGATAACCGCGGCGGGGTGGACGTCGGGAATGTTGTGCTGCACGCGGCTGAACCATTGAATGTACTTGTGCAGGGATTCTCCTTCCTTCTGGGCCAAGATGTGGAGATCACTCTCCTGGCCATGGGGTTTGTGGCCGCCCGTGAAGGCGCCAACAAACTGATGGCACAAATCTGCCCACGAAGAAATGGAGCCTTCCGGCAAGTGCATAAGCCAAGAACGGACGTTTGGCTTAAGCACCAACGGGAAGTAGTTGGCTAATATCTTCTCGTCGCGTCCCCCGGCAGCTTGCACCGCGATGGTGTAGATGCTGAGGAACTCCGAGGGGTGCGTCTTGCCGTCGTACTTCTCGGGTACGTCGGGCTTGAAGTTTTTCATGCTGGGCCACTGGATGCGCCGCAGCTCACGGGTAAACGCAGGGCAACCTGCCGCGTACGGCAAGTCGCCTGGTTCACCGGGCGCGTGCGTGTCGATAGCGGTCCCAGCACGTTGATCCGATTGTCGCCGGGCTTCTCGCCGGCGCACGATCGTCGTCCGAGCGTCTTCTTGCCGCCGATCGTCAAGGACTTGGCGCTGGTCCCGACGAGCCCGCGGATCCGACGACGCCGAGGAGTCGTCGTCGACGTTAATCCGGCGGGGAGGCGTCTTCTGCTTCTGCGGCGGGGAGTGCACGGTGGTTGCACCCCCGGCGGTCTTGTTGCCGTCGGTCTTCGCCTGGTCGACTTGCCGTGGCCGCGAGGTCGCCGGCTGCTGCGGCGTGTCGTTGTTGGCGAAGGCAATGAGGCTTTGGATTGTTGCCCTCCAGTCTTCGGCCTTGTCAGCCGCTGGAGGGAAATCGAGGAGCAGTTGCGCTCTTGCGAGAGCTTCTGCTGGAGAGGAGGGGAGCGGTGGCGAGCGGTGCGAGGAGCGAGATATGCTCGGACTGCTAACAGGGTTAGAAGGAGCAGTCTCTCGCCCCGGCGACCGTGCCTTGCTCGTGCCTGGACGATGGCCTAGAGCATCCCGCGAGCCTCCGGTTTGTCTTTGGCCCAGCAAGCGGATGGTACCTCCTGTACCACGGCGCTGCTGGCCTGTCATCTGCTGAGATAGACGTGGCGCGTCTACGGACACCGAAGCCTTGGAGTTGGTCCGGTTGTCCGCCTTGTCCTTGGATTTGGCGGTGCCGTGAGTTTCCTCGCCGGCGACCACCCTTCCGCCGGCGTCTCCTCCACCCACCGTTGGTTCTGGTGGCGGGGGAATCGACGCAGACGGGCCTGCGACCTCCGAAACCTTCTTCTTCGGGGCCATGTTGCTGTTGCTGATGAAGTTGATGAAGCTGGAGAGGTTGATGAAGAATGCGCCCGCGTGAGCACCGGATCAGGTTCGCACAACCTCGACTTCCCCTACCTGGCGCGCCAAAGATGTCGGGGGAAACTGTCCACCACGAACACCTATGGGACCGGAGCCCCTTGTACGTTGCGGTAAGGGAGCGGAGGGAGCACAAAGAGCGGATCGAAGAGCACACGCGGGCAGTTTACCCAGGTTCGGGCCGCGCGGACGGGTAAAACCCTACTCCTGCTTGGTTTGTATTGAGTTTGTGAGCTCGGGAGCTTGAAGAACTAGCTACACCGAGCAAGAGAGCTATCTAGGTTCCGAACCCTTTCTACGTTGTGCATGGGCCTCCTTTTATAGCTCAAAGGGGTCACCGACAGGTGTCAACGTAGAGGAGGGCAAAAATGTAACTTTGGTGGTAGTTGTAATAGTGCGGGAATAGTGCGTGAACAGTGGATGAATAGTGGTCATCACCTAACTTTGACAGTGGGGGACAAGGGCATTAAATGCCCGTCACCGTCGACCCCAAAAGCACCCGTCCATGCGTCTCCGTTCGCCACGGCGGTAGCCTCGTCACCGTGGAGTGCCACCGTGTCCCCCAGGCTGCACAGCCATCCGCAACGCGTCCCTGGAAGGGCCCTAGGGCGACGCGTGGGCCGATGAGCTGGAGCGCGGGCACACAGCGCAGGCTTCCCCCGGCAAGCACCTTGCCGGGGTCTTGATCTTGCCGGGCCCGGAAGCTTGTCGCTCCCCGGGCCCTGCCGGGGCGCATGATGCGCCGAGGCATGTCTTCTGAGATGCAGTCTTCTGGTCTTCCTGGCAAGCCCCTCTTGCCAGGGTCTTGTGCTAATGTGATAGTCTTGAGCCTGGGATGGCCTTCCCGGCAAGCTCCACTTGCCGGGGCCTTGATCTTCTGTCTTGTATACTTTGTTTTTGAATGGTTTTATAGGGACCAGAAAGGTTTCCGGCAAGCACGTGGTAAACCCTGCCGCAGGAAGCTGCTACTGCCCGTGTACAAGTTGGAGTACTAAGGTACCCCTATCTTAGTACACCGACACATACGCAAAAAGATAGGTCTAATCATTTCAGCAAAGCGCTCAAAATCCTCATCATCCTTTTTCTTGGATGGTTTAGGAGGAAAAGGCATGGGTTTCTGAACCCATGGTTCTCTTTCCCTTATGTGCTTCCTAGCAACAAAGTCTCTCTTATCATAACATTGATTCTTTGATTGTGGGTTATCAAGATCAACGGCAGGTTCAATCTCTACATCATTATCATTGCTAGGTTGAGCATCATCATGAACATCATCATAAATATTATCACTAGGTTCATGTTCATCACCAGATTGTGTCTCAGCATCATAAACAGATATATCATAGGGATTCTCAGGTGTGTCAGCTATAGGTTCACTAGAAGCATGCAAAGTTCTATCATTTTTCTTTTTCTTCTTCTTAGAAGAACTAGGTGCATCTAAATTAGCTCTCTGGGAATCTTGCTCAATTCTCTTAGGGTGGCCCTCAGGATACAAAGGTTCCTGAGTCATTTTGCCACCTCTAGTAGCAACTCTAACAGCATAGTCATTATTCTTACCATTTAATTCATTGAGCAAATCATTCTGAGCTTTAAGTACTTGTTCTACTTGAGTGGTAACCATAGAAGCATGTATACTAATGAGTTTCAGTTCACCTTTAACTCTAGAAAGATAATCACTCAAGCGTTCAATCATATAAGCATTACGTTGCAATTGTCTACCATAATAAGCATTGAAGTTTTCTTGTTTCACAATAAAATTGTCAAACTCATCTAAGCATTGGCTAGCAGACTTATAACGAGGGATATCACCTTCATCAAATCAATAAAGAGAATTTACCTTTACTACCTGTGTCGGGTTATCAAGACCATGTATTTCTTCAATAGGTGGTAAATTCTTAACATCTTCAGCTTTAATACCTTTTTTCCTTCATAGATTTCTTTGCCTCTTGCATATCTTCAGGACTGAGAAATAGAACACCTCTTTTCTTCGGAGTTGTCTTAGGGGCTGGTTTAGGAAGTGTCCAATTATTTTCATTGGCCAGCATATTATTCAATAATAATTCAGCTTGATCAACTGTTCTTTCCCAGAAAACACAACCAGCACAACTATCCAGGTGGTCTGTGGAAGCATCGGTTAGTCCATTATAAAAGACATAAAGTATATCTTTACTCTCAAGAGGATGATCAGGCAAAGCATTAAGTAATTGGAGAAGCCTCCCCCAAGCTTGTGGGAGACTCTCTTCTTCAATTTGCACAAAGTTATATATTTCCCGTAAGGCAGCTTGTTTCTTATAAGGGGGGAAATATTTAGCAGAGAAGTAATACATCATATCCTGGGGACTACGCACACAACCAGGATCAAGAGAATTAAACCAAGTATTAGGATCACTCTTTAACGAGAACGGAAACAGCTTAAGGATATAGTAATAACGAATCTTTTCATCGTTGGTAAACAGGGTGGCTAGATCATTCAACTTAGTAAGATGTGCCACAACAGTTTCCGACTCATAGCCATGGAAAGGATCAGATTCAACCAAAGTAATTAACTCATGATCAACAGAGAAATCATAATCCTTATCAGTAACAAAGATAGGTGAAGTAGCGAAAGCAGGGTCATGTTTCATTCTAGCATTCAAGGACTTTTCTGTCAGCTTAGCTAATAATTTCTTAAGATCATATCCATCGTTGCAAGCAAGAAAGTCTCTAGCAGTTTCTTCATCCATAACATAACCCTCAGGAACAACAGGCAATTCATATCTAGGGGAGAAGCTTCATCATCACTTTCATAAATATTATCAGTTTCAACATTTGCATTCACCCTAACCTTAGCAATTTGTTCATCTAGAAATTCACCTGGTGGCACAGTATTATCAAGCATAGAATTAGTTTCATTATACATACAAGAAATGGCATCGTCAAGAACATACGACATATCAGATTCAATAGCAGGAGTAGGTGTCGCAAATTTACCCATAACAGATGGTGAATCAAGTGCAGAGCTAGATGGCAGTTCCTTACCTCCCCTCGTAGTTGAGGGTAAGATCTTGGTTTTTGAGTCCTTCAAGTTCTTCATAGTGATCAACAGATATAAATCCCAAGTGACTTAAAGAATAGAGCTATGCTCCCCAGCAACGGTGCCAGAAATTGTCTTGATAACCCACAAGTGTAGGGGATCGCAACAACATTCGAGGGTAAAGTATTCAACCCAAATTTATTGATTCAACAAAAGGGGAGCCAAAGAATACTCTTAAGTATTAGCAGCTGAGTTGTCAATTCAACCACACCTGGAAACTTAGTATCTGCAGCAAGGTAGTTTAGTAGGAAAGTAATATGGTAATAGTGGTAGCGGTAATAAAAGTAACGGTAGTGTTTTTGTAGTTTTTGTAATAGTAGCAGCGGAAAAGTAAATAAGCAACAAGCAATATGTGAAAAGCTCGTAGGCATTGGATCGGTGATGGGCAATTATGTCGGATGCAATTCATCATGTAAAAGTTATAACCTAGGGTGACACGGAACTAGCTCCAGTTCATCAGTGTAATGTAGGCATGTATTCCGAATATAGTCATACGTGCTTATGGAAAAGAACTTGCATGACGTCTTTTGTCCTACCCTCCCATGGCAGCGGGGTCCTAGTGGAAACTAAGGGATATTAAGTCCTCCTTTTAATAAAGTATCGGACCAAAGCATTAACACATAGTGAATACATGAACTCCTCAAACTACGGTCATCACCGGGAGTGGTCCCGATTATTGTCACTTCGGGGTTGCCGGATCATAACATATAGTAGGTGACTATAGACTTGCAAGATAGGATTGGGAACACACATATATTCATGAAAACATAATAGGTTCATATCTGAAATCATGGTACTCGGGCCCTAGTGACAAGCATTAAGCATAGCAAAGTCATAGAAACATCAATCTTAGAACATAGTGGATACTAGGGATCAAACCCTAACAAAACTAACTCGATTACATGGTAAATCCCATCCAACCCATCACCGTCCAGCAAGCCTACGATGGAATTACTCATGCACGGCGGTGAGCATCATGAAATTGGAGATGGAGGAAGGTTGACGATGACGATGGCAACGATCTCCACTCTCCGGAGCCCTGAACGGACTCTAGATCAGCCCTCCCGAGAGAGATTAGGGCTGGGCGGCGGCTCTGTATCATAAAACACGATAATTCTTTCTCTCTGATTTTTTTCTCCCCGAATGTGAATATATGGAGTCCGGGGGTACGCGGTGGAGCGTCAGGGGGCCCACGAGGCAGGGGGCACACCCCCCACCCTCGTTGACAGGGTGTGGGCCCCCTGACGTAGATCTTTCCGCAGGTATTTTTTATATTTTCCAAAATAATTCTCCGTGGATTTTCAGGTCATTCCGAGAACTTTCTATTTCTGCACAAAAACAACAACATAGCAAAACTGCTGAAAATAGCGTCAGTCCAGGTTAGTTCCATTCAAATCATGCAATTTAGAGTCCAAAACAAGGGCAAAAGTGTTTGTAACAGTAGATACATTGGAGACGTATCAGTGGCCTCCCACTCTAGCATGTATTTCAGTGAGAATTTGCCTTCCCTCCTCTTCGGAGATGCACCTTTGTAGAATACCAGTTGTGCTTTTCTTATATAGTTCACCTTCGTGAACTTTGTAGGCTTTAGAACGCCGGACTATGCGGCGGGCCTCACGGGGAGTTCTTTCCTTTTAAGGTAAGCTAGGAAGGGCTCTGTCCACGAGGCTATGACAGCCATGATTTCGTGAGCCGAAGGAGTTATCTCCATGTCTGGGTCTCTGATGACGTCTTGGTTAAGTTCGGCCGGGGGTGTGTTCGGATCCGAATTTGTATCGCTGCTGGTGTCCTGCCATGTTATTGATGGCTTAAATAGCCTTTCCACAAATGTGTTAGGTGGGACGGGGTCACGTTTAGCGCCCATATGAGCGAGTACGTCAGCAGCCTGGTTATTATCCCGGGCTATCTGATGGAATTCCAACCCCTCAAATCGAGCCGACATTTCAATATAGCATTGCGATAAGCTGCCATTTTTGAATCCTTTGCATCAAAATCTCCATTAATTTCAGAGATAGCAAGGTTTGAGTCTCCGCGTACCTCGAGGCGTTGTATGCCCATGGATACTGCTAGGCGGAGACCATGTAATAGGGCCTCATACTCGGCCGCATTGTTCGAGTCCGTGTACATAATTTGCAGGATGTACCGGACTTTATCCCCAGTTGGAGATATCAATATTACGCCGGCCCCCAATCCGGCTAGCATTTTGGAACCGTCGAAGTACATTGTCCAGTGGGAATATGAGCCGTACTCTTTAGGGAGTTCGGCTTCTGTCCATTCTGTGACAAAATCGGCCAACACCTGGGATTTAATTGTCCGGCGTGGTTTATAAGATATTTCGAACGGTAAGAGCTCGATGGCCCATATCGCTATGCGTCCAGTGGCGTCTTTATTTTTGATGATATCGTTGAGTGGTACCTCGGATGCCACTGTGATTGAACAGTCTTGAAATTATTACCGAAGTTTGTGAGATGACATGAAGACCACATAGGCAATTTTCTGATAGTGGGGGTACCGTGATCTGCACGGTGTCAGAACCTCAGATACATAATATACGGGTTTTTGAACAGGGAATTTATGTCCCTCTTTGGCTCATTCGACGACGAGCACGACACTCACTACCTGGTGAGTGGCTGATATATACAGCAGCACTGGTTCGCCAACACCTGGGGCGGCTAGGATTGGGTTGCTCGCTAGTAGAGTTTTTATTTCTTCCAATCCAGCTATGGCCACATCCATCCATTCGAAATAGTCAGTGCGTCATAGCAATCTGTAAAGTGGCAATGCTTTTTCTCCTAACCTGGAGATGAAGCGGCTTAAGGCCGCTACGCAGCCTGCTAGTTTTTGCACTTGCTTGAGGTTGGCTGGTATTTTGAGTTCTGACAAGGCCCGGATTTTAGCTGGGTTAGCTCCAATTCCTCTATGGGATACGATGAACCCTAATAGCTTTCCGGCTAGAACGCCGAAAACACATTTTTCCAGATTGAGCCTTATGTCATATTCTCGAAGGTTGGCAAACGTAAGGCGGAGATCTTCCACCAAAGTCTCGACGTGTTTGGTCTTAACGACTATGTCGTCAACATATGCCTCCACTGTTTTTCCAATTTGTTTTTCTAAGCATGTTTGAATCATGCGTTGATATGTGGCGCCAGCGTTTTTAAGTCTAAAGGGCATAGTGTTGAAAGAGAAAGGACCGTACGGGGTGATAAATGTCGTTGCGGCCTGATCGGATTCCTTCATCTTTATCTGATGGTATCCGGAATAAGCATCAAGGAAGCACAACGAGTCGTGTCCGGTCGTTGCATTGATGATTTGATCAATGCAGGGCAAAGGAAAGGGATCCTTTGGACAGACCTTGTTTAGGTTTGTGAGGTCGACCCAGAGGCGCCAGGATTTATCCTTCTTCGGTACCATGACTAGGTTGGCTACCAATCCGGGTGTTTAATTTCTCCGATGAATCCGGCTTCCAATAGCTTGGCTAGCTCTTCTCCCATTGCTTGTCTTTCCGGTTCAGAAAACCATCACAGTGACTGCTTGACTGGTTTGAACCCTTTGATGATATTCAGGTTGTGTTCGGCTAGCCTGCGTGGGATTCCAGGCATATCTGAAGGGTGCCAGGCGAATATATCCCAATTTTCCCGAAGGAAGGCGCGCAACACGCTGTCTACCGCCTGATCCAGTTGTGCCCCAATAGATGTTGTCTTATTAGGGTCCATTGGGTGCACTTGGAATTTGATGATTTCATCTGCTGGCTTGAAGGAGGTAGACTTCGATCTTTTGGCGAGGATCACATCATCCTTATCCACCTTCGATCGTAGGGTAGTTAGTTCTTCGGTAGTGAGGGCTTCGGATAATGTCTCTAAGGCTAAGGATGTCGTCTTGTTATCGACGCGGAGTGCTCTATCTGGATCACTTGTTAATGTGATCACTCCATTGGGCCCTGGCATTTTAAGCTTCATGTACCAGTAATGGGGTATAGCTTGAAAGCGTGAGAAAGCGTCCCGTCCTAGAAGGGCGTCGTATCCGCTGTAAAAGGGAACAATGTGGAAGAGCAGTTCCTCCGATCTGTAGTTATCAGATGTGCCGAATACTACATCGAGATTAATGCTTCCCGAACACCGGGCTTCGCGACTGGGTATAATTCCTCTAAAGGTTGTGTTAGTGTGCTCAATGCGGGATTTTTCGATCTGCATTTTTGCAAGCGTTTCCTCATATATGAGGTTCAGTCCGCTTCCTCCGTCCATAAGTACTTTAGTGAGGCGGAAACCGTCCACTATCGGATCTAGTACAAGAGCTGCTGATGCTCGGATCGGACGGACTCGGGGTGCGTCTTCGGCAGAAAAACTGATTGTTGTGTCGCTCCATGGGCTTGCAGAGTTAATTTGGTAGACCTCAACAAGTTCGCGATTCGCTCTCTGGCGGTGGTTATTTGAGGAGAACGTCTCGAAGACAGTGAAGACACCAACGTCTTTCTCCCTTGATACGGCGGTGGCAAGAATTGCCGCACCGCTCTTTGCTACCTGTTGGAGTACCCAACACGCTCTAACGCAATGGTTTGGGACATTGTCCGGGGCTGCTTGTATTTGGCAAGGTGTATCGAGCAGTTCGTCCAGTACGGACTTGTGCCTTAAAAAAGGTTTGTTCTTCTTGCCAATAGGCATGTTATCGGATGACCTGCTAGGGTATGTCCGTTTAGCCTTGATAACATACTGTCCGGGTATGGACTATTCGAGAGGTGTATTCTGGGCTCTCCAAGTGTTTTCCATTGCGCGGTACTTTTGTACTAAATGCGATAATTCTGTGAAACTCGGAACACGACGTTGGTTGAGGGTGTTCAAGACTCCCTCGTCCGTGCAGTTGCGGTAAAATAGAGAGACCGCCTCGTCGTCGCAACAGTCCCTGATCTTGTTTTTAAAGTAGGAATCTGGCCCAGAAGTGGTTGACCGTTTCCTCGGGCTACTGTTGTATGTTAGCGAGATCATCTATGTCCAGAAATCCGGATTTACTTGGAGATTTTTTTTGCAGGGTGGGTGGTTGTTGGTAATTTTAGGTCCCGACCCAAAGTGGTATTCGGGAGTCTCACAACCTCCGATGGGGACGGTCCGGGTTCAACAGGATCTAATCGTTTTTCGGTCCCGGTGTCCGTCCCAGAGCTCAAATAACATAAAGTGCCTCTCGAAAGGGGCATGTTCGGCTCGAAGGGTTCGGAGATCCGAACTGTAACGGTCTCCGTCTCGAGAGGAGAAGTCTATGTGGCTCCGTCCTCAACTGCTGCCACCAGATGAGTGATCAGGAAAGGATCGATCTCATCATGACCGGATTTAAGTACGATCTGATCTCCTGGCGATGAAAGCCCCAGGGCGGCGATGCAATCCAGCAGCTTGTTTAAGGGCGAGAGATCTGCCAAGGTTGTGTCATCGGAGTGGCTGTAGTTGACGTCAGGTTGGTGCTCAATGATCGCAGGGAGTGCGGCCGGCCCTGAGGCCATGCGGGCGCATATAGCGAATCCGCCGAGCTGGGGAACCTGGCACATGGCCAAGTTGTTTCCGAGAGTGATCCCGTCGTTGATGATGAGACGAGCCATCGATCGCTCATCGCAAGCGCACAACAGAGCTCTCAATGAAAGCACCATTGTCGGTGTCAAAACCGGCAGATCTCAGGTAGGGGGGCCAAGCTATGCGTTTAGAGGATCGATGGTAATAGGAGGCCGGGGACACGATGTTTACCCAGGTTTAGGCCCTCTAGATCGAGGTAATACCCTACTTCCTGCTATATTAATATGGATGAATATGAATACAAGAGTTCATCTACCTCGAGATTGTAATGGCTAAACCCTAAAGTCTAGCCTATGAGGATATTGTGATATTAATGATCCCCTCTACAGACTAAACCCCCCCGGCTTATATACACGCCAGAGGGGGCCTAGGGTTACAAGGGTAACTTGGGGAGGAAGTAATTGATACATCCGTACTCTACACTTGCCTTTCTACGTACATAGGAGTCCTGACCAAACACGGGGGAGAGTCTTCTGCTTCTTCTTTACGTGGCCCATCAATACGGCCCAGCTTCAGTGACCTGGATGCGTGAGGACCCCTGAATACAGGACTCCCTCAGGGGGGACAACCTTGATCTCGGCCTCGGAAGCCTGGCTGCAGCACCCAGCGTGCTGCTACCACAGCTCAGTAGGACCCCTTGTCGGCATCAGTTCTACAAAGAACCTCGGGAGCCGGATCCAAGAAGGCGGTGGCATCGTCGTCCACACCACGAACGCCCGGGAGGTGCCTTCGGCATGAGAACCATCGCGGACCAGCCGCCCAGCCGCGGTTGGTCCTTTGCGGTCGACTCCAAGGCGAAGACGGGCGCCGCCTTCTTGCCCTTGGCCTTGTGCATACAAGGGGGGCGGGAAGCCCGGCGGCGTCCGTTCCAGCCAAGGCTGCGTCGCTTCAAGCCCTCCGGCAGCATCCCTAGAGTGACCAAACCTGTTCTTCAGCTGATGTGGCTCTTGTCCCTCCGTAGGGGCCTTGCCCTTCTCCGCCGTGGAGAACCTCCGAATCGAAGCCATGAACACAGCGTGAAGGAGGAGAAACAAGGAGAAACAAGCAGCAAGGAGATGAAGATGAGCGGAGGGGATCCTGCCCCTCCCCATTTATAGCAAGGGGAAGGAAAACTGTCAGCCCCCACGATCACAGGTAATGATGACCGTTTTCTGCATGCAGCAAGTTCAGTCAAGTCGAACAGTAGCCGAGGCAACATGGGGAAGTGAAGACACCCACGTCCAATCCAGGCACCATGCGTCGACCGGGCCCGCAGGTGATTGGGGCCCGCAGCGCTTCGCCCTTGCCCTTTGGCTTCGCCTCAAAGCCAAGTTCGAGCGCGCCTTGGGCTCGGGGGATACTGCCAGCGTTCTAGGAACCAGGGTTCCAAGACTTGCCTGCCTGCAGCCCATGACATGGCACCTTTTTAGGCCTAGTATGGCCCATCTTTAGCATTGACGGTCAAGACCCTCGCGAGGGACCAAGCCTCGCGGGGCGGACGACACCAAGACCTCCGGAAGGGATAGCCTCGGTTGGCTGGCTCCCGAGGAGCGGAGAAGTCTATGCAACCCCCCACCTCGCGAGGTTTACATGACGCAAGCCATGATGACCAAGGCCATGCGGGCGTCAGCGGGCGCAGTACATCAGTTTCCTCTTTGGTGCTAAGGAAGCAGGCATAGACGCAGAGTCCAGAGGAATCTGACAAAGGTTTCCATTCCAGTGCAACAAGACCAAGACCGGCAGGACGGGGGTCATCACCGAGCCCACCATGGCGTCAGGATCAGATGCTTTGCAGGCGAAGACCACCTTTAGTCAGGATAAGATGTACTAGTTGTCCCCTTTCAAAATTGGCCTTCTGGGATCCCTTCCCGCCAAACATTTCGGGGAAGAGGACCAAGGTCACTATATAAGTAGGATAGCCACCACCGAGCAAAGGGATCGGATACATTCCACCCTGACAAGCTCACCAGCACATCCGAGCCCAAGAACACCTCTCCTCCGGAGGTCGTTCACTCGTTGTACTAGTTCATCCGCAGCCCATCTCGAGGCTAACCCACCACATTGCTGGAGTAGGGCCACTCACCGCTAGGTGGCCTGAACTATGATAAACTGCCTCGTGTCTCTTTTACATTCATGTTCATCATGCTAGTTCGTGAAACGGCGAGTGGATAGGTAGGCGAGGTTGAGATCTTCGCACGCACCCCAAAGTTTGAACCTTGTAGGGTTTTGCGGAGCCCTGTATCCGACAGGAGTCACTCCGAGTGTCGGAGAGGTATCTCTGGGCCCTCTCCGTAATACACATCACTATAAGCCATGCAAGAAAATGACTTATGAGTTAGTCACGAGATTATGTATTACAGAACGAGTAAAGAGACTTGCCGGTAATGAGATTGAACTAGGTATGATGATAGCGACGATCGAATCTTGGGCAAGTAACATATCGATGACAAAGGGAACAATGTATGTTGTTATGTGGTATGACCGATAAAGATCTTCATAGAATAAGTAGGAGTCAATATGAGCATCCAGGTTCCGCTATTTGTTATTGACCTGAGATGTGTCTCGGTCATGTCTACATAGTTCTCGAACCCGTAGGGTCCGCACGCTTAACGTTCGATGACGATTGTATTATGAGTTATGTGTTTTGGTGACCAAAGTTTGTTTGGAGTCCCGGATGACATCACGGACATGGCGAGGAGTCTCGAAATGGTCGAGAGGTAAAGATTCATATATTGGAAGGTTGTATACGGACATCAGAATGGTTTCGGAGAAGTTCGGGGATTTATTGGAGTACCAGGAGGCTATCGGAACCCCCTGAGAAAGTTAATGGGCCTATTGGGCCATAGTGGAGAGAGGGAGGCTGCCACAAGAGGTGGGGCGCCCCCCCAAGCCGAAACCGAATTGGACTAGGGTTGGGGGGCGTGGCCCCCCTTTCCTTCTCCCTCTCCCTCCCTTTCCTCTTTCCCCTATGCAATGGAAGGAAGGGGGGGCGAATCCTACTAGGTTTGCAGTCCTAGTAGGACTCCCCCCATGGCGCGCCACTCCTAGGGCCGGCCTCCTCCTCTACCCCTCCTTTATATACATGGGAAGGGGGCACCCCAAAAGGACACACAAGTTTCTCTTAGTCGAGTGTGGTGCCCCCCTCCACAGATTACACCTCGGATCATATTGTCGTGGTGCTTAGGCGAAGCCCTGCGCGAATCACATCACCAACACCGTCACCACGCCGTTGTGCTGACGGAACTCTCCCTCGAGCATGTGCTAGATCAAGAGCTCGTGGGACGTCATCATGCTGAACGTGTGCTGAACACGGAGGTGCCGTACGTTCGGTACTTGGATCGGTTGGATCGTGAAGACGTTCGACTACATCAACCGCATTAACATAATGCTTCCGCTTTTGGTCTATGGGGGTACGTGGACAAACTCTCTCCGTCTCGTTGCTATGCATCTCCTAGATAGATCTTGCGTGAGCGTAGAATTATTTTTTTTTTGAAATAGCATGCTCCGTTCCTCAACACTATCCGGACACATGGGATGATATTTTGCTTTATCTTCACGGCCCATCAGTCCGGCCCATATTAAGTAGTCCAGACACCCGAGGATCCCCTAGTCCACGACTCCCTCAGTGACTCCACCAACTCTGAAGACTGTGCTGATGACTACACTCCCACATGTTGCTTCATGGCAAGAGGTGCCAAGGTAACCTCACGGGAAGCTTACTTCAGTATTTCCAGTGATGATAACTCTGAATGTGAAGCAAAACCTAGCTATAGGAAATTGGCTAAAATCGTAACTGAACAACAGCCTTCTATGAAAAAAATACAAAAATTTCTAGACAAAAGTGATGATCTATTAGATGAGGAAATGGATCGCAGTCAAGGTTTGTCTGAGGATCTCAAACGCCTAAAGTCATAGTATGATGAACTTGAAAGTCGTCGTGTGGCCCTCTCAGCTGAATACGAAAAGTTACCGATGAATTTCTTCAAAGGAAGCAAGAACCTGAGAAGGTGAGAGTGTATCATGATGATCTTCAGAAAGACAATGATTCACTACTCGCTCAATAGATCAACACCGCTCAGGAATAACTTGTTGCTACATGCTTAAAATGCCTTGAACATGACAATGCAAATTCTTCAGCTGAATGTTCAAATGCTTCAATTGCTGCTATATCTTCAAATGTCTGTGTGGTTTCAATGCCCTCAACATGCCTTGAACAAGTGTTACTGACGAAAATGCAGGTCTGAAGGAATTGTACATCACAGGCATGTACAAAATCCTCAAAGGGCACCAAACTCTTTGTGATGTGCTCAAGAAGCAAATATTGAACATGAACCCTAGGAAAGAGGGTATTGCTTTTGAGATAAAGTTCAACATTGATGGTCTTATTGAAAACCTGAGCAGATTCACAAAACCGCATGGGTTGTTGCAAAAGGACCTCCAGTTGATCCATCCACTCTATCTGGCTACAATTGTGATACTCCACATTCTTCTGATGAGTCATTTGACTCCAACTATAAGTTGTTCAAGAATCGGAATGGTGAAGTATTTGCTAGATTTGTTGGTACTTGATAGTCCCCAAGTGCAGGGAATCATCGTAGCAATTCCCAATGGTGGAAGTGATAAGTATCGAGTGTCGAACCCACAAGGAGCTGAAGGTAAGATCAATATTCTCGCAAGTCCTATCTGCAACTAATACGACTCTACGTACACCGAATGTTTGCTTCCAACTAGAAACGAGAAATAAAACTACGTTGTGGGTATGAAGAGGATAACTTTGCATGATATCGAAGAGCTCAAATATAAAAGTAGGTCATGTTATCATAAAGTTAGAATGTATTACTAAATATTATAAATAACAAGTGTGGAATAATGATGGATTGGTGTGCGGAATTGTCCTAGGCAATTGTTAACAAGACCGGTAGTCGTCATTGCAATTTCATATGAGGGAGAGGCATAAGCTAACATACTTTCTCTTCTTGGATCGTATGCACTTATGATAGGAACTCTAGCAAGCATCCGCAACTACTAAAGATCACCAACCATAGCATTAAAGCATCAAGTCCCCTTTATCCCATACGCAACAACTCCCTTACTCGGGTTTATGCTTCTTTCACTCAAGCAACCCACTATAAGCGAATCATGAATGTATTGCAACACCCTACAGCAGGAATCCCTCACGCTTGCACGACACGGAGGGCACCATAGGACAGCACCAAAATAAAACATACAACTCGTACCAATCTAGATCATCAATCAACCCAAAGACAAAGGACATCTACTCAAAACATCATAGGGTGGCAACACATCATTGGATCATAATATGTGGCATAAAGCACCATGTTCAAGTAGGGATTACAGCGGGGTGCGGGAGAGTGGACCGCGTAAAAGAGATGAGGATGGTGATGATGATGGTGATGTTGATGAAGACGATCACCGCGGCAATGATTCCCCTCACGATGGCACTCCGGCGCCACCGAGAAAGAGGAGGAGAGGTTCTCCCCCTTGTGCTTCCTCCTCCATGGCCTCCTCCCTAGATGGAGAGAGGTTCTCCCTCTGGTCCTTGGCCTTCATGGCGTAGATGGCCCCTCCGGGATCCTCCTCCATGGCCTCTGGTGATGATGGCCCCCTCCGGCAGGGTGCCAGCGAGGGCCTAGATTGATTTCTCGTGGTTACAGAGGCTTGTGGCGGCGAAACTTCCGATCTAGGTTATTTTCTGGAGGTTTCTGTATTTATAGGATTTTTTGGCGTTGGTCTCACGTCCAGGGGGTCTCCGTGATGTCCACGAGATAGGGGGCGAGCCCGGGGGGTGGGCGCGCCCCCCACCCTCGTGGGCAGCCCGTGACTCTTCTGGCCCAACTCTTTCACTCCAGGGGCTTCTTTTGGTCCATAAAAAATCATCAAAAATTGGCACGTCAATTGGACTCTGTTTGGTATTCCTTTTCTGTAAAACTCAAAAACAAGGAAAAAACATAAACTGGCACTGTGCTCTAGGTTAATAGGTTAGTCCCAAAAATCATATAAAATAGCATATAAATGTATATAAAACATCTAAGATGGATAATATAATAGCATGAATACTTCATAAATTATAGATACATTGGAGACGTATCAGCATCCCCAAGCTTAATTCCTGCTCGTCCTCGAGTAGGTAAATGATAAAAGAAATAATTTATGAAGTGTGAATGCTAGCAGGTGCACAAGTTTGATCAATGGTAATTTTAATCACCTTTTCTATCATCCTTACGTGTCATAACAATAGCTCTTCTCATAAAACTTTTCATGATCAAGTAACAAGCTATTCACATGTTAAAGTGTAGATCATAAACTTTCTTGAAAACTAACAAACAGTGCTCTTAGTCATCAAACCATTGCAATTCATCTTATTTTCGGGAAGGGTCTATGTAAGAGCTTTAATTCAGCAAAATCCACATACTCAACTATCATTTAATCTTTCACAGTTGCTAACACTCATGTGATATTTATGGGTTCAAAGTTTTGATCGGACACGGAGAAAGATAGGGGCTTATAGTTTTGCCTCCCAACCTTTTACCTCAAGGGTAATGTCAACAATAATAATTTATGAAAGCCTACATCCAAGTGGATATATATATATATATATATATATATATATATATATATCCGGATCGCCCCAACACAAAGTGCTTGCCAAAGGAAAAAGTGTAAAAAGGAAGGAAAGGTGATGATCACCATGACTCTTGTATAAGGGTAGAAGATAAACGTAAAAGATAGGCCCTTCGCAGAGGGAAGCGGAGGTTGTCATGCGCTTTTATGGTTGGATGCACAAAATCTTAAGGCAAAAGAACGTCACTTTATATTGCCGCTTGTGATAAAGACCTTTATTATGCAGTTCGTCACTTTTATTTCTTCCCTATCATAAGTTCGTATAAAGCTTATTTTCTTCGCACTAATAGATCATACATATTTAGAAAGCAATTTTTATTGCATGCACCGATGACAACTTACTTGAAGGATCTTACTCAATCCTTACATAGGTATGATGGACTCTCATGGAAAAACTGGTTTAAGGGATGTTTGGAAGCACAAGTAGTATTTCTACTTGGTGCAAAGAATTTGGCTAGCATGAGAGGGAAAGGCAAGCCTAACATGTTGGATGATCCAAGACAATATAACGTTTCAGATATAGGAAAACATAACACATTAAGTTGTCTTGCTTGTCCAACATCAACCTTTTATCATGTCATATTAATGAGTGTTCACAATTACAAAAGATGTCCAAGATAGTATATTTATATGTGAAATCTCTCTTCCTTCAATATACTTTCATGAATTGTTCAAGTGACCAATTCTGCATTTGCTAACTTTCAATAAGTTTACTACCTATAATTATTCTGTGTGAAGTCATTACTCCCCATGGTATAAGCATATGAAACATATATAAATTCAGATTTATGATATTCAATTCATTCTACCATTTACTCATAGGATGTACGTGAAGCACGTGAGTAAATGACAAACTACTCCAAAAGATATAAGTGAAGGACACTGAGTAGTCAAATAATTAACTAGCCATGGGAGGATTCTTTTTCATTCAAGATTTCAGATCCAATGATTTTATTCAAATAGCAAGTAAAATTGAAAATACGCTCCAAGCAAAACACATATCATGTGACGAATAAAAATATAGCTCCGAGTAAGGTATACCGATAGTTTTGAAGACGAAAGAGGGGATGCCTTCCGGGGCATCCCCAAGCTTAGGCGCTTGAGTCTTCCTTGAATATTACCTTGGGGTGCCTTGGTCATCCACAATCTTAGGGTCTTTCCACTCCTTATTCTGCTCATATCGATATCTCACCCAAAGCTTGAAAACTTCAACCACACAAAACTTAACGTAACTTCGTGAGATAGGTTAGTATGATAAAGAGTAAACCATTCACTTTGGTACTGTCAAAGAAAAGGTTCATAATTGTTCTCACACAATTCCTACTATACCGTATCATTTCTATTATTTATATTGAGAAATATAAGCCATAGAAACTAGAAAACAAGCAAACTATGCAGTGAAAACAGAATATGTCAGAAACATAACAGTCTATAATGATCTGAACAACAACCATACTTATGCTACTCTAAAAATTATGAAATAAATTGGTGGACGTGAGGAACTTGTCTATTAATCTTCTGCAAAAAGAATCAACTCAAAAGCACTCTTCTGTAAAAAAAATGGCAGCTAATCCCGTGAGCGCAAAGTTTCTGTTATTTTTTACAGCAAGATCACATTAACTTTCACCCAAGTCTTGCCAAAGGTCTTACTTGGCACATTATTGAAACAAAATCTATAAAACATGATTACTACAGTAGCTTAATCATGTAAACACACAAAAATAGTAAGGGTAAATATTGGTAATGCCTTTTAGCTAGGCATGATGATTTCAATGATGCTCACATAAAAGATAAGAATTGAAACATAAAGAGAGCATCATGAAGAATATGACTAGCATATTTAAATCTAACCCACTTCCTATGCCTAGGGATTTTGTGAGCACATAATTTATAGGAACAATAATCAACTAGCATAGGAAGGCAAGACAAGTATAACTTCAAACTTTAAGCACATAGAGAGGAAACTTGATATTATTGCAACTTCTACAAGCATGTATTCCTCCCTCATAAAAACATCAGTAGCATCATGAATGGGTTCAACAATATAACCATCACATAAAGCATTCTTTTCATGATCTACAAGCATAGAAATTTTACTACTCTCCACATAAGCAAAATTCTTTTCATTTGTAATAGTGGGAGCAAACTCGAAATAATGGAATCATTACTAACTAAAGTTGACACCCTTCCAAATCCACTTTAGATGATAGTACTATTCATACTACAAAAGATATAAGTGAATTTCATGGAGTATTCTAGGATTAATATCGACTAGCAAATATCCAAGCTCAAAATATACAAGTGAAGCACATGAAGTATTCTATAAAACCGTACTCAAAAGATTTAAGTGAAGCACAAAGATCATTCTATAAGATCATACTCAAAAGATATAAGTGAAGCACATGAAGAATTCTATAAATCAAGGAAGGGCTATCTCATACTAGCATGGTTCTTAAAGAAAAAAAGAAAAACACAAGGGACACAAATCATGTGAACAAAACAAAAACTGAGGTATAACGATAATTGTTGAAGAAGAAAGACGGGATGCCAACCGGGGCATCCCCAAGCTTAGATGCTTGAGTATCCTTGAAATATTCACTTGGGGTGCCTTGGGCATCCCCAAGCTTGAACTCTTGCCTCTCTTTATTCTTCTCATATTGATAGCTCCTCGATCTTCGAACACTTCATCCACACAAAACTTTAACAAAAACTTTGTGAGATCCGTTAGTATAATAAAGCAAATCACTACCTTTAGGTGCTGTTGCAAACTTATTCCAATTTCATATTAGCACTTTATATATTGTATTCCAACGTCACCATGGTTCATACCCCCC
>LR738711.1:256788916-256818154 GCA_902687465.1 Secale cereale | reverse complement strand
CCCTAGATGGAGAGAGGTTCTCCCTCTGGTCCTTGGCCTTCATGGCGTAGATGGCCCCTCCGGGATCCTCCTCCATGGCCTCTGGTGATGATGGCCCCCTCCGGCAGGGTGCCAGCGAGGGCCTAGATTGATTTCTCGTGGTTACAGAGGCTTGTGGCGGCGAAACTTCCGATCTAGGTTATTTTCTGGAGGTTTCTGTATTTATAGGATTTTTTGGCGTCGGTCTCACGTCCAGGGGGTCTCCGTGATGTCCACGAGATAGGGGGCGAGCCCGGGGGGTGGGCGCGCCCCCCACCCTCGTGGGCAGCCCGTGACTCTTCTGGCCCAACTCTTTCACTCCAGGGGCTTCTTTTGGTCCATACAAAATCATCAAAAATTGGCACGCCAATTGGACTCCGTTTGGTATTTCTTTTCTGTAAAACTCAAAAACAAGGAAAAAACAGAAATTGGCACTGGGCTCTAGGTTAATAGGTTAGTCCCAAAAATCATATAAAATAGCATATAAATGTATATAAAACATCTAAGATGGATAATATAATAGCATGAATACTTCATAAATTATAGATACGTTGGAGACGTATCAGTACTAATTGCATGAATGGTCCCCCAATGAAGAAAATCTAGGTGCCCAAAAGTGCTTTTAAAAATCTACAGGTGGATGTCATCATGACATCACCGAAGAAAAGGAACAACCCCGGGGAGAATTCTTTACCGTGACCAAAGTCGTCAAATGGACGCGGATCAACTCTTGCTCGAACTAACACCTCTGTGCAGGGTAACAGACAAGTTCTGGTTGAATATGTGCATTATTATTCAAATCACTATGTGCACAAAATTCCTAAAACTTATCTACATATTCTTATGAGTATTATACTCCTCCTGTGAAGAGAAATGCATATTCTTCATTGCCTAAGTTCTCTATCAATGCTTTGTGTTACATTACTTCTCAGCCACCTTTTCATATGTGGGTGGTTAGGAAGAAGAACTAATCTCTTCTGTAGGGTCAGGTCTTCACACATAATAAATATCTAATGAATTTGCCGAAGACCTGACATAATGCTTGATGGGATGCAAGCTAATCATGATGAAATGAATTCATCATTTCACACATTCCTATGTTGTTTGTTATATGTTTATTGATGGAATTTATTGACGAAATTGATCATCATATTCTTCAACCTAAAGTATATGAATTTTTAAATGAGACTAATGCTTATACAGTATGACACTCCAAAAGCTGCTGAATGGGTTATGGACAGTGGCTATACCAATCACATGACTGGTGACAGGAATCTCCTTGCTGATGCTCCCCTTACTATGCCTCATCTGAAGCATATCACCTACGATGTTAAAGGGAAAATCAAGGTATTGGGTCTAGGTAAGGCGCTATCTCAATGGATTGACACATGGAAAAAGTAATGCTTGTCGAGTCCCTAGGATACAACCTCATGTCTGTCTCAATGCTTTGTGATCTTGATATGATTGTCATCTTTGGAAAATATAGATGCATTATGCTAATGGAATCTGACAAGTCCAAAGTCTTTGAAGGCTTTAGGAGAGGTGATTTGTACATTGTAGATTTCTCTCTAGGTCCTCAACCGTCCACGTGTCTACTAGCAAAGGCATCAGAATGTTGGCTATGGCATCGATGACTTGGACATGTTGGCATGAGGAATTTGAGCACATTCATCAAGAAGAATTATATCATTAGCGTCCAGGGCGTCAAATTCATCAAAGATCACCTTTGCGGTGCTTGTGGGGCTAGAAAGATGACCAGATCCAAGCACTCTGCGAAGACAATCATGACCACTACTCGTCCCGTTGAATTACTTCATATGGATCTTTTTGGTACTACTCATTATGCCACACTAACCAATGCAGCATCACTCTATGGATTCGTCATAGTTGATGATTATTCTCGTTATACCTGGGTGCATATCATTACCTACAAGACTGAACTGCAGAGTGTCTTCAGATGGTTCTCCAATCGGGCCATGAAGAATTATGGTCACAAGATCAAGCACATCAGAAGCGGCAACGACACTTAGTTTAAGAACACAGGACTTGATGACTATCTTAACGAACTTGGTATCACTCATGAGCTATCTGCTCCATATACTCCTCAACAGAATGGTGTTGCAGAACGCAAGAACAGGAGACTCATTGAGAACACAGGACTTGATGACTATGCTTGATGAATGCAAGACTTCTCGTCAATGGTGGCCTGAAGCAAATGATACTTCTTGTCACATCATCAATCGGGTATACCTTCACAAATTCCTCAAGAAGACCTCATATGAGCTCCTTACTGACAAGAAACCTAATGTGAGTTATTTTCAAAGTTGTTGGTGCTAAATGCTAGATCGGAGATGCACATCACAATTCCAAATTTGCGCCGAAAGCACATGAGGGTTTTATGCTTGGTTACGGAAAGGACTCGCACACCTACAGAGTCTTCAACACCTACAACAACAAGGTTGTTGAAATTGTAGATGTGCAATTCGATGAAACTAGTGGCTCGCAAAGAGCGCACCTGCCTCTTGTGCTAGATGAAATGCCTCGTGAGGAATCTATCAAGCTGACGGGCACTGGTGAAATTATGCCCAGTGAAGAAATAGCTGATGAAGAAGTAATCAATTCCCATCATGAAGAAACTGTTGATCGTGAAGAAATTGTTGATCGTGAAGAAAATGACTCCGAGGAAAATGCTCAACCGCAACAAGGCCCTCGTCCAGCTCATCCACAAGTGGCGAACAAAGTGTAGATTGAGAAGGTCCTCAACAACATCAATGCACCTGGTCCCCTCACTCGCTCAAGACCTTCACATTTAGCTAAATTTTGTGGACATTTTGCATTTGTCTTTGTCATAGAGCCCACTATAGTTAATGAAGCATTTTTGGAGCCTGGATGGATTCAAGCCATGCAGGAAGAATTGCAAAAATTCAAGCTCAACAATGTGTGGGAGCTTATTGATCGTCCTAATCCACACAAGCAGAACATCATTGGCACTAAGTGGATCTACTGCAATAAGCAAGACGAAAATGGCCAAGTGGTAAGAAATAAGATCTGTCTTGTAGCACAAGGCTACACACAGGTTGAGTGTATTGATTTCGATGAAACATTTGCACCTGTTTCAAGGCTTGAATCTATTTGTATATTGCTTGCATATGCTAACCATCACAATATTCTCTTATATCAAATGGATGTGAAAGTGAATTCCTCAATGGCAAGATTGAGAGAGAAGTATATGTTGCTCAACCACCAGGTTTTGAGGATCCAAAGCATCCTGACAAAGTCTTCAGACTCAAGAAGGCACTCTATTGCCTCAAGAAAGCCCCACGGGCTTGGTATCATACTCTGAAGGAATTCCTGAATAAAAAAGGATTCAAACCCGGTTCACTTGACCCTACTCTTTTCACAAAGTCTTATGATGGTGAATTGTTCATATGTCAAATTAATGTTGATGATATTATCTTTGGTTGCACCAACAAGCATTTCAGTGATGGGAGAATTAAAATTCTTCCTTGGTATTCAAATTCGTCAACAACCATATGGCATGTTCATTTCACCAGATAAATATCTCAAAGATTGCCTGAAGAAATTCGGCATGCAAGATTGCAATGGCCTCAAAATACTAATGCATACAAATATCAACTCTGCACTGATGAAAATGGTAAAGATTTCAATCAGAAGGTATATCTCTCCATCATTGGTTTGCTTCTTTACCTATGTGCATCTAGGCCAGATATTATGCTTAGCGTTTGCATGTGTGCCCGATTTCAAGCGACACCAAAGAAATCACACCATCGCGCTGTGAAACAAATTCTTCGATATTTAGCTCACACATCAACGCTTGGATTATGTTATCCCAAGGGCTCATCTTTTGATCTAGCTAGATTTTCTGATTTTGATTATGTTGGAGATCATGTGGATCGCAAGTCTACATCAGGCACTTGTCATTTCCTTAGACGATCTCTTGTCTGTTGGTCCTCAATGAAGCAGACCAATGTTGCACTTTCCACAAGTGAGGTTGAATACATTGCCACTGGTGCATGCTTCTCACAATTGTTTTGGATGAAGCAAACCCTCAAGGACTATAGCGTCAACGTGAAGAAAGTCCCTCTCTATTGTGACAATAAGAGTTTTATCAAGATCGCCCACAACCTACTGCAACATTCTAAGATGATCATATTCATATTCGTCACCACTTTCTTCGTGATCATGTGTTGAAGGGAGACATCGTCATCAACCACGTGAAGAATGAAGGCTAGCTTGCTGATATTTTCACTAAGCCATTGGATGAGAAGAGGTTATGTAAGTTGCGGTGTGAGATAAACATCTTGGAATCTTCGAATGTCCTCTGAAGTGGACACACATCTTAATGCTTATGCATTTTGATGACTGTGGTGCACAACACACGAAGTAATGCTTTTCTTCAATCAATGAAGACTAACCCTTTAAGTGTGAAGAAACTAATGAAGAACTTGACTCTCAGAACCCTACAATAATTGTATGTGGTGTCTGTAGTCATCACAGTTCTTATACAGTTGGTAACTCCACCACCTCTTTATGACAATCTTCAAATTTGAGTTTTTTGTCATTCACTATTTCGTCAAACTTTTCAAATTCATCATTTGAGGTTATTCTTCATTGCATATTATTTAAGTTTTTAGTTGAGCTTTTCATGTCCTCAACATCATCCACATATTGCTAATTCTTCAGTTTGATATCTTCATCTATGTGGATGTGATCGGACCCGCTCCCCTCTATCCTAAGCTCAACCCACTCTATTCACAAATTCTTATTATGCGTTCTACTTGACAATTCTCGAAGTCTTCATTGTGGCCTTGACAGTGAAGAAATGGCGAACACATTTTAAAATCTCAAAAAGTTTGTGTTCGGCTATTGCCATAGTAACTTCATCCCGCGCTTCACACGCGTGGATAAGTGTGTGAAAATGCAAGTGTGACGCGTGTCACTAAGATGCGAATAGTCAGGGGCTTATTCGTTCAAATCTTCGGACCCCTTAGTTTTCACTGCGGCTATAAATAGCCTCGACCCCGTAAACTCTATTTCACTTTTCCTCTTAGCTCCCGTTGCTCTCAGATCTCAAACCCTAGCGCCGCTGCTGGAGTTCATCGCTAGCGGAGAAGAAGAGCTTCACTGCCTCAACTTCCTCATCGTCATACTCACGCCGGATGCGGATTTATTCACCTCCGCCGCTGCCATAGATGTCTTTCATTGCCGAGTTAGGGCGTGGAAGATCTGAAATAATGATTTCCTTCGTCTCGTCATCAAGTTCATTGAGTTCATCTCTGGGGTAATTAAATACTAATTTCACCGCCCCATTAGATCTTCAATCCACTCGAAAATATTCAAGTGTTGTTTCTTTACCACTCTTTTAATTCTTCAGTACTTCCTTTTGGCCAGTCTTGTGTATTTCATCTAAGTTATGTTTAACAATTAGATTCCTTAATGTGCAATTGCTTTAATGTGTACAACTCCGGAACCTTAGTCAAGAACACTTAGTGAACTACCGCAAGATGATAAGGGTAAAATTCCTCAACTGGTTTAATTTGAAAATCTCTGAGAACACATGTGACTCTTTCCTATTTCCTTGCAACTATACTCTGTCGACAAATACAATGTCTGCCGACGAATCACTTGGTTCTCATCAAATTAATTCATTTGCAGCATTTCTTGAGGAAAACCTTGATACATCTTTAGATTCCTCGCGTGTTTAAAAACCTTAGTTGGAGAATATGGCTGAAGGAAACAGGCCCCGGAAAGGAGGAAAGAGGAACAGATCGCTTTTGAGATACCTGATGATCTTTATGTTGGGTACTGTATGCCTGACGAAAATGTACATGGCCCAGAAACAAAGAAGCAGCGCAAGACTCACACACAAAAAATCAAGAGATACTTGATGTACGAACGGAGAAACTACATATATGTTACTCTAAAATACATGAAGGACTCTGTTGTGAAGCCTATTTGCAAAAGGGCTCGGCTAGCTGAAGGTTAACTTGTTGATCCATCAGCATCAGACGCATTGAAGAATTTCCCGCTGAATGGGCTAAGAGTCAAGCAAAACTGGCAAAACTGGACAAGAAAGTCGTTGATGAATTCAACAGAGCCACAAAGGCTTCAACTAAAGCTAGTGCTGGTGGCAGTGGCAGTGCAAGTGCTCCAAAGAAATCAGTGCAAAAGAAGCCCGCACACAAGCCCAAGCCATGTGACCCAAAGCCTTAAATGGCCAAGCCGGCATCCTGAAAGGCCTATGCGTCGAAGGCTGCAAAAGCTTTAGTGCCACCTCCTGCTACAAGTTCTTCAGTGGCAGCAGCAAAAGCTTCAACACCGGTCATGCTCGCATCTTTCCAGCGCACCGAGGGCTTTCCAACAGTCTTGATTGTTGCATCAATTGCCTCATCTAGTGGGAAACCATCTTCTTCGATGCCCAAGCTGAAGCAAGAGGTCATTCCTAGCCATGGAACAAGGTAAAGTCCCAAAAGAAAGGCCAGTGTGCCTCAGGTTGATGAACATGGGCTGGCTGACGAAGATGAGCTCGCTGAGTTTCTCAGAAGAAAGCAAAAGCATGCTGCTAGACCCAAAGAAGCTGCTAGACTTCATTGACATGTGGTGAAATAAGCCAGATAGACCGCTCAATGATCTTGACCTCCCTCCTGGTCCAAGTCATGTGCTGACTGCCTTCATCATGAATGAAAAGCACAAAATTGACCAAGACAAGCTGGTGAGGAAATAACAATTACAAAATGAGAATGAGTTGTTGAAGAACATGCTCGTAATAACTCCTCAACAACTAGTCACTCTTCAAGCTGATGCGACAGATTCATCAGTGCCTCCAATCAGGTTGTTGAAGATCATAACAAATGGGAAGCTGCCAAGTTTGGAATGGCTCCACCTTCCAGCTCTTCAGCTCCTCCACCTACTGCACAGGACAGTGAGACTGCGCCTCCATCTCCTCCTTGTGAAACTGCCAATGCAACTGAAGTAGTTGTGCCTGATGAAAATGAAAGGGCAAATGAAGAAGTTGAGCCTGAATAAACTGCCAGAGTGATTGCATCAGTCGTTCCTGAGGAGAATGAACCATCAAGTTCCATAGTAGCAGCACCACCAACTCCTTCATCTTTGAACATTATCACCCTTCCTTCTACATCATAAGTGAAGAAGACGAAGGCTACTGAGAAGGAAGATCAAAAGAGAAAAGCTTGAGCTCCTCCCATTGCTCCTGAAATTGTGAAGAAAATGAAGATGGCAACATTGTCTTCAATTGTCATTCCCATTGATGTTATTCCAATCTCATCAGCGCCTCTACTCCTTTCACAGATGATCATCAGATTGTTCCATATGGGGTGGATTATGAAATCCCTCAGGTTCATGACGATGATGATAAAAACCACTCTACTGCTACCATGGAGCAAGTGGATGAGGAAATTCAAGTTGAAGAAGATGCTTCACTTCACCAAGTTTCGTCACAAAATCCCTCACATGCTCTGTTGACTGAAGAAAATCTGCTACTTCATCTGGAAGTAGTAAAGCAACTGAAGAGGATGTGGACATACACGGTGTTACAATGCCCATTCTACAGGATGACTTTTGGGAAGCAGCTCTCCCGAATTCTCCTCTCACCACTACCCTCACTCAAGTTCCTTAGTCGCGTGCACGCACTGAAGAAAATCATAGAGGCTCTAAGGAAAGGCAATCATCGCTTCACACCATTCATGAAGAAATTCCACTTGTAGCAGCTAATGAAATTGATCAAGAAGAGCCAATGTTTGATGTCGTCAATACATCACCTTCATGTGCGGCTCAATCCCTTCAACTGACACTCACACCGTTCCAACTGCCACAACTGAGGAATTTGCTAGAGCTCTTGTTGTGACTGATCCAGATGATTCCAATGGGTCCCGACAACCAGTATTGGATGTTTGTCCCAAGAAATTTAATCTTAAGCCTGTTCCTATCATGCCCAAGATTGGTGGAACCCTCGAGTGGCCTCAATTTGAAAATAAATTCTTTGAAGGGAAGAACTTCTTCGTTGGTGAGTCCCCATATGACTCATCCAAGATTCGGCGCCTGTGCTTCTGGACAAGAACACAGATGAATTACTATGATTCACTCCTATTTGACAAGAACACAATATTCCCGCATCGCCATATTCCTCCTGTGGATATGGAGTCAATTCCTACTTCCAGCATGTTCTGACTGTTCTTCATGATACTAGGCTACTAAGATTCTGCTCTAACATCTGCGATTGGAACAAAGAACTAATTCTTCGATTCTATACAACTGTCCATTTTTCTTTCAACACTGACGACACTGCTACATGGCTCTGGACTGGATGAGTGAAGACACTCACTACAAAACACATATTGATGAACTTCTTTGTGCTCTTCCAGTTGATCTACCCCAAGAAGAAGCAAGGAAAATCTATGAAGTCCTTGAGCTGCCCAACAATCTGATGCAAGTGCTGATGAAGCTAACGGCTAGTGAAAATGCTCCAAGGACAACCTTCCTTGTGAAGGGTTTGCTCTATGTGCCTAAGACAGTTTATCGCATTTTGGCCAAGTCCCTCAGTCCAATCAAAGGTCATAAATCCGATACTAAAGAAGTTGTGGGAGTCATGAAGAACTTGTTGTTCCACATTATTCATGGTACTCACATTAACATTCATGATTTCTTTCTGAGGACTTTGGTCACAATGGCACAGTCTCCATTTGATTTGAATCTGTATGCTCCATGGATCATGAGATTCATTAGATCCCTGTATTCAATTCACTACCAAGCTAATCGTCAAACTCATTCGAGCTTTTTGCCTGAAGTTGAAGTTCTTTAGAGTACTCTGTCTACAATTCTTGGCAAGGGAAAGTCTATTATTGATGAAGGAATTCTTCCCCTCAATGGACAATTCTGTCAGCCTATCTCAAGCTCCAATGCTAATGAATCTGCTAGCGAGCACTACAAAAAAATACACATCCGTGACATTATGGCCTGAACTAAACTTTTTTCCTGTCATGGTTATGACACTTCTATGATGATAATTGTGACAAACACATGTACCATCATAGATGTGATGGGCTCCTACTTCTATGGAAAAAAATCATGACAGAAAATGGGCTTTTTTTCCTGGGCAGGTCGGAGATGCACCCGCATGACATTCTTTGCCATCCATGACCCAAAAAATCATGGTAGAAGCTAGGAAGAGGAAAATTTCAGGGAATTCCCGGTTACGGTGAGTGGTCAGGGCGGAGTAATGCAGTGTGGTTTGCACATTTCTCTCTCGTACGCGTGCGTGGTGCGGGCCGTGTTCACTATAACTGAACCCAAGCGATGTGTTTGCATACTGAATTCGAGCGATCGCACTGTTATGTACTGAAGCCGATGGATCAATCCCTTCGCCGCTAACTAAACCTGAGGAGGGGCCACACTCGAGGTTGGAAGAACAGTTCCCAGTGGGGGTTGGATGAACATGACCTCGTGGTAGTAGGTTGTTGCCGCTGGATGAACATGACCCGAGGAGGAAGGCACACTCGAGCCGGTTGGGGGTGGACGAACAGTAGCTGGAGAAGAAATGAGGAAGCCGCGTTGGATGAATAGTAGCAGGTGGAGGCTGGAGGAAGTCGACGGTGGATGAACAGTAGCCCGTGGAGTCCCTTTTTGCGGTATGCCACACCCCTCCCGGTGAACAGGACCTCGTTTCAACCGTAGCGCTCGAACAGAAGTCTGTTTCCTCCATTTTGCGGTACGCCAGACCCCTCGCAATGAACAGGATCTCAGTTCGACCGTAGCCAGTTGAGCAGAAGGTCGTTTCCTCCGTTTTGCGGTACGCCGGACCCTTTCTGATGAACAGGGCCCTGTTTTGACTGTACGCATCCAAGTAGAAGGTTGTTTCCTCCGTTCTGCGGTACGCCAGACCCCGTTTCAGCTGTTCCATCCTAGTCGGTTGGCTCCTGTTGAACAGAACGCATTCTGACCTAGTCGGTTGCCTCCGATGAACATGGCGTTGTTTCTTCGTAACGACCCAGTCGGTTGGCTGTCGATGAACAGGACGCCGTCGCTGTACGTGTTCGAGACCATGCATGTATGTATGTATGTGTGTTGGGACCCTGATCCTAAGAGCATCTCCAGCCGCGCCCCCAACAGGCCCCCCCAGGCCACTTTTTAGGCACCGGCGCCGAAAAATTAGCCCAGTCGCGCCCCCAGGATGCCGAAAATCGCCGAATTGGGCCGAAACTGGCGCCGGCGGACCCAACCCGAACACGGGGCGCTGGGGGTCGCCTGGGGGCACCGGACGAGGCGTTTTTGGCACGAATGAGATGGCCCGCCCTGTCAGCGACGCGCTGCTTCGTCGTCCTCATCGCCTCGGTTCCCGTGGGAATCAATGCCAAAGCTGCCGCACTGCCGAGCCGTCGCCTGTCCATTGATGCCACTCAGTGACCCGTCGCGTCGCTTGGCACCACGGGCGACCACCACGCGTCGCCTGGCATGCGCCTCTCGCCGCCCGAGCTCCGGCTATAAAAGCAGCCTACCTCACCGGTGAACGCCCACACCGCAGCCCATCGCCCCACCTCACTCTCCACACTGCCACGCGCGGTTCACTGCTTCCTCCGGCCGCTGGCTGCTTCGTCGCCGACACGCACTGCGCCCCCATGCCGCCTCGCCGCCGGGGAGGTGCGGGCTACCGCGGCATCCGGGTTCGTCCGTCCGGCACCTACTCCGATGAGATTCAGTCGGGCGACATGCGCCTCCGCCTCGGAACCTTCAACACTGCTCAGGAGGGCGCCCGTGCGTACGACGCTGCGGCGTGGCACCTCCGGCATTCCCGTTGGGACATGAACTTCACGGACGTGCCGACTCTGGAGCGGGCACAGGAGTTGGCGCCTCCCCCGCAGCTTAGAACCGATGAAGATCGTCGGAAGAACCGTAGGCGGGCGCACCGTCTCAACTTGGCCGAGATGGATGAGGAAGCCATGGCGACGTGGCGCCAAAACTTCCCGCAAGACATCATCGACGAGCACTAGTTCTTGGCCGAGAAGAGGGTGGAGAGGAAGAAGAGGAGGAAGGAGCGAGCGGCTTATCACGAGGACAAGCGAGCGCGGAGGGCGGTCGCTAAGTCCAACGTCGAGCTAGGAGATGCGTCCTCCTGGGACTTCACCGACGAGCGGTTCCTTGATGCCTACGCTGAGACGTCGGAGGAGGACATCACCGAGGCAGAGTCCGAGTCGGAGAATGACTAGTAGTAGTAGGTCGTAGGAGAAGACTATGTGAACTATCTATTTATCTATCTATCATAGGGTTAAGATTATGTGAATTATCTATCTATCTATCTATATACGTGAACTATCTATCTATCTATCTATCTATGTGAACTATCTACGAGAACGTCGAGCCTGGGCCGTTTTGCGCCGGAAATGGGCTGAAAAGCGCCGAAAATGGGCTGAAAGCACCAAAAATGGGCCGATATCGGCGCCTGGGGGCGACCTGGGGGGGCCGACGACTAGGAATGAACTGGCACCCAAGCCGAAACTAGCGCCGGCTCACCCCCAGGCGGTGGTTTTCGGCGTGCCTGGGGGGCCAACGGCTGGAGATGCTCCAAGTCACACCGGTCTAGCATGTAACACATCATATCACTTTGCGGCCTCACGTACGGTATCCCCACGGGTGCCACCTTACCTGGCCCAGGACCGTTTGCGCATTTTGTCTCACGTATATGATAGTGTCGCTAGCATACATATGACAAAGAACCCGGGCCGACATGACTAGTTATAAACCAAAAGTGGCGCTAAATTACAGGGACAAGCATACATGACCGAACAATGCACGTGTCGGTCAGCAGCGAGTGTTGTCGGGCTGTAGCAAGCTAACAGGACTCCGGTATACACCGCGTGACATTTCCCCAGATGGAACAGACACAGGATCAAGGAAGGACACATGCCGGTCAATCCATGTGTTCCTGAGCAATAGCAAGCTACCAAGGCTCACTAGAAGCACTAGGAGGCATTTCCCCATAATATAGGCTACCAAGGGTAAACAACTAGGTGTCGGATCACACACATACCAATACATGTTACACGTAAGCATAACATGCAAGTATGTGTTGTACAACATGGCATCACAACATAACTCAACAACCCATATAGATAAAGGCCCAGAAGAGCCTTCATAGCATTTATTACAAACAGGGGTCACATGACCCAACATACAGAGTGTACAGGCAACGGAGGCATAAACATGTTTGGGTACATACATCTGAAAATGAAGAAGGCTTTAGAGCCTGACTATCTAGAAGACCCTCCCAAGGGTAAAAGATCGTAGCTGAGGTAACAAGCTAAATGTCGAAGTCCACGCGAAACCACTAGTGAGACTGAAGTCTCTCTGCAAAACATAAATTAAGCAAACATGAGTACAAATGTACTCAGCAAGACTTACATCGGAACTAGCTACATATGCATCAATATCAACAAAGGGGTGGTGGAGTTAAACTACAGCAAGCCAGCTTTGACTCAGTGGCTATCTTATACTACGACTGCTGGTAACTCTTTTGAGGTGGCGCACACGAGTCCACATATTCACCATATCAATACACCACTATGGATCCTCTCTCATCTCCCTACGAGAAAGCCATCCATAGCACTCATGCTTATCTTGCGCATTTTAGAGTATCCACTTTCACTTGTCTATGAACTGTACAAGCAACCCAGTAGTCCATTACCGCGGACGCGACTATTCAAATAGATCATGTTAACCCTGCAGGGGTGTACTTCTTCACACACGCTCTCACCACTTATCGTCGTTTACACGACATGTACTCGACAACCTTCAAGCGGAAGCCCAGCGAGGGTGTCGGCCATGACCTGACTAACCACACAAGTCTCTAGTCCAGGTTTGTCGCATATTCGGGTTCCATCCGCAAGGAAGTCCGGCCGGGGTTTCTCTCACGGCCCCAAACGATGTGTGCAGGGTTCCCGAGACACCAAATGGGCGACTCGGTACACTGGGCCACGGTGTATCTACCACATCATAACCCACCCCTAGGTTCAGTGCTACGCACGGCCTTCAACACATATCCTACAAACACCAGAAACTAGTTGCAACTCCTGGACAGAGATCAACGCGATTAATAAGTCGAGAGAGCTTGGAGTACCCGGAGCCCAATGTGTGGTAGTAATTATCTTGGATCACAAACACAGAACTCAGTTCCTGAGGATGGCTCCAATGAGAAAACCCACCATGTACTCCTACATGGCCTCTCATCGCTACCTTTACCAAATCGTGTTCACACACTTAGCTCTCATCAGAAGGACATGTTCATCACCATCCCAATCCATCCCAGATGAATCAGCCCTGACACAACTCTAAGCGTAGCAGACATAACAAGGAAACATGAATGAGTAGGCACATCATGGCTCAAACAACTCCTACTCATGCTAGTGGGTTTCAACTATTTACTGTGGCAATGACAGGTCATGCAGAGGAAAGGGGTTCAGCTACCGCAGCAAGTAGTAGTTGAAACGTTGTTGTCCTAATGCAGTAAAAGAGAGCAAGAGTGAGAAAGTGGGATTTTATCGGAATGCTCAAAGGGGATTTGCTTGCCTGGCACTTCTGAAGATAGTAATAGTTCTTCATCGGTGTCATCGAACTCATCGTCCGAACACCGTCTACTGAGGGGGAACAAACACTGGCAAACAAGAGAGAACACAATCAATGCAATGCAACAATATGATGCATGATCATGACATGGCAATATGCTGTGATTTGAGCTAATGCAGCTAGCAACAATTTAAATGAAGTTGATTTGAACACAAGATTCAAATTCCAACTCCATGCAAGGCATTTCAAATGCCATTTAATCAAATTGTCATATACAACAACTTTAAGCTGTTCAAACATGCATGACAATGCCACAAAAAGATTCACATTATTTTTCTGATCATTTTTCATACATAATTTATTTCATTTGGAGTTATTGATTATTTTCTATGATTTTTAGAAGTTTAAGACATTTTTTGAAATAAATAAATCATTTCTGATTTATTAAAATCCCAGAAAATGTTTATTGCGTCAGCATGACCACATGCCAACGTCAGCGGGTCAACGGGGTTGTCTAGGTCAAACCTGATGTGTGGGTTCCTCACGTTAGCATGACCACATGCTGACGTCAGCGGGTCAACGGGGCTGTCTAGGTCAAACCTGACGTGTGGGGTCCGCACGTCAGTGAAACAGGGACTAATCCCGGTCAAACCCTGCGCTGACTGGGTTTTGACCAGGGGTAGGGCCCGCTGTCAGTCGCTAATAGGGGTGTTTAGTTGGCAGGGATTAGCGCTAAAGACGGCCACGTCGGCTGAGGTTTGACCAGGGGTAGGGCCCGTTGTTAGTCGCTAATAGGGGTGTTTAGTTGGCAGGGATTAGCGCTAAAGACGGCCACGTCGGCAGTCATCGGAGCCTGGCCGGCGGCGACCAAAACAAGGAGGCGCGGCTCAGATTTGAGCTACGGGCAGTGGTTTGGGGCGCTGAGGGCACCGAGGAGGAGCTCTTGCTCGTCCGCATCCAAAGGAATGACTAAGTTACTCATATGATCAAACCTCATATCGCACTCTGTAGCAAGCTTAACTCTTTCAAGCATCACTCGGGGGTTGCGCACAGCCGTGGGCTATGCCCCCCTGATAACCCACAAGTATAGGGGATCGCAACAGTTTTCGAGAATAGAGTATTCAACCCAAATTTATTGATTCAACACAAGGGGGGCGAAATAATATTCTCAAGTATTAGCAGCTGAGTTGTTAATTCAACCACACTTGGAAAACTTAATATATGCAGCAAAGTATTTAGTAGCAAAGTAATATGGAAGTAGCGATGGCAAAAGTAACAGTAGCAGTTTTGTAGTGATGGTGACAGTAGCAGTAACAAAAGTAACGAAGCAAGTATCAATATGGAACAAACTCGTAGGAAATGGATTGGCAATGATAGGTGTGGGATAATATTCATCATGCGGCAGTTATAACCTAGGGTGACATAGAACTAGCTCCAATTCATCAATATAATGTAGGCATGTATTCCGAATATAGTCATACGTGCTTATGGAAAAGAACTTGCATGACATATTTTGTCCTACCCTCCCGTGGCAGCGGGGTCCTAATGCAAACTAAGGGATATAAGGCCTCCTTTTAATAGAGTACCAGACCAAAGCATTAGCACTTAGTGAATACATGAACTCCTCAAACTATGGTCATCATCGGGAAGTGTACCGGTTATGTCACCCCGGGGTTGCCAGATCATAACACATAGTAGGTGACTGTTAACTTTCAATATAGGAACCAGAACACAAATATATTCATGAAAACATAATAGGTTCAGATCTGACATCATGGCGCTCGGGCCCTAGTGACAAGCATTAAGCATGGCAAAGTCATAGCAACATTAATCTCAGAACATAGTGGATACTAGGGATCAAACCCTAACAAAACTAACTTGATTACATGATAAATCTCATCCAACCCATCACCGTCCAGCAAGCCTATGATGGAATTACTCACGCATGGCGGTGAGCATCATGAAATTGGTGATGGAGGATGGTTGATGATGACGACGGCGACGATCTCCACTCTCCGGAGCCCCGAACGGACTCCAGATCAGGTCTCCCAATGAAGAACAGGAGGTGGCGGCGGCTCTGTATCGTAAAACGTGATGGGATCTTCTCTCTGATATTTCTCCCCGAAAGAGATTATATGGAGTTGGAGTTTACGTCGGTGGAGCTCTAGGGGGCCCACAAGGTAGGGGGCGCCCAAGGGGGAGCGCGCCCCCACCATTGTGGCCAGGGTGTGGGCCCCCTCTGGTGGTTCTTTTCGTCAGTATTTTTTATATATTCTGAAAATATTCTCTGTGAAGTTTTAGGTCATTCCGAGAAAAAAATCTACACAAAAATAACACCAAGGCAATTCTGCTGAAAATAGCGTCAGTTCGGGTTAGTTTCATTCAAATCATGCAAATTAGAGTCCAAAACAAGGGCAAATGAGTTTGGAAAAGTAGATATGATGGAGACGTATCAACTCCCCCAAGCTTAACCCATTGCTTGTCCTCAAGCAATTCATTTGATAAACTGAAAGTTACAAAGAAAGCTTTTACAAACTCTGTTCGATCTTGTTGTTGTAAATACGTAAAGCCATCATTCTAGTTTTTAGCAAAGATTATGAACTAACCACATTCACAATAACATTTAGGTGTCATGTTTGCTCATATCAATGGCATAATTAGCTAGCGAGCAATAATAATAAATCTCGGACGACAACACTTTTTCAAAACAATCATGATATAATATGACAAAGTGGTATCTCGCTAGCCTTTTCTGAGACCGCAAAACATAAATGCAGAGCACCTAAGAAGATCAAGGACTGACTAGACATTGTAATTCGTGGTTAAAGAGATCTAGTCACACTCATACTCAACATCAATTAATACCAAAGCATATAAATGACAGAGGTGCTCTCCAACTAGTGCTTTTTATAGCAGGATGATGACTCGGGAATAAAAGTAAATAGATAGACCCTTCGCAGAGGGAAGCGGGGATTTGCAGAGGTGCCAGAGCTCAAGTTTTTTAATCAGAGATGAATATAATTTTGAGCGATATGCTTTTTTGTCAATGCTACGACCAAGAGTTCTCAATGTCTTCCATGCTACATACATTATAGACAGTTCCCAAACAGAATGGTAAAGTTTTAATCCCCCTCCACCATCAAACACACTCCATGGCTTATCCAAAACAACGGCTACCGTCCAAACCAACAACAGTGGGAGCTTTTTTTAATTATATTTTGATTTGATTTTTGATCTTTTGATCATGGGACTAGGTATCCCAGTTACCAGCCATTTTCTCGTGAATGACAAGTGGAGTCCACTCATCCTGAGAATAACTCACCTAGCATGGAAGATAAAGACAGCCCCCAGTCGCCACATGAGCTATTTGGGCATACAAAACAGAATTTTATTTGAAGGTTTTAGAGTTTGGCACATGTAAATTTACTTGGAATGGCAGGTAAATACCGCATATAGATAGGTATGGTGGACTCTTATGGAACAATTTGGGTTTATGGAAGTGGATGCACAAGCAGTATTCCCGCTTAGTACAAGTGAAGGCTAGAAAGAGACTGGGAAGCGACCAGCTAGAGAGCAAAAAAGGTCATAAACATGCCTTGAGATTAACCAACATTGAGTGCAAGCATGAGTAGGATACAAATTACCATGAACATAAATATCGCTGAGGCTATGTTGATTTTGTTTCAACTACATGTGTGAACATGTGCCAAGTCGAGCCACTTAAATCATTCAAAGGAGGATACCATCCTATCATACTACATCACAACCATTTTAAAAGCATGTTGGCACGCAAGGTAAACCATTATAAACTCCTAGCTAATTAAGCATGGCATGAGTAACTAAAATCTCTAATTGTCATTGCAAACATGTTTCATTCATAATGGGCTGAATCAGGAATGGCAAGCTAATCATATTTACAAAAACAAAATAGGTCAAGTTCATAGAAGCTTTTCTCCATCTCAATCATTTCATCATATATCGTCATTATTGTCTTTCACTTGCACGACCGAACGGTGTGAATAATAATAATAGTGCACGTGCATTAGACTAAGCTGGAATCTACAACATTTATTCAAAGGAGAAGACAAGGTAATATGGGCTCTTTGTTAGTTCAACAATAATGTATATGAGAGCCACTCATCATCTTCATCATGGTCTTCTCCTCTTGACCCCAAAGAAAAGAAAGAATTTCAAAGAAACTCACTGAAATATTTTTGGAGTTTTTGTTTTCCTGAAGAGAGCAACACAAGAACGAGACAAACTATTCACGCGGGAAAGCTCCCAACAAACAAAAGAAGAATGAGAAATACTTTTGGATGTTCTTTTAATACTACAAACTACTAAGAAACTAACCGGAAAGAAAAGACAAAAAGAAGCAGGAAATATTTTTTGGTTTTCTATAGTTTTTCAAACACACAAGAAGAAAGCGAGAAAAATAAACTAATATGGATAATACAATGAAAAAGTATGAACACCAACAACTGGAATCAATGTTGGGGATATCGCTTATCGGCAACTTATCGGTCGACCCATGATAAGGGGTAAATCGGCCAGTTTATCGGCATATCCGCCGATTTATCGCCATATCGGCTGATTTATCGGCCGATTTATCTTATCGGTCCCACAACGGTAAGCGATAAATCGGCCGATTTATCGGCATATCGGAAGATATCTTGAACAGTGACTAGAATGAACGTGTGAACAAGAATGTAATGTCGGTGAGAAATATGTACTCCCCCAAGCTTAGGCTTTTGCCTAAGTTGGTCTAGGGCCACCACTGGCCTGGATGATATCTAAAATCGTAGTTGGGGTTGTACTATGCTGCGGCAGCTACTGCTAGGCGAGCTTCTTCATGAAGGCGAGCGGTCTCCGCCTCTCTCTCTCTCTCTCTCATATGCGTTCGCCTCCTCTCTGGTTATAAAATATCTCCCTTTTACCCGAAAGTCAAAGAAAGCAGGAGCAGGAAGAGTAATATGGACGGCACGTTGTCTGTCAAAGATTAGTCGGTACTGAAGCTGCTGCTCATTCCACTCAAGAAACTAATAACGTATCATGGCTTCATAGTCTAGAAAAGCAGGTGGCAACTCATCATCATATCCTCTTATGGGTACACCTAAATAATTAGCTAAACGAGTTGCATATATCCCTCCAAATAAATCTCCATCTTTAGCATTAAGGTGTAACCTCCTTGCAATAATTTCCCGCACATTTAAGGATACTAAGATCTAGAACACAAAGATGGCTATGCTCATGTTTACCGTTAATGCATCTACCTATGAAGAGAGCAAAATAATGTATAGCAGGAAAGTGAATGCTCCCTATGGTGGCTTGTGTAATGTTTCTAGTTTCCCCCACGGTGATGCTATCAAGGAAATCACGGTATTCAGATTTGTGAGGATCACTGAGACTACCCCACTGTGGGATTTTGCATGCAACACAAAAATCTTCTAGGTCCATGGTATAAGATTGTCGGTGTACTAAAGTAGGGGTACCTTAATATCCCGACTTGTGCACGGGCAGTAGCAGCGTCCCATGGTCTGGCTCACCACGCGCCCGCCAAAGCCCACTCTAGACCCCTTTAAGCCATTCAAGAACAAAGTATTCAAGTTAAGAGACAAGACCCCGGCAAGAGGAGCTTGCCGGGAAGGCCGCACCAGGCTCAAGGTTATCATTCCAGCACAAGACCCTGGCAAGAGGAGCTTGCCAGGAAGGCCAAAGAACGGCACCTCAAGAAGGTATATCGTGGCGCATCATGCGCCCCGGCAGGACCCGGAGAGCGACAAGCTTCCGGGCCCGGCAAGATCGCGACCCCGGCAAGGTGCTTGCCAGGGGAAGCATACGCTGTGTGCCTGCGCTCCATCTCATCTGCCCACGTGTCGCCCTGAGGCCCTTCCAGGGGCACGTGGCAGATGGCTGTGCAGCCTGGGGTACACGGTGGCGAGCCGCGGTGACGAGGCTATCGCCGTGGCGAACGGAGACGCATGGACGGACGCTTTTGGGGCGACGGTGACGGGCATTCAATGCCCTTGTCCCCCACCGTCAGAGTTAGGTGAAGACCACTGTTCACACACTGTTCATGCACTGTTACAACTACCACCAGTTTTACATTTTTACCCTCCTCTTCGTTGGCACCTGTCGGTGACCCCTTTGAGCTATAAAAGGAGGCCCATGCACAACGTAGAGGGGGTTCGATCCCAGAAACTTGATCACTCCCTCGCTCGGGGTAGCTAGTACTGTAGATCTTCAAGCTCCCGAGCCTAAGAACTCAATACAGCCAAAGCAGGAGTAGGGTATTACGCGTCCGCACGGCCCGAACCTGGGTAAACTGCCCGCGTGTGCCCCTCGATCCGCTCTTTGTGCTCCCTCCGCACCCTTACCGTACCGTAGAAGGGGCTCCGGTCCCATAGGTGTTCGTGGGCGACCAGTTTCCCCGACATCTTTGGCGCACCAGGTAGGGGGGCGTCGAGGTTGTGCGAACCTGATCCGGCGCTCACGCGGGCGCAATCTTCAGCAACCTTTCCAGCTTCATCAACCTCATCGACCACATCAACATGCCTCCGAAGAAGAAGGCTTCGGAGGTCGGAGGCCCGTCCGCGTCAATCCCACCACCACCAGAACCAACGGTTGGTGGGGTAGACGCTGGCGGAAGGGTGGACGCCGGTGAGGACACTCACGGCGCCGCCAAGTCCAAGGACAAGACGGACGACCGGGCAAACTCCAAGGCCTCGGCGTCCATGCACGCTCCCCGTCCCTCTCAGGAGGTGCCGGGCCAGCGGCGGCGTGGTACCCACGGTACCATCCACCTGCTGGGACAAGGCCAAACTGGCGGGTCGCGGGATGCTCAAGGCCAGCGTGCTGGCACGAGCAAGGCGCGGTCGCCGGGGCGAGAACCTGCTCCTTCTAACACTGTTAGAAGTCCGAGCATATCTCGCTCCTCGCACCGCTCGCCACCACTCCCTTCTACTCCGGCTGAACCTCTCGCCAGAGCCCAGCTGCTCCTCGACTTCCCTCCAGCGGCGGACAAGGCCGAAGACTGGAGGGCTACAATCCAGAGCCTCATCGCCTTCGCCAACAACGACACGCCGCAGCAGCCGGCAACATCACGGCCGCGGCAAGTCGACCAAGCGAAGGCCGATGGAGACAAGACCGCCGGGGGTGCAACTACCGTGCACTCCCCGTCGCAGAAGCAGAAATCGCCGACCCGCCGGATCAACGTCGACGATGACTCCACAGTGTCGTCGGATCCACGGGCTCGCCGCGATCAGCGCCAAGTCCTTGACGACAGGCGACAAGAGGACGCTCGAACTCGTATCGAGCGTCGAAGAGAAGCCCGAAGACAGTCCGACCAGCGCGCTGGGACTGCCGTCGACATGCACGCGCCCGGTGAACCAGGCGACTTGACGTACGCGGTAGGTTGCCCTGCGTTCACCCGAGAGCTGCGGCAAGTCCAGTGGCACAGCATGAAGAACTTTAAGCCCGACGTACCCGAGAAGTACGACGGCAAGACACACCCCTCCGAGTTCCTCAGCATCTACACCATTGCGGTGCAGGCTGCCGGGGGACGCGACGAGAAGATCTTAGCAAACTACTTCCCGCTCGTGCTTAAGCCAAACGTCAGGTCTTGGCTTATGCACTTGCCGGAGAACTCCATCTCCTCTTGGGCAGATCTGTGCCACCAGTTTGTCGGCGCCTTCACGGGCGGCCACAAACCCCACGGCCAGGAGAGCGATCTCCACATTCTTGCCCAGAAGGAGGGAGAGTCCCTGCGCAAGTACATCCAAAGGTTTAGCCGCGTTCAACACAATATCCCCGATGTCCACCCTGCCGCGGTTATCAGCGCGTTCCACCAGAATGTGCGTAACCGCCGGATGAGGGAGGAGATGGCGATGACCAAGATCCGGGACGTCAGCGAGCTTTACGCTCTGGCTGATAAGTGTGCGCGTGCCGAAGAGGGGAGGAGACTCCTCGGAGAGGATACTGGAGCAGGAGGAACGGATAGCGAGGATACCGCCCCGGCAAGGAAAAACCGGCGGTGGAACAACAAGAAGAAGAAGAACAAGGAGGTACTAGTTGTCGAGCAGTCCGGCAAGGAGGCTGCCGCCAAGAAGACACAGGCTGGTGGCTCCGGCAAGGAGGCCGCCCCTGTAGCGGCAGCCGACAAGCAGGACGGCTCCGACAAGCAGTACTGTAAGATCCACCGCACCAAGGGCCACGATCTCCAGAACTGCAAAAGGGTAGAGTACCTCGTAGAACAGCAGAAGGCTGAATACGAGCGTCGCGACAAGGAGAAGGCCCAAGGAGGCGGGGGAGAGCCCAGCAAGAAGCGGCCGTTCAATGGCCGGGGAGGACGCCGCGGCAAGGCCAAGCAGCGGCAAGGAGACAGACCTCCCCGGGGCCGCGACAAGGACGAAGACGAAGACGATGACGAGGACATGGATGACGGAGATAACAGCGAGCAGGAGTTCCAGAAGGCCACAGAAGTTCTGTGCGTCGATGGGGGCGCCTCTCTGCACACTTCCCACCACCAACTCAAGCAGTGGGTGCGGGAAGTGAATGCAGCTGAGCCACCTGTCGAGTCGCGCAAGCTGCTGAAATGGTCCGGCACGCCCATCATCTTCGATCTTGAGGACCACCCTGACCGCACAACTGCGGTCGGGTGCTTGCCGATGTTGGTTTCACCAACTATCCGCAACCTCAAGGTCACTAAGATGTTGGTTGACGGCGGGGCCGGCCTCAACTTGATCTCCTCCGCTGTGATCAAGAAGCTACAAATCCCCGACAGCGAGCTTGAGGAAACCGGGACGTTCCAAGGGATCAATGTAATGCCCCGGATGTAATACTTTCCCTTTTGGGCTTATAATAAATCTCCGGCTTCATCTATTTCCATTTCGGGTTCTTTGTCTTTCGGGCTTTCGTCGTTTTGTTGTGTGAGTGTGTGGCATTCATTCATATCATGTAGACATGTGCATTGCATTGCTTTTGTGTTGTGGGTTGCATCCGGTTCGTGGCGTTTCTTCCCGTTGTCCGTTTCGTGTTCCGGAGCTCCCTCACGTGTCCGTGACGTCCCGTAGGCCTACTTTGTTGTTCGGGCGTTTTTCGTTACCGGTGTGCCGCGAGGTTGTGTTGTGTGTTGTTGTTTTGTTGTGTGTAACCCGCCTCTCAAATCTCGTCTCGTTTGGACTCCGTTGACTTTTCCCTCCGTTGCCCGTGTGGGTCTGAAGTGCCCTTACTTCGTGTCCCGGAAATACCCCTGTTGCTTTCTTTTATCTCCGTCTGGGCCTTTTAAATCATCCCCGCGATCGGATCCGTTGGATCACGATCGTAGGGCTCCTAACACCCCTAGCCTCCAAACCCTAGACTAAAACTGCTATATATAGACCCCTAGTCTATTTGGCAAGTCCCCTTCTTCTTCCTCCTCTAGTTCCTTTCCTTTTTTTTTCTTTTCTACTCCAGATCCAAGAAATCCTCCCAGATCCCGAGGGGATCCAGGGTTCCTTCGAAGCAGACAGCCGCAGCCCGCAGCTCCTCGTTCGGCGCGAGTCAACCGCGTCGTCCCACCGCGCCGATCCAATCTGGCGTGGACCGCATCGCCGCCGATCGACTCGCCCCGCACCCAGGCGCCGTCCGACCGGGCCGTCCCCTGCGACCGCAGCCAGCCGTCGCTCGGCTGGGCCTCGCCCGAGCGAGCGCGTCGCTCGCCTCGTCGCTCACCGGGCCCGGGGGACCACTTGGCCGCCCGACGCCAGCCGTCGCCACTCCCGCGCTGGGCCCGAAGGCCCAGTTTCTTCTCCGCCGCCGCGCGCCGACCGGGCTCCCCGAGGCCCGTCCTCCGCCGCCACCCAACGGGCTCCACTCCCGCGCCACCGGCCCAGCTCCCGCGGCCCGTTTCGCCGCCGCCGCTCACACCGCCAGCCTCTCCGCGCCAGGCCGGGCCGCACTGTTCACCGGGCCGGATCCGTTACTGTAGCTGCAAATCTGGATCTGGAGAGGTTGACTCCCCCCTAATCTTCTAAGTCCTTTTTATTCCTGTTCTGAGATGCCTACTTTGACCTGCCATAACTTTTCACCTGTTGCTCCGTTTTGCGCGTGTAGCATGTCCAGATGTTCGTGGAGATGCCCTCTGCGTTTTACCTGTTGTAGTCATGCATGTTAGATGTCATCTTGACACTTGTTTTGCTGTTGCAAGAGTGCATGATGATATAAACTGCTGTTATGTGTTATTTTCATGCCACCTTTGACATGTGATATCTTTTAGCTCGTTTGTCCAAACGATGCAAATGACATGTCCACGTGTTCGTCTCGTCACGAACTACGTGTTGTGTGTGATAGGTTGCATGGTAGATTTATTGTTTCCTTGTTATCATCGTTGCAAAGTGCCATGTTCACATGTTGTGTTTTCACTTGTTATGAAATGCCATCTTGTTGAGCTCGTTGCAATCGGTGTGTTCACCACATTGATGCATGCTTGTGTGTTTCGGGATCACCGTCATATGTATTTTGATGAGGTGCTTACCCTTTGCCATGTTTAGTTTCGAGGTGTCTCAAACATGCTCTTTTGTGTGCTAAGATGATGTTGCTGTTTTAGGACTTAGTGAAATTTCACTAAGTCTGAAATCTGTAACGTTCCGATGCCATGTTCGTGTGATGTTGTAGGACAAAGCATGATAGTTTTGGGGTGGATTTTGATTGTTCCTTGAAGTATACATTGTTGTATTTCCATCCATGTCCTCACATGTCCATTTGAGTGGCTGTAGCATGCTTATCTTTTGCTCCAAACTTTCAATAAAATTCTGCTGCCAGAATTTTATTTCAAAGTTCAATATGTCCAAGATCATTGCTAGTGATCCGTGACTCCGTTGGGGGTGCACTTTGGACCTAGTTGCTGTACTTTATATCTAGTTTATGTTCAAGTCCTTTGCCATGCTTTTTGGGTGCTGTAGATTAATTATTTTGAGCTCCCAAGATGCTATGTTGCTGTAATTTGCAGTTTTCGCTCAAATCTTGTTTCGGGCATAACTTTTAGCCCGTAACTCCGATTTCAGCGAATCTTATATCAAACTTGGGTGTTTTTCTGTGTAGATTAATAATATCAGGTTGTTATCTTGTTTTGAGGTGTTTTGCTTGAGTGATGTTTTACGTGCTCCATGTGCATCTCTAGTGCATCCTTCATGCATACATGTTTTTCGAGTGCGCATTGCATCGTGTTGATTGGTGCTTGGTGTGTTTGTCTTGTTTAGAGCACGAAGTTGAGCACGAGTTTTCCAACGAGGTTGAGCACGAGGTTTCCAACGAGTTTGAGCAAGAGGACCCTTCTTTCGATCCGAACGTCTTCTCTTCAGGCAAGATGACCGAACCCCGATAACATTACTATCTTTGCCTATTTGCTAGTAGTCTCGATCTATAGTTTTGCCTCGATGCCCATGTTCTTCTTGTCAGCCTCCTACTTGTAACCAATTGCCATGTTTAACCACCCTACCTATGCAAACCGTTGCTTGGCTAAGTACGCTTCGCTCAGCCCTTCTTATAGCGTTGCTAGTTGCAGGTGAAGTGAAGATGCTTGCTCCATGTTGAAGTTTGGTTGGGTTATATCACACTATGTAAATGCTTTAATCGAAATCACCTATATATTGGCAAGGGTGGAAGGCTAAGCCTTTTGCTTGGTGTTTTGTTCCACTCATGCCGTTAGGATCCGTATAAGCCGGTTTTATGTTCCTTGATTATGCGTTCCTAACACGGTTGGGGTGTATGGGACCCCCTCGATAAACCGCTAAGTGCTAAGTCTTTTCCAGCAAGTCCCAACATTGGTACTATTCGCCTAACACAACTAAAACCTTTCCGAGGGAGTAATTAACCCGAGGCTTAATTAATTCAACCCCCATGGGCCAGTGCTCGATTTGAGTGTTGGTCCAAACTAGAGTCGTGTGCGGGGCCCCCCTTGGCAACTTGGGTTTCGGCCACTGTACGCTGTGCTCATCCGGTCGTGGCCTGAGACGAGATACGCGCGGCTACTATCAGGGTGTCGGCACGCCGGGAGGATTTGCTGGATTAGCCTTACCTTAGCTCGGTATATCTTGAGCACGGGATTCCGAGGATACTCGGGTCTTCCCACTTTGGAGTTGCGACTCCGCGGATCGTGGGCTTGTAATGGGTCAAGTTGGAACACCCCTGCAGGGTTTGAACTTTCGAAAGCCGTGCCCGCGGTTATGTGGCAGATGGGAGCTTGTTAATTCCGGTTGTAGATAACTTGACACAATGATACTAATACACTACCAGCGTGTGTTCCGTGACTGTCAATTTCCGAATAGGGATTCGGGAGTTGAACACGGAGGGGTTATGTTTGTGAGCTTGTAGCTAGGATCACTTCGTGATCACTTCTCGCGATGCCTTCTCTTCTCGCTCTCACTTGCGTAAGCTAGATGCTAGTTGCTGCTGCAGACTCTTTGTTGTTCCTTCACCTCATTTCTTTCTTCAGCCTTTTCCTCTCCTAAAGGCTTTGATAGTTCTGTTACCCGGGAACGGGATTGCTGAGTCCTCTGTGGCTCACAGTTACTTCACACCAGATGCAGGTCCAGCTGTGAGCTATCCAGGTGATGGCACCGAGCTGGATTGGGAGTACGACAAGGAACGTAGTCGTTACTACGTGCGCTACCCGGACGATCAGTAGTGGAGCCTCTTACTAGGATTCGATCCGCCTGTGGTTGTTTTATTTATCTGAGTTTGGTACTTTGACATTTGGCTTTTGCCCTTAGAGGGTTGTAGTGATCTTATTGTATGATGTTTGAGACTTGTACTGTTATTCTGTGACGTGGCGATTGTAAGCCAACTATTTTTAAGTTTACTATCCCCTCTTTTACATGAGTTGTGCAAAGTTTATCAAACTTGAGATCATTCTAGGATGGACTTATGCCTTTAAGTCGTGCCTCGACACGTAGGAGGTATAATTCCATCCTGGGCATTACAAGTTGGTATTCAGAGCCTTCTCCGACCTAGGAGCCCCCACTGTTTGATCGAACCGTTGACGGTTGAGTCTAGACACACACTGAAAACTTTTTGAGTCATATATTATATCGGAGAGTAGGATTTCTTTGCTTCTCATCCCCTTTCTCTCTGGTGAGGACTCCTGACGTCTACTCTTGTCTCTCCTATCTTCAAAATTTGCACAAAATTTTTTTTTTTTTAGGAATCCCGCGAGTATTCTGGGATTGTTTCGATGTTCTTGTGACAAGGATATTGTTCTCGATGCCTCCTGTTACCGAGGAGTTGAGCTTCGGGGTATCACTGTAACAAGCATATCGCGACAGTACTAAATACTTAAGACGGCCGACATCGAAAATCTCCCCTATACGGCCAGTGGCACGATAACCCCGACATCACCCAGTACTGGGGAGGTAGTTCGGGAGTATTGCCATAGCTTGTTATAGTGGATGCTTTTCGAAGGTCCGAGGTACACAGTTTCCGAGAAAGACTGGTTATGTGTTGAAGGATGGATACACCTGGATGTAGGTTAGAGTTGATTGCGCGGTGCTTCCCGTGTATCCCCAACACCTGATTGCATAACTGGAATCTTTCGGAAAACTATAGGTGGGTTTTATCCAGTAGATCGTAGGCATTCTTCCAACGAATGCAGGATAGTGAGTTCGGGGTTCGACATTGAGTGAAGGGGTTATATGACCGAGGTTACTATCAGGAGTTGCATCTTAAAGGGTCCTTGGCTATGCTGATCCGGGGATTGCAAAACCTTTTCGTAACGCGTTCATATGCTTTCAGCACAAAGATGTTAGAACGAAACTCCTCTCTTGTGTTTGTTCCTTTCCGTACCTTGTTGTTTTTATTATTTATCCTTTTGATCCCTATGTGGCTTCTCGTGAAGACTGATGTTATCAATTAACTAAGGAATTCATTCGTTCCTCTTGTTCGGATGTTTTCATTCGTTCTTATTGTTCGAATGATTATTGTGAAGACTTGTTGCAATTCATTCCATTGATTCCGCTTATTCCTTTTGTCAATCAATTGCTGATTCGTGGTCATCTCTTTCAGGATGGCTCCGAAAAAGGTTCCGAATGCCAACCCAGAGGTGGAAGAGGTCCCAGAGCATCCTCCTTCACCTCCTCCTCCGCCTGAGGCTTGGAGAGCAATTATGCAGACTACTGCTCAGAACACTCAGTTGATGATGCAGATGATGCAGATGATGCAAGCTATGCAAGCTAATCAAGCTAATCAGGGTGTTCCAATGAACCAAGGCAACTTCTTCCAGCAGCACCATGCTACTCTCAACCAGTTCTTGGCCAACAATCCTAAAGCTTTCAGTTACTGTGTCGACCCTCTTGATGCTGAGGATTGGCTGACCGATATCAAGAAGCATTTTGAGTGCAGTAACGTGAAAGAAGATGACTATGTGAAGTTTGCAGCCTTCCAACTGAAAGATCAAGCAGCTGATTGGTGGCAGCAGTACAAAGACTCAAGGCCGGGTCAAGTGATCTCATGGGAGAATTTCTGCAAGGATTTCCGCTCGCATCACATTCCTACAAGTGTTATCGAGGGTATGCGTGAGCAATTCCGCAACCTCAAGCAGGGCTCCATGACAGTCTATCAGTATAATGTCAAGTTCCAAAACCTCGCTCGTTATGCAAAGCAAGACATTCCTGATGCAAAGAGCAAAATATATCAGTTCCGTGGAGGTCTCAAAGATGAACTTCAGCTTGCTCTCACTCTGTTCGAGCCAGACGAATTCGATAAGTTCTATAACATGGCCTTGAAACAAGAAGCAGCTCAGCTTAAGATGGAGGCTTCTAAGAAGAGAATTCGAGATGCTGTTCACTCTACCTCATCGTCTCAGTTGGCTGCGAAACAACAGAAATTCTGGCTTCCTCCTCCTCCAATGATTCGAGCTCCATACAACAACTCCAGCAACTTCAACAACTCCAACAACAAGAACTCTAGTGGCCGTGGTTTCTCCCACCCACCCAACCCAAGCAACCAGTCGAAGAAGCAGTTTCAGTCTCAAGGCTCTAAGTCCAGTGGCTCTCAGTTCCGTCCTCTCTCAGAAGTGACTTGCAACAAATGCAATCAGAAGGGTCACTATGCCAACAGATGTCTGAATCCGAAGCGTCTTCCTCCTCCACCACCTATGAGTTCAGCTATTGTCAAGCATGATCCAAAGTCTGCAAGGGTCAATCTGATGAATGCAGCACAAGCAGAGGCTTCTTCTGATGTCATTCTGGGTAATCTCTCAGTGAACTCTTTTCCAGCTAAAGTTTTGTTCGATTCAGGTGCTTCACATTCTTTCATGTCAAGACCTTTTGCATTGTCACATGATATGCCATTGCAAGCTTTGCCGAGTCCGATGTCTGTGCTTTCTCCGGGTTTGCTCATGAACTCCAACAACTTTGTTCCGAATGTTTCTATCCGCATGGGTGATTATCGATTTCTGGCTAATCCGGTGGTTCTTGGTCATTCTGATATTGACCTCATTCTCGGAATGGATTGGCTTTCTCAGCACGATGCTCACATTGATTGTGCACAGAAGGAAGTCAAGTTGACTCATTCTGATGAAGATGTGATTATCTTCGCCTCCAGGGATAATACTATTCGGCTTTTCTCTCTTAATGATAAGGGTGAAATTAATGC
>LR738711.1:256733976-256785057 GCA_902687465.1 Secale cereale | reverse complement strand
GAAGTGCCCTTACTTCGTGTCCCGGAAATACCCCTGTTGCTTTCTTTTATCTCCGTCTGGGCCTTTTAAATCATCCCCGCGATCGGATCCGTTGGATCACGATCGTAGGGCTCCTAACACCCCTAGCCTCCAAACCCTAGACTAAAACTGCTATATATAGACCCCTAGTCTATTTGGCAAGTCCCCTTCTTCTTCCTCCTCTAGTTCCTTTCCTTTTTTTTTCTTTTCTACTCCAGATCCAAGAAATCCTCCCAGATCCCGAGGGGATCCAGGGTTCCTTCGAAGCAGACAGCCGCAGCCCGCAGCTCCTCGTTCGGCGCGAGTCAACCGCGTCGTCCCACCGCGCCGATCCAATCTGGCGTGGACCGCATCGCCGCCGATCGACTCGCCCCGCACCCAGGCGCCGTCCGACCGGGCCGTCCCCTGCGACCGCAGCCAGCCGTCGCTCGGCTGGGCCTCGCCCGAGCGAGCGCGTCGCTCGCCTCGTCGCTCACCGGGCCCGGGGGACCACTTGGCCGCCCGACGCCAGCCGTCGCCACTCCCGCGCTGGGCCCGAAGGCCCAGTTTCTTCTCCGCCGCCGCGCGCCGACCGGGCTCCCCGAGGCCCGTCCTCCGCCGCCACCCAACGGGCTCCACTCCCGCGCCACCGGCCCAGCTCCCGCGGCCCGTTTCGCCGCCGCCGCTCACACCGCCAGCCTCTCCGCGCCAGGCCGGGCCGCACTGTTCACCGGGCCGGATCCGTTACTGTAGCTGCAAATCTGGATCTGGAGAGGTTGACTCCCCCCTAATCTTCTAAGTCCTTTTTATTCCTGTTCTGAGATGCCTACTTTGACCTGCCATAACTTTTCACCTGTTGCTCCGTTTTGCGCGTGTAGCATGTCCAGATGTTCGTGGAGATGCCCTCTACGTTTTACCTGTTGTAGTCATGCATGTTAGATGTCATCTTGACACTTGTTTTGCTGTTGCAAGAGTGCATGATGATATAAACTGCTGTTATGTGTTATTTTCATGCCACCTTTGACATGTGATATCTTTTAGCTCGTTTGTCCAAACGATGCAAATGACATGTCCACGTGTTCGTCTCGTCACGAACTACGTGTTGTGTGTGATAGGTTGCATGGTAGATTTATTGTTTCCTTGTTATCATCGTTGCAAAGTGCCATGTTCACATGTTGTGTTTTCACTTGTTATGAAATGCCATCTTGTTGAGCTCGTTGCAATCGGTGTGTTCACCACATTGATGCATGCTTGTGTGTTTCGGGATCACCGTCATATGTATTTTGATGAGGTGCTTACCCTTTGCCATGTTTAGATTCGAGGTGTCTTAAACATGCTCTTTTTGTTGCTATGATGATGTTGCTGTTTTAGGACTTAGTGAAATTTCACTAAGTCTGAAATCTGTAACGTTCCGATGCCATGTTCGTGTGATGTTGTAGGACAAAGCATGATAGTTTTGGGGTGGATTTTGATTGTTCCATGAAGTATATATTGTTGTCTTTCCATCCATGTCCTCACATGTCCATTTGAGTGGCTGTAGCATGCTTATCTTTTGCTCCAAACTTTCAATAAAATTCTGCTGCCAGAATTTTATTTCAAAGTTCAATATGTCCAAGATCATTGCTAGTGATCCGTGACTCCGTTGGGGGTGCACTTTGGACCTAGTTGCTGTACATTATATCTAGTTTATGTTCAAGTCCTTTGCCATGCTTTTTGGGTGCTGTAGATTAATTATTTTGAGCTCCCAAGATGCTATGTTGCTGTAATTTGCAGTTTTCGCTCAAATCTTGTTTCGGGCATAACTTTTAGCCCGTAACTCCGATTTCAGCGAATCTTATATCAAACTTGGGTGTTTTTCTGTGTAGATTAATAATATCAGGTTGTTATCTTGTTTTGAGGTGTTTTGCTTGAGTGATGTTTTACGTGCTCCATGTGCATCACTAGTGCATCCATCATGCATACATGTTTTTCGAGTGCGCATTGCATCGTGTTGATTGGTGCTTGGTGTGTTTGTCTTGTTTAGAGCACGAAGTTGAGCACGAGTTTTCCAACGAGTTTGAGCAAGAGGACCCTTCTTTTGATCCGAACTTCTTCTCTTCAGGCAAGATGACCGAACCCCGATAACATTACTATCTTTGTCTATTGCTAGTAGTCTCGATCTATAGTTTTGCCTCGATGCCCATGTTCTTCTTGTCAGCCTCCTACTTGTAACCAATTGCCATGTTTAACCACCCTACCTATGCAAACCGTTGCTTGGCTAAGTACGCTTCGCTCAGCCCTTCTTATAGCGTTGCTAGTTGCAGGTGAAGTGAAGATGCTTGCTCCATGTTGAAGTTTGGTTGGGTTATATCACACTATATAAATGCTTAATTTGAAATCATCTATATATTGGCAAGGGTGGAAGGCTAAGCCTTTTGCTTGGTGTTTTGTTCCACTCATGCCGTTAGGATCCGTATAAGCCGGTTTTATGTTCCTTGATTATGCGTTCCTAACACGGTTGGGGTGTATGGGACCCCCTCGATAAACCGCTATGTGCTAAGTCTTTTCCAGCAAATCCCAACATTGGTACTATTTGCCTAATAACAAACTAAACTTGCATAGGGAGTTATAAACCCTTTTTCTTAATCAACAACCCCGGGCCAGTGCTCCACATGAGTGTTGGTCCGAAACGGGGGTTACGCGGGGCCACCTCGAGGAAACTCAAGGTTTGGTAAAAACCTGTGGGATCACCCATCCGGTCGTGGCCTGAGACGAGATACGCGCGGCTACTATCAGGGTGTCGGCACGCCGGGAGGATTTGCTGGATTAGCCTTACCTTAGCTCGGTATATCTTGAGCACGGGATTCCGAGGATACTCGGGTCTTCCCACTTTGGAGTTGCGACTCCGCGGATCGTGGGCTTGTAATGGGTCAAGTTGGAACACCCCTGCAGGGTTTGAACTTTCGAAAGCCGTGCCCGCGGTTATGTGGCAGATGGGAGCTTGTTAATTCCGGTTGTAGATAACTTGACACAATGATACTAATACACTACCAGCGTGTGTTCCGTGACTGTCAATTTCCGAATAGGGATTCGGGAGTTGAACACGGAGGGGTTATGTTTGTGAGCTTGTAGCTAGGATCACTTCGTGATCACTTCTCGCGATGCCTTCTCTTCTCGCTCTCACTTGCGTAAGCTAGATGCTAGTTGCTGCTGCAGACTCTTTGTTGTTCCTTCACCTCATTTCTTTCTTCAGCCTTTTCCTCTCCTAAAGGCTTTGATAGTTCTGTTACCCGGGAACGGGATTGCTGAGTCCTCTGTGGCTCACAGTTACTTCACACCAGATGCAGGTCCAGCTGTGAGCTATCCAGGTGATGGCACCGAGCTGGATTGGGAGTACGACGAGGAACGTAGTCGTTACTACGTGCGCTACCCGGACGATCAGTAGTGGAGCCTCTTACTAGGATTCGATCCGCCTGTGGTTGTTTTATTTATCTGAGTTTGGTACTTTGACATTTGGCTTTTGCCCTTAGAGGGTTGTAGTGATCTTATTGTATGATGTTTGAGACTTGTACTGTTATTCTGTGACGTGGCGATTGTAAGCCAACTATTTTTAAGTTTACTATCCCCTCTTTTACATGAGTTGTGCAAAGTTTATCAAACTTGAGATCATTCTAGGATGGACTTATGCCTTTAAGTCGTGCCTCGACACGTAGGAGGTATAATTCCATCCTGGGCATTACAATCAACCCGGGAAGGAGCAAGCCGAAGGGGAAGATCACGCTGCCAGTGACCTTTGGTGGAGAGCTTAACTTCAGGACGGAGAGGATCACCTTCGACGTCGCCGATATCCCATTGCCATACAATGGGATACTTGGCCGTCCTGCGCTCGCCAAGTTCATGGCGGCCTCCCACTATGCTTACAACATGCTCAAGATGCCGGGGCCAATAAGTGTCATCTCTGTCCCCGGCGACAAGAAGGACGCGCTTATTTGCGCCGACAAGATTTACCTGGACGCAGCAGCCGCGGCAGACAGCAACACACTTGCCACTGAAGCTCCTGGGGGGAAGACCAAGACCAAGTCCGGCAAGAGCTCTGGGGCCCACTCCGGCAAACGCACCTCTTCGGAGTGCTACGCTGCCGTCGAGGACGCACCATCGAGCTCCACCGGCAAGTGCAAGAAAGGAATGGCAGCTCCACCGGCAACCAAGAAGGAGTCCGCCAAGGAGGACGGCACTGGTGGTACTTTCACCATCAGTGCTACGCTCGACCCCAAATAGGAAAGCGCGCTCGTTGCCTTCCTGCGGGCGAATGTCGATGTGTTTGCATGGCAACCATCTGACATCCCTGGCGTTCCCAGGAAGGTAATTGAGCACAAGCTTGTTGTTTGTCCACACGCATGGCCCGTCAAACAGAAGGTCAGGAAGCAAGCGGTGGAGCGCCAAGAGTTCATAGCAGAAGAAATCAAGAAGTTGGAAGCAGCAAGCCTTGTTAGAGGTGTATTACATCCCACGTGGTTGGCCAATCCATTTGTCGTGCGCAAGACTAATGGGAAGTGGAGACTTTGTATAGACTTCACTGATGTGAATAAAGCTTGTCCTAAGGATCCATTTCCCTTGCCGCGCATTGACCAGATTGTTGACTCCACTGCCGGATGTGAGTTGCTTTCGTTTCTCGATGCATACTCAGGTTACCACCAGATATTCATGGCTGAGGAAGATGAAGAGAAGATTGCATTCATCACTCCATGTGGCACTTACTGTTTCATACGTATGCCCTTTGGACTGAAGAATGAGGGCTCAACATTTGCAAGGGTGGTCCACACTGCTTTTGAGCCACAGATACATAGGAATGTAGAAGCCTACATGGATGATATAGTGGTCAAGAGCAAGAGCAAGGATACCCTAGTTCAAGACCTAGAAGAAACCTTTGAGAATCTGCGTAAAATACAGCTCAAGTTGAACCCCGAGAAGTGCGTTTTCGGAGTCCCCTCCGGCAAGCTTCTCGGGTTCTTTGTGTCCAAGAGGGGCATTGAAGCCAATCCCGATAAGATCAAGACCATCGAGCAGATCGAAGCCCCGAAGCGCGTCAAGGATGTACGGAGGCTCGCGGGTTGTGTGGCTACCCTCAGCAGGTTCATTTCAAAGTATGCAGAACGCGCCCTGCCTTTCTTCAAAATCTTGAAAAAGGCAGGTCCTATGAAATGGACTCCGGAAGCGGAGGCAGCGCTGCGTGACTTGAAAGGGTACCTGTCCTCTACTCCAATACTTGTCGCACCTAGGCCACAAGAGAAGTTGTTGCTATACTTAGCACCAACCAATCAAGTGGTTAGTGTTGCGTTGGTAGCAGAGAGGGAGGCAGAGGAGGAGTCCACAGCCCCGGCAAGCACATCCAGCGACAAGCAGGGGGCTTCCCCGACAAGCTCTGGCCCCGACAAGGACAAGCCTGCGCAGGAACAAGGAGAAGTGCGGAAGAAGATGGTACAGCGCCCAGTTTATTTTGTAAGCTCCCTCTTGCAGGGGGCTAGGTCAAGATACTCTGGGGTGTAGAAGTTGCTTTTCGGCCTCCTCATGGCCTCAAGGAAGCTGCGCCATTACTTCCAAGCGCACGAGATAACAGTGGTCACTCGCTTTCCGTTGAAGAGGATACTGCAAAATCCAGAAGCAACAGGCAGGATCATCGAGTGGGCACTAGAGCTGTCAAGCTTTGGTCTCAAGTTTGAGAGTACTTCAACTATACAGAGCCGAGCATTGGCAGAATTCATAGCAGAATGGACTCCAACACCAGATGAAGAAGTTCCAGAGACAAGCATCCCCATTCAAGAAGCAAGCAAAGAGTGGATAATGTACTTCGATGGTGCCTTCTCGCTGCAAGGCGCCGGCGCCGGCGTGTTACTCATAGCGCCCACCGGAGAGCACCTCAAGTACGTTGTTCAAATGCACTTTCCCAAGGAGCAAGCGACAAACAATACTGCTGAGTATGAAGGTTTGCTTGCCGGCCTCAGAATTGCGGCCGAACTTGGGATCAAGAAGCTGATTGTGCGGGGGGATTCACAATTGGTGGTCCGACAAGTAAACAAGAGTTACCAGAGTCCTTTGATGGAAGCTTATGTCGATGAAGTGAGGAAGCTTGAAGAACACTTTGAAGGCCTGCAGATGGAGCATGTCCCAAGAGCTCAGAATGATATTGCAGATGGCCTCTCAAAGTGTGCTACAATGAAGTTACCTGTGGAACCAGGGACCTTCATGCTCAAGCTAACTCAACCATCCGTTACACCATCAATTGGGCAGAGCAAGAAGAGGAAGTTGGTCTCCGGCGACTACTTGCTGGCGGATCTTCCCGAAACCGCCGCCAAGGTCTCCAAGATCAACGACCAAGTTGCTGAGGAACAGTCTGCTCCTGCAGACCCAAGGGTCTGTACAGTTGAAGCAGGTGTTCCTGACAAGACTTGCCCCGGCAGGCTTGCCGGGGAACGTTCAGCTCCGACAGAGCCACAAGACTTTGCCGTAGAAGCTGACGTTCCCACAACAGCACTAATGCCTTTAGTCCTCGTTGTTGAGACTCAGGCTCCAGCGTGGGCACAGCAAATCGTCCGTTTTCTTCAAGCTGGAGAACTTCCCGAAGAACCAAAAAGGATAGAGAGGATTACCAGGCAGTCAAGTATGTATCAGTTCGTCGGCAACAAGCTATACAGAAGAAGACTCAATGGTGTCAGATTGAAGTGCATTTCTCGGGAAGATGGACAGAAGCTGTTAGCAGAAATACATGGAGGCATATGTGGTCACCACATTGGCGCAAGAGCACTTGCCAGGAAGGCGTTCCGGCAAGGTTTCTTTTGGCCAGAAGCCCTCCAAGATGCAACTGCACAAGTAACCAAGTGTGAAGCGTGCCAGTTCCATGCCAAGCAAATACACCAGCCAGCTCAAGCTCTCCAGACGATCCCTTTGTCCTGGCCCTTCTCGGTCTGGGGGCTCGACATCCTCGGCCCCTTTCCCCGCGCTGTCGGGGGCTTTGAGTACTTGTACGTTGCAATCGACAAGTTCACAAAGTGGCCGGAAGTGGAACCTGTGAGAAAGGTGACCGCACAGTCAGCAGTGAAGTTCTTTAGATCAATTGTTTGCCGTTTTGGAATCCCTAACAGGATCATCACAAACAATGGCACACAGTTCACAAGTCGCACCTTCATGCAATACATCCAAGACCTTGGCGCCAAGGTCTGCTTCGCTTCTGATGCTCACCCGAGGAGCAATGGTCAAGCGGAGAGGGCAAACGCTGAAGTGCTGCGCGGACTCAAGACAAGAACGTTCGACAGGCTGCACAAGTGCGGAAGAAACTGGATAGAGGAGTTGTCGGCGGCTCTTTGGTCAATCAGGACGACACCAAACCGAGCCACCGGACAGACACCCTTTGCTCTTGTCTATGGAGTAAAGGCAGTTCTCCCGACAGAACTCGTATACGGGTCTCCTCGAGTGCTCGCTTACGACGAGCTCGAGCAAGAGCAACTGCGACAAGATGACGCACTGCTCCTCGAGGAGAACCGTCTCCAGGCTGCTGTACGAGTTGCTCGATACCAGCAAGCCTTGCGTCGCTACCACAGCCGCAAGGTCAGGGCCAGGAGTCTCGAGGAAGGCGACCTTGTTCTTCGGCGCGTTCAGTCCGCCAAGAACTCCAACAAGTTGACGCCGAAGTGGGAAGGCCCTTATCGGGTGAGACAAGTCACAAGGCCCGGCGCTGTCCGCCTTGAGACCGAAGAAGGCTTACCGGTGAGCAACTCCTGGAACATAGAGCATCTTCGCAAGTTTCACCCATAAGGCGCGGTTGCCGTGATCCGCTCCGGCAACCACCTTTTGTACAAGTCTTGCCGCTGTTGCATGTAAACCTTTGTACAAAGCCGGGCGCAGACCCTGTGCATCAGTAAAACTTTTGTGCCTTGCGCCATTTGTCATTTCATGCCTTTTCCTTTTACTTGCATGTATCGTGTGAAATTTTGTGCAGCACACATCCCCGGTAAGCAGTAACAAGCCACGAGGCTCCATACTTGTGTTTCCTCCTCTTTTCCCTTCTCTCTTAAACAGAAGAAGAGTTCCTCGCGCACAAGTTTGCCGGGGGGGAGGAGATGGAGGTATGAACCAGGTGCTGTTCAAGAAAATCTAAGCCTTGCCGGGAAGCAAACAATCCATAAAAGCTAAGTTGCCAGAATTTGAGCAATTCAAATTTTAAAAAAAAAATAGTTGTCTTCCTTGAACGACCACACTTTGTATGGAAAACCTGTGCGCGGAGGAACCTACCCGTGGCTAGCCGTGCCCTTACTTTGTTTCGAGCACGCTCAACGGCTTAAGTGAGCTACGACAAGTGTCGCGCCCTTACTTCGTTTCCGAGTTCGCTCAGCAATCTAAGTGTGCTACGACTAGCTGCGGCGAGGTTTCTTGCCGGCAAGGGCATTGCTAGCAGGCTGCTAAGAGTCCCGCACTCAGTGCTCGCGGCAAGGGTCCCTTTGCCGGCAAGTTCCCTAAAAGCGTAGGGTGGAAAGCATACAAAGTGAAGGGACTAAAACAAGGGAGATAACACTGCATTGATTATCCAAAATAAAGTTATATTACAAGATAGCTTGCCGCTGTTCTAACCAACTACTACCCATGACTTAATCGACAGCGACAAAGGAAGCAGAAAGAAGGGAGCCTAGTCTCTTCGGTCTCCGTCAACCCTCTTGATCTTGCCCGCCTTGGCTACGATGTGCGCAACTTGGGCCTTCAACGCCTCCTGGTCAGCTTCGGGCGGCAGGGTCCGGAGGACGTTGACGAGGTTGATCCCGGGGTTGCGGTAGACGATCTTCGACAACACCCGCTCCATAGTACCCGTGCAAAGCCGGCGCGCCTCGTCAGCCAGCTGCGCGAGGATCCTCTCCCGTAGCCGCGCGAGAGCCGGTGCCACTCCCCTGAAGAACAGGCTCAGCTTGGCGCTGTGGGGGAGGCTCTCGTCGGGGGAGTACACGAGGTGCTCCGCCCTCAGCGCCACCATCTCCTTGTCGATGTTGGCGGCGGAGGTGACGAGCTCCTCGGTCCACTGCTCCACCGTCCGCTGGAAGTTATTTTGCGACAGGGCGGCGCTGTCCAACAGCGCCCTTTCAGACCGGAGATCTTCTTTCAGCTTCATTTCACGGTCCCGGGCGGCGTCAAGTGAGTCGTTGAGGGTGGAGACCTTCAGCTCCAAGTCTGCGATGGAGTCCTTGGCGTCGTTGAGCTCTTTACCTTTCTCAGAGAGGCGGACTTGCAGCTCCGAGTTGGTGTGGGCGTCCTTCTCCCACGCCACGTTGAGCGCGGCAACCTTGTCCTCGCTCGCCTTCAAGTTCGTCTCCATCTGCGCCACCCGGGCCTCCAGATCCCTCTTGGCGGTCTCTGCGGCAGCAGCGGCGTCCCTCGCCTCCTGCAGAGCCCCGCCAATGGCCTGCTCACGAGCGGTGAGGTCGTCCTCGTGGCTATCGAGGTTGACCTTCCGCTGGTTGAGCTCTCCCTCCCGCCGAGACAGGTCCTCGGCGGCCAGTCGCTGCTGCTCCTCCACCTCGGCCTTCTCGAGGAGGAACGCTTGGTGTGCTCCGACAAGCTCTTCGCGCTCCTCCGCCAAGTTCCGGAGGGCCGCCTGGTTGGCGGCACGGAGCTCCGCGGCACGCTTCTCCAGATCAGCACCAGCCTTAGCAGCCAGAACCTCCCGGGACTCCAACTTAGCCTGCCTGGCCCGGTACAAGGCCAGAAGCCGGCGTAGGAGTTGCTCCTCTTCGGGCTCGTCGCTGCTGCCGGGCGCGTCGACAATCTTCAGCCCGGCGGAGGCAAGAACTTCTCCGTCGAAGGTCTCCCCCTCCGCGGGTGCCCTTGATGAGGACGCCCACGGGACTTGGATAAAGACCCCGTTGGCGGCCTCCAGATAGACGCCCGACCCAGCCGCGGGGGCGGAGGGGTCGGCGGCCGGCGCAGCATCCGACGCTCCTGCGGCCTCAGGGCCAGCAGTGCGGTCGCCGGTCCCTTCCCCCGCTGCAGCGTCAGTGGTCGGGGCGGTCTCCTCGGCGGCTGGCTCTTCAACACCAGCCATTCCTTCCGCGGTGGTGGCGTCGCCAGCATTGCTGCGCACGTCCTCCTCGGCGATGGTCTCCGTCTCCATCGGCTCTGGGGCGGGCGGATCTGACAGAAGAAAAAGGAAAGAAAAGATCGTCAAGCAAATATCCAAAAAAGAAGAATCTAAGAAGAAGAAATTACAAGGGCTACCTGCGCGGGCCTCTTTGGCGGCGGGCTCCCTCGCCGGGGAGTTCTCCCTTGGCGGCGTAGAAGAAGCCCCCGCTGGCGGAGGGCCACTGGCGCCTTCCCTTGGCGGGGTACTCACCCTTGTCGGAGTGCTCGCCCTTGGCGGGGTACTCGCCCTTGGCGGAGTACCCATCCTTGGCGGAGCGCCGTCCCTCGCCGGGGAGCTCATCCTTGGCGGGGAGGGTGGAACAAGCGGCTCGTCGGGGGCGGCCTCTTGGTGCTCCTGCGGCTGCGGCTCCACTTCTGCACAAGACAACAAGACATTAATAAGGGTAACAAGCTCAAGCGCGCCCATCAAGCGGAAAAGTGAACGCAGGACTTACGCTGGGGGCTGCGCTGGGGGCTGCTCTCCGGAGCAGCAGGCTGGTCCGGCAAGTTTGTCGCTGGCGCATCCCCCGTCGCTGCGGCAGGCTCGTCGTCCTCGAGGTCAACCACAGGGATCTTGGCCCTCTTCGCCATTCTCTGGGTCAAGGTCCTGGAAGCCAAACAAGATCAGAACCAAGCAAGAGAAACCAAGACAAAAGCAACAAAAGTCAAAAGAAATAGAAATTGCAAGTGCTTACTCTTCCTCCTCTTCGTCGGAGCTGAGGGCGGAGAAGTCTAACTCCGCCTCGCGTGCTCTAGCGCGAGGAGCCGGAGGAGAAGGCTCCCTCGGGCGCTTGGCGGGCTCCGGAGCCGTGGGTTGTGAAGACCCCGCTCCGGTCGTCCCCGAGGACCGAGGAGCGGAAGGAACACCAGAGCCGCTCCGGTAAGACCCCCCTCCGCTTGCCGCTGGGACACGGGGCGCCTCATTGACGACCTTGCTCGTCGTGGTGGCGCGCGTCGCACGACGCTTCGGCTGCTGTCGGGGCGCCTGTGGCCTCGCCGTCTCAGCGGTCTTGCGGAGGCGCTTCTTCTACGGCGGTGGAGGACTTGGTGGTGGCGGAGAGTTTTCTGAGGATGAGGAGGCGTCGTCGAGGTTCAGTGACCCGCCGGAGTCTTCATCAGAATCGCCGGATTCGGCATCCTCCTTGGCGGGCTCACTGGACTCAGTGCCTTGCCCGGCGGCCTCGCTCATCCCGGCAGGCTCCCTGGCAGGCTCCCCGGCAAACTCCTCGGGTGCAATCTTCAACAGCCTGAGGATTTCCTCCTCCTCGGCCTGGCTCAGCGCGTCCGCCGCTTCCGCTTCTTCCACGGTGTACCCAAACTCCCCTGCGGCCGCCGCTGCGGCGGCCTCCTCCATCCTGTTGGCTATATATGCCACATCACGTTCGGTGGTCTCCCGGGTGAGGCCCTTTCTCTCCTCGGGGTTGCGTGGCCGTTCGACCAGGCTGTCAAAGAAGGCCTGCACGGTCTCCTCTGAAGGCATCAGCCAAGTGGTGACAACCCCGTGGGAGTCACACTCAGGCATTGCCGCGCGGATGGCACTAAGAGCAGTGTTATTGCACAACGGAACTACTCCCCGGGACGGGGTGAACCATTCCTTGTGCTTGGGGTCATGTTTGAACAGCTCCCGGACCATCCCCTTGAGTTCCAAGACAGTGAAGTTGTAATTCAACCCCGGGCGCAGCCTCATGCGGTCTGCCGCGTTGCCGAACTCCCAGGCAGGCCTCTTCCTTTCCTGCAGAGGAGCAATGCGGCGGCGGAGGAAATCAGCCCCAACTTCACCTACAGTAAGGTTGGCGGCCCGGAGACGAAGGATCCTAGTAAGGGCAATCTGCAGCTTGTCGTCCTCCGGGGCCAAATCACTCCAATCCCTGCCGCGCACTATTGCAGTCTGGCGCGGCGAGGTGAACTGCTCGGGCTCATCTTCCATGACCCAGCACCAATTAGCCCTCCACTCCTCCCACTTGCCGCGGAGCTCCCCAATCAAGTACGCCTCCTTCTTGCCGAGCCTGAAGATCCAGGAGATGCCACCGGAGAGTGGAGATCCGGACTCTACTCTAGGCGTGAAGAAGTGGCGGAAGAGAGCTACATTTGGGTGGACCCCGACGTAGTTTTCGCACAGATGTGCGAAAACGGCTAAAGTGAGGACGGCGTTCGGGGTGAAATCTAAGAGGTGGAATACGTATGTGTTCATCACGTCACAGAAGAACTCTGAATACGGAGGACACAGGCCGCAATGGAAAAACGAAGCGAAGTAGTGGTAACCTCCCGGGTACAGGTCGATGGCTGCGGTGGGGAGGACTCTGGTGCGCGGGTGAGCCTTCGTCTCCCTCGCCCAGAACAAGTAGTACTTGTCCCGTAGCTCCCTCGCGCCGAGCCTCGGCGGGAAGACCACCATCCTTCTCTGCATGGCTGCCAGCTTCGGCGCCTTGTCGGATTTCTCCTTCTTCGCCTGGTCGCTCTTCGCCTTGCCGCTCTTCGCCTTGTCGCTCTTCGCCTTGTCGCTCTTCGGGGCCATGGCGGGGACGGCGAGGGAGGTCGACGGCGATGCGGGTGGTGAAGACGGCGGAGGAAGGGTGGAGCTCGGCTCTCTGTCGACCTTTGGGGAGGCAGAGAGCGGCGGGGGTTTCTGGAGATTCAAGACACAATGAAAGCAATGGGGGAAACTGCCCCTGCTTCCTCTGCTTTTAAGGGGGAAGTGGGGGACGTTCCGCATTTCCCCATTAAAGAAACAGGCCACGATCTCTCCCACGACGCCGCAATCGACGCGTGCCGTTAGGGAGGGATGCGGCGAATCTGGAGTGGGAAACGGCGCGCCGTGGGCCGCGTGTGCCCGTGCACTGTTCTGGTCCTGGCCCAACAACGCTCGGCACCGTGTGTGGCCCAGGCCCGGGGGCTCCTGTCGGTGTACTAAAGTAGGGGTACCTTAGTATCCCGACTTGTGCACGGGCAGTAGCAGCGTCCCATGGTCTGGCTCACCACGCGCCCGCCAAAGCCCACTCTAGACCCCTTTAAGCCATTCAAGAACAAAGTATTCAAGTTAAGAGACAAGACCCCGGCAAAAGGAGCTTGCCAGGAAGGCCGCACCAGGCTCAAGGTTATCATTCCAGCACAAGGCCCTGGCAAGAGGAGCTTGCCAGGAAGGCCAAAGAACGGCACCTCAAGAAGGTATATCGTGGCGCATCATGCGCCCCGGCAGGACCCGGAGAGCGACAAGCTTCCGGGCCCGGCAAGATCGCGACCCTGGCAAGGTGCTTGCCGGGGGAAGCTTACGCTGTGTGCCTGCGCTCCAGCTCATCTGCCCACGCGTCGCCCTGAGGCCCTTCCAGGGGCACGTGGCAGATGGTTGTGCAGCCTGGGGTACACGGTGGCGAGCCGCGGTGACGAGGCTATCGCCGTGGCGAACGGAGACGCATGGACGGACGCTTTTGGGGCGACGGTGACGGGCATTCAATGCCCTTGTCCCCCACCGTCAGAGTTAGGTGAAGACCACTGTTCACAAATTGTTCACACATTGTTCATGCAATGTTACAACTACCACCAGTTTTACATTTTTACCCTCCTCTTCGTTGGCACCTGTCGGTGACCCCTTTGAGCTATAAAAGGAGGCCCATGCACAACGTAGAGGGGGTTCGATCCCAGAAACTTGATCACTCCCTCGCTCGGGGTAGCTAGTACTGTAGATCTTCAAGCTCCCGAGCCTAAGAACTCAATACAGCCAAAGCAGGAGTAGGGTTTTACGCGTCCGCGCGGCCCGAACCTGGGTAAACTGCCCGCGTGTGCCCCTCGATCCGCTCTTTGTGCTCCCTCCGCACCCTTGCCGTACCGTAGAAGGGGCTCCGGTCCCATAGGTGTTCGTGGGCGACCAGTTTCCCCGACAAAGATTCATCATAAAGATCAAATAGGACAGTATGAGTATTGCACTTGGATGAAAATTCAAACCTCCGCACAAAGGAATCGGTGAGGTAATAATGTTGTCGGCACTTATCTGACACGAAGTCCTCAAGGCTGGCATTTCGTATGCATGCATCAAACTCATCCTTGAATCTTGCGTGAATCATAAATTCATCTGACGACCATACACAAGGCCGCACTTGAGCATCTCTTGGTGGTTCAAGGTCCGGTTCGCGTATCGCGAGCCTCGGTGCTTGCTTTCTTGAAGGGCCACCTTGAAATGTTCTCCTAGACATTTTCTTTTTCTGCAAAATTCTGAAATTTTTAGTGACTCAAAATAAAAGTGAACCAAACCCAACAAAACTGATAACAACTACTCCTACAAGTGTCTAGAGGCTATATCATGCATCAAAACTACTTTGGACCATATAAATTTGACATGCAAGCTCAAGAACAAGGTCACTACAGTAGCAACTATTTGCAATAATTAAAGCGCTGGAACAAAAACTAATTGTACCATTGGAGGAGTCACATACCGAAGAACAATCCCCCCCCCAAACAGTTTTGCAAATGATGGATTGAGCAAGGAGATCGAAAATGGCAGCAAGATGAGCTAGAACACGGGTTTGAGCTCGTCGATGATATTTTCTGGAGGAAGAAGCAGAGGATGGGTGCTGGAATAAGTGGAGGGGGCCACATGGGACCCACAAGGACAAGGGCACGCCCAGGGGGGTAGGGCGCGCCCTCCACCCTTATGGCCCACTGGTGCAGCCCTCTCGTGCAATCTCAGTGCCAAAAATATTAAAATATTCTAGAAAAAATCATATTAAATTTTCAGGGCATTTGGAGAACTTTTATTTTTGGGACATTTTTTTATTGCACGTATAATTCAGGAAATTGGCATATAATACTATTTTTGCTTTACTTAATCTAAATAACAGAAAGTAAAAGTTGGGTACAGAAGGTGGTGTTTTCTAAATTCGTCCATCTCATGCTCATCAAAAGGGATCTGTCAATGAGGTTGATCAGGTCTCATTAACAAACTTCTTTCGAATAACATAAAATTGGAGAATTTTTGAATAACACTAGGTTACACCAATGGGGATATGCATGTCCCCAGCAATAAGAATATCATATTTCTTTTTGACAATAGGAATAGGGAATTCAAAACCTCCAATAGTGATAGTTGAAAATTTTCCAATAGAATTGATGCTATTAACTTGAGGTTGTTTCTTCGGAAAGTGAACCGTATGCTCATTAGCATTTACATGAAAAGTGACATTGTCTTTGTTGCAATGAATAACAGCCCCTGCAGTATTCAGAAAGGGTCTACCAAGGATAATCGACATACTCTCGTCCTCGGGAATATCAAGAATAACAAAGTCCGTTAAGATAGTAACGTTTGCCACCACAACAGGCACATCCTCACAAATACCGATGGGTATAACAGTTGATTTATCAGCCATTTGCAAAGATATTTCAGTAGGTGTCAACTTATTCAATTCAAGTCTACGATACAAAGAGAAAGGCATAACACTAACACCGGCTCCCAGATCACATAAAGCAGTTTTAACATAGTTTCCTTTAATGGAGCATGGTATAGTGGGTATTCCTGGATCTCCAGGTTTCTTTGGTATTTCACCCTTAAAATTGTAATTAGCAAGCATGGTTAAAATTTCAGCTTTCGGCATGTTTCTTTTATTAGTAACAATTTCTTTCATATACTTGGCATAAGGAGGCATTTTAAGCATATCAGTCAAACGCATACGCAAAAAGATAGGTCTAATCATCTCACAAAAGCGTTCAAAATCCTCATCATCCTTTTTCTTGGATGGTTTAGGAGGAAAGGGCATGGGTTTCTGAACCCATGGTTCCCTTTCTTTACCATGTTTCCTAGCAATGAAGTCTCTTATCATAACGTTGATTCTTTGATTGTGGGTTATCAAGATCAACAGCAGGTTCAATCTCTACATCATTGTCATTACTAGGTTTAGCATAGGTATGAACATCATCATTGACATTATCACTAGGTTCATGTTCATTACCAGACTGAGTCTCAGCATCAGAAATAGAAATATTATTGGGATTCTCAGGTGTGTCTACAACAGGTTCACTAGAAGCAGGCAAATTCCTATCAGTTTTCCTTTTCTTTTCATTACTAGGACTAGGTTTATCAGTATTAATTCTCTGAGAATATTGCTCAACTCTCTTAGGATGGCCCTCAGGATACAAAGGTTCCTGAGTTACTTTACCACCTCTAGTAGCAACCATAACAGCTTTATCATTATTCTTACTATTCAACTCATTAAGCAAATCATTTTGTGCCTTAAGTACTTGTTCTACTTGAGTGGTAACCATGGAAGCATGTTTACTAATAAGTTTAAGATCATTAGAAGTTCTAGTCACAGGATCACCCAAGCGGTCAAGCATATAAGCATTACATTTTAGTTGTCTACTAACATAGGCATTGAAGTCTTCTTGTATAACAATAAAATTATAAACTCATCTAAGCATTGGCTGGGAGACTTATTATGAGGAATATCACCTTCATCGAATCTATATAGAGAATTTACCTCTACTACCTCTGTCGGGTTATCAAGACCATGTATTTCTTAAATAGGTGGTAAATTCTTAACGTCTTCAGCTTTAATACCTTTTTCCTTCATTGATTTCTTTGTCTCTTGCATATCTTCGGGACTGAGAAATAGAATGCCTCTTTTCTTCGGTGTTGGCTTCGGAGTTGGTTCAGGAAGAGTCCAATCATTATCATTACTCGGTATATTATTCAATAATTTTTTAGCTTGTTCAACAGTTTGTTCCCTGAAATCACAACCAGCACAACTATCTAGGTGGTCCCTAGAAGCATCGGTTAGTCCATTGTAAAAGATATCAAGTATTTCATTCTTCTAGAGAGGATGATCATGCAGAGCATTAAGTAATTGGAGAAGCCTCCCCCGAGCTTGTGGGAGGCTCTCTTCTTCAATTTGCCCAAAATTAAATATTTCCTGTAAGGCAGCTTGTTTCTTATTAGCAGGAAAATATTTTGCAGAGAAGTAGAAAATCGTATCTTGGGGACTACGCACACAACCAGGATCAAGAGAATTAAACCATAACTTAGCATCATCCTTTAATGAGAAAGGAAATATTTAAGAATATAGTAATAACGAATTTTTCCTCATGAACCAATAGGGTGGATATATCATTTAATTTAGTAAGATGTGCCACAACAGTTTCAGATTCATAACCATGAAAAGGATCATATTCTACTAAAGTAATTAACTCAGGATCAACAGAGATTCATAATCCTTATCAGTAACACGGATAGGTGACATACCAAAATCAGGATCATATTGCATTCTAGCATTCAAGGATTGTTCCTTCCACTTACGTGCTAATTTCTGAAGATTAATCCTATCCTTACAAGCAAGAAAGTCTCTAGCTACTTCTCATTTCATAACATATCCCTCGGGAACAATAGGAAATTCATATCTAGGGGAAGTAGGTCTAACAGGTGTTTCAAAGTTTTTAGTATCAATAATTTCATCAGTTTCAGAAATATCATCATCTTCAGCATAATCAATAGTACTGGCTCTAGCAAGATTGTTATCAAGTAACTCACCCAATGGCACAGTTTCATCATAAGCATCATTCATAATAGAAGTGGCATCATCAATATCGTGCGACATATCATAATCAATAGCAGGTGTAGGTGTTGCAAGTTTACTCAAAACAGACGGTGAATCAAGTGCAGAGCTAGATGGCAGTTCCTTACCTCCCCTCGTTCTAGAGGGAACGATCTTGGTTCTATCATCCTTTAGTGGCCTCATAATGATTAACAGATTAAATCCCAAGTAACTCAGAGAATAGAGCTATGCTCCCCGGCAACGGCACAAGAAAAGGTCTTGATAACCCGCAAGTATAGGGGATCGCAATAGTTTTCAAGGGTAGAGTATTCAACCCAAATTTATTGATTCGACACAAGGGGAGCCAAAGAATATTATCAAGTTTAGCAGTTGAGTTGTCAATTCAACCACACCTGGAAAACTTAATATCTGCAGCAAAGTATTTAGTAGCAAAGTAACATGGAAGTAACGGTGGCAAAAGTAACAGTGGTAGTTTTGTAGTGATGGTGACAATAGCAGTAACGAAATTAATGAAGCAAGTATCAATATGGAACAAACTAGTAGGCAATGGATCGGCAATGATAGGTGTTGGATAATATTCATCATGCAGCAGTTATAACCTAGGATGACATAGAACTAGCTCCAATTCATCAATGTAATGTAGGAATGTATTCTGAATATAATCATACGTGCTTATGGAAAAGAACTTGCATGACATCTTTTGTCCTACCCTCCCGTGGAAGCGGGGTCCTAATGGAAACTAAGGGATATTAAGGCCTCCTTTTAATAGAGTACCGGACCAAAGCATTAGCACTTAGTGAATACATGAACTCCTCAAACTATGGTCATCACCGGGAAGTGTCCCGGTTATTGTCACTCCAGGGTTGCGGGTCATAACACATAGTAGGTGACTATTGACTTTCAAGATAGGATCAAGAACACAAATATATTCATGAAAACATAATAGGTTCAGATCTGAAATCATGGCACTCGGGCCCTAGTGAGAAGCATTAAGCATAGCAAAGTCATAGCAACATCAATCTCATAACATAGTGGATACTAGGGATCAAACCCTAACAAAACTAACTCGATTACATGATAAATCTCATCCAACCCATCACCTTCCAGCAAGCCTACGATGGAATTACTCACGCACGACGGTGAGCATCATGAAATTGGTGATAGAGGATGGTTGATGATGACAAAGACGACGATCCCCACTCTCCGGAGCTCCGAACGGACTCCAGATCAGGTCTCCCGGTGAAGAATAGGACGTGACGGCCCCTCCGTATCGTAAAACACGATGGGATCTTCTCTTTGATTTTGTTCTCCCTGAAAGGGATTATATGGAGTTGGAGTTTACGTTGGTGGAGCTCCAGGGGGGCCACAAGGTAGGGGCGCGCCCAAGGGGGGCACCCCCCACCCTTGTGGCCAGGGTGTGGGCCCCCTCCGATGATTCTTTCCATCAGTATTTTTTATATATTCTGGAAATATTCTTCGTGAAGTTTCAGGTCATTCAGAGAACTTTTATTTCTGCGCATAAATAACACCAAGGCAATTCTGCTGAAAACAGCGTCAGTCCGGGTTAGTTTCATTCAAATCATGCAAATTAGAGTCCAAAACAAGGGCAAAAGAGTTTGGAAAGTAGATACGATGGAGACGTATCACTCCCTCACGGGTTATGCCCATTTTATCAGCTTATTGATCATATCAGGAATATTTTTCTCACGATACATGCTTGGTCCACCGAAGATCTATAAGGGTAGCACCGTCCACTCGGACGATCGCCCAAATCATTACTAAGGGTGAAAACGTCACTCCTCTACGGATACACTTGGCCCTTATTCTAGGCTCCAAGGAGTCAGTTTCACAAACTTGGACCCAGAGATGGCATGTGTTGGTGTTCCTCCAGGATAATGAGTGGCCAATCTCCGGAGAGTCATCCCACACACTAGCATCGCCACTCGGGTTTCATGGCACGTCCACATTGGACCCCTAGTCTATCTCCTCCGGGATACATACTAGTACCACCAAGTTTTTCTTGCAATCAACATACCCCGATCAGTCGGGAAGCACAACCACTTGAACAAATACACCTTTCATGCAAAAGGGTGAAAACGAAGCTCCTCTACAGATACAATGTACTCTTACAAATACCCCTTTCATGCCAAAGCTAACTGTCAACGTAAGAAGTACTACGGGAACGTTTATTCCCTGAGTGCCCAGCTCTTTTCTACATTCGGCAGTTTCAAGGCCGAATTCATTCATCATGCCGAGGGCACGAAGATTCGCCTGCTTGACCCAGTTCCAGGCTGAATTTATTTACCGTGCCGAGTGTACGAAGATCAGTCCGACTGATTCAGCTCCATGTTGAGCTTATTTACCGTGCCAAGTGCGCGAAGATCCAACTGATTGACTCAATTTCAGACTAAAAGATATTTACCATGCCGACTGCATGGAGGTTCACCAGAAACTTAAACCCTCAACTAGAATCATCTAGTCTGACAAAGGCTCGGGGCTACACCCAGTGGGTGCACTTAGTGTGCCCCCACTAGAAGAGAAGCCAAAAAGAAACATTCTGCTCGGTCAAGTCCAACATCAACATTCAAGTACAACAAACCCTATAGACTCCAACCGACTACCAGCAATCAGTTGGAGTCTCGGGGGCTACACCCTATGGGTGCGCTGATCGCGCACCCATAGAACAAAATTCTGAGTAACCTATTACTTGATGCAAGACCAGCTCCAGATCACTCAATTACTACTCGACTTCCAAGTCGGGAAAGGGCAAGCTAGACCAGTACCAGACCCTCAAGTACTGATCGACTTCCAAGTCGAGGCAGAACAAGCTTGACCAATACCAGATCCTCAAGTACTACTCGACTCCTGAGTCGGAGAGGAACATGTTCGATCATTACCAGCGAAGAAGATTTTCAATTCTCTCATACCCTTGTCGACTACCCGCAGTCGACGGCGGTCTCAGGGACTACACCCAGTGGGTGCACTCAGTGTGCCCCCATTGGAGTAATCTCCACTCTTTATGGCCTGACCGGTCCGAGTGACGAACAACAAACAAACAAGTTCTAAGACTCTCGTCAACTACCAAAAAATCCTATAAGGTGAGTTTAACGCTCCTCCGTGGACCTGTTTTGAGCCTTCTTCTAGGACTCAAAGCGTGAAACTCATAAGTTTGGATCTAGAACTGACTCGTATTGATGTTCCTTCGGGGTAAGAATGGCATCTCTCCGAGAGAGCAGTCCATGCGTCAATCTTGTTTCCCATATTTAATGACACACCCATACTTTGCTCACGAGTTAACCTCTTCCGAGCTATTAACGAATGTCACCAAGTTGCTCCTCATGGGCACTTACCCCAGATCAGTCGGGAAGCGTAGTGCTAGAATCCATTGAGATTTTGTTCAAACCTTGGTTGTCTGAAAGCACGATGACAAGTACTGAGTATTTCCACAATCACTCGAGACAAATTATGTCTTTCACAAACTCGTTTTACAAAATGGAAGTTGGACTCTGGAGTCAAATAACCAGTACAAAGTATGTGAAAATAAACAACCAAGCGTAGAGGCACACTCAGTGGCGTGGCCTCCGAGTGAACGTGACGTGTGAATTACGGGATATTCGCGAACACGGAAATTACAAAATGTAGTGCATGTAGAATGACTTAGTTGTCTGAAGGCACGCGAGTGGCCAAGTGGTGAAGATGTGTTCAACTGATGGCGATGCACGGGGCAGCCGATTGATGTAGATGTGTCTCACTGAGTGGCGACGCGCGGGGCGGCCGAGTGGTGAGGACTAAAAGGTTCCCCGAATGATCAGATGTTGTTGATTGCCGAGCAAAACTTGGTGGCATTCATATGTCTCTCGGAAGAGATAGACTTGAGGTCCGAGTGTGGACATGCCATAAAAACCCGAGTGACGACGTTGGCGCGTGGTCTGATTCTTCGGAGAGATGCCACTCCTTATCCCGGGGGAATGCCAGCGCAGGCCATCTACGAGTCCAAGTTTATGAGGCATGCGCCTTGGACCCTAGTGGAAGGGCCAAGTTAACCCGCGGAGGGGCGTCAAGCTCAACTCATAGCGATCCTGAAGGTGACTTCAGTCGGGTGTTTTACATGTCCGAGTGCATGGGTCCGCACGGAGGATGATCTAAAGATGACTTCAGTCGGGTGTTTTATGTGTCCAAGTGCACGGGTACCCATGGAGGATGCATGATTGGATTCCAAGATATAGAGGGAGATCTCCAAAATTTCATTCTATCATGTGCATTTGCAGTTCAAAGCACATTCCTCATATGCACATCTTCAGGGGGAGTTCCTCAATATCTTGTAACCAAATTCTTCAAACTTTGTGCTTACACTTCAGTTATTTTAACTCCCATTGAAAGCCTAACCAATTTGTCATCAGTCACCAAAAAGTGGGAGACTGTAAGTGCATCAAGTGCCCCCTTAGTGGTTTTGGAGTATTGAAGACAAATAGGTTGAGGAACTAATATGTTTTTGAGTATACACAGGAAACAGAGTACCTGAAGATTTGGTTTAACACGTGGAAGATGACCCCTAAAAATGGATTTCTTCAAGTGAAGAATTTGGTGATTAAATTGGTACAGGCTTTGAGGAAATTGATGTGAAGACTTTGAAGCTTGAAGACTTTGTTTTCGTAGTTTCTTTTCTTATTCTTTCAGTCATAGGAAAACCCGTACTATTAAAGGGGGTCTAGGTGAAACATATTTCACATTTCCAAAGTGATGCTCAAACTTACTCAAACCTATATATACACGAGCCGCTTTGAGTGAAGCCTTTGGAAATCTCTAGAACAACTGACACATTTGCTAGCGACAGTGACGAAGTTAATCTGGTCGCTGACGAATTTTCTCAGGCTCGGGAGTTAGGTGTTCGCCGGTGCGATCTGCATGCCGTGAGGAAATTGAGTGCCACCGCAAATTTGAGAGTTAGAATTCCGACCATTGTTGCATCGTGGGCCAGCTGTCGAGTGGATCCTTACCCTAACAACGGCCGAATCAGAGAAGGGCATTTATGAAAATTCACGTCGGGTTGCCCCCTGGCTATAAATAGCCGCCCCCACAACCACTTGTTGGTTGGCTGCTCTGAGAAAACTTGACACTTGTCATTTGAGAGCAACTCATCCTCTGACGGCTTTGAGAAAATCCCGAGTGAGGAAAAACCCAGAGCCAAAGTGATTGAGCATCACTGAAGAGACTGATTTGTGTGATCTGATGCCTGTTACCTTTGAAGACTGTCATTCTTTTAGACGGTTAGGCATTAAGTTCTGAGTACACCAAGAGTCATTGTGGTGTGCCGGTGAACAAGTCTGTGAAGGTTTCATCAGTCTACCTTAAAGACTTACCTCGAGTGATTGGGCGAGGACTAAGTGACCTTAGCTCAAGAGGAATACGGTGATGACTGTCTATCCTCTAGGTTGCGACTCAGTCGTCTCAACCAGACGTACAGTTGATGCAGCAACTAGAACTGGTCTACCATATTGTTGTGTCATCACCGAGCCCAACTGGTTTCAAATTCCTCCCCTCCTTTAAGTTATTCCGTTGCTGATGAATGTGTGATCTATCTTCTGATGAACTTGAACTAAAGACTTTCATCGTGTTGTCTTTAATTTCTTCAATTCATATTCCTCATGCTTGAATGATTGCATGTTCTTCACTCTTACGTATCCTAATTGCATGTACTCTAATTCTGTGATGATCGAGTTTCCCTCGCGTTTCTATTTCTCCAGTCTTATCTTCGTCAAAATCATTAGAGTCTAACGAATTTATAAAAATCTCCCATTCACCCCCACCCTTTGGGAGTAAATTGCGCTTTCATTGGCAGAGAAAGAGAGTTGTCCACAGCAATCCCTTGTGAGCTATTAAAGTAGCCATCATGTGTCTCCACTCCCTATACAATGCGTAAAAACAATGGTTTCCGCATGCGGAAACGACGATGAAACCATGGATCATCCGGGAAAGTAGGCTTGGAAGCAAAGTAGTCCCTGTGTAGTAGCTTTTCTCCGGACACCATATTCGGATTGATCACTCTTCTCCCTTTGATTGAGCCCTTAAAGTTAAGAATATCCTCCGCTTGCCAGTACAATTCCTCTTGCATGCTCATGAGCATGACCGTGTCCACTTCTTCGTATGAATTCGGGGAATCAAAGAACTCATCTTGAATCATTTGATCAAGCTCTGTCGGTCAATACTCCTTGTAACGCCCCGGACACACCCGCCGGTGGTCGTTACTCCAAGCTGAGCACGCTTAACTTTGGAGTTATGTCCGAATGGGCTCCCGGAAAAGAAGGAGTTCCTTATTGATATGAGTAGTCTATCATCCCTATTAAGCCAGGCTATCACATACACCCCCATTCAGAGGAATCAGCGTCCTCGTCGGGCCACAGGAACGTTCCCTCTTGGCACATACGTCTGTGCTTCCAGCACAGCACATGTGCCATGTCGTGTGCCACGACGGGTCACAAACGTCATGCACAACATGACCGCAAACTGTCCGCAAACATCCGTGTAACCGTGAGGGTCGGCTCTGATACCAACTTGTAACGCCCCGGACACACTCGCCGGTGGTCGTTACTCCTGGCGGGATCTAGACTGGCCCCACATATCAACACTAGTCTTTTATGCGCACTTTGTCCTCACTCATGCGCACCCGATAGCAACTTCCTAGTCGGTCACCCATCCTGAAATTACTCCAAGCTGAGCACGCTTAACTTTGGGGTTCTGTCCGAATGGGCTCCCGGAAAAGAAGGAATTCCTTACTGATATGAGTAGTATATCATCCCTATTAAGCCAAGCTATCACATATGTGATAGCCTGGCTTAATAGGGATGATAGACTACTCATATCAATAAGGAATATGTGATAGCCTGGCTTAATAGGGATGATAGACTACTCATATCAATAAGGAATTCCTTCTTTTCCGGGAGCCCATTCAAACAGAACTCCAAAGTTGCTCAGCTTGGAGTAATTTCAGGATGGGTGACCGACCGGGAAGTTGCCCGGGTGCGCACGAGTGAGGACAAAGTGCGTAGAAAAGACTAGTATTGATATGTGGGACCAATCTAGATCCCGCCAGGAGTAACGATCACCGGTGGGTGTCTGGGGCGTTACAAGTCGGTATCAGAGCTGACCCTCACGGTTACACGGGTGTTTGTGGACAGGTGTGCGGTCATGTTGTTCATGATGTTTGTGACCCGTCATGGCACACGGCATGGCACATGTGCCGGACTGGATGCACAAACGTATGTGCCAAGAGGGAACGTTCCTGTGGCCCGACGAGGACGTCGGTTCCTCTGAGTGGGGGTGTATGTGATAGCCTGGTTTATTAGGGATGATAGACTACTCATATCAATAAGGAATTCCTTCTTTTCCGGAAGCCCATTCGGACAGAACTCCAAAGTTAAGCGTGCTCGGCTTGGAGTAATTTCAGGATGGGTGACCGACCGGGAAGTTTCCCGGGTGCGCACGAGTGAGGACAAAGTACGTAGAAAAGACTAGTATTGATATGTGGGGCCAGTCTAGATCTCGCCAGGAGTAACGATCACCGGCGGGTGTGTCCGGGGCGTTACATCCTCGTCCAACGAAGCATCGGAAGCCATCTTTTTCCCTAATAGAATCACAAAAATTATGTTAAGACAATGTGTGAACACATCAAGCGCAAGGCGAAGCCTGAGAGTTGCCGTACATACCATGGTGGCATCACAACCGATGACGATGTGCCCCGCGGAGAGGACGGGAGAGAGGACTTCTCTGTCAGAGCTGGCGACACAGAGGCTAGGAACGACTGTAGAGTGGGCGCGGTGGTGGAGCTGCGAGACGGACGGTGCAGAGGAGGAAGAAGATAGGAGAGAGCAAATGGATCTAGCGGCTCTAGGGGTGGAGTTGGGCTGTCTGGTCCGACATGGCGGGCGCGCCCGGGCGCCCCATATCTGCCCCATATTTGGTCTGGATATGAGGGATGCCAATTATCTCAGGCGTTTGAGGCTCGTTGGAGGCGTCCGTCTGGGTCGAAATTTCGTGACACTCGACGGGCCGTCCGGGCGTTTAAGGCTAGTTTGAGGCACACGACTATAGATGCTCTAATACCATGGTCTTGGAGGAACCCCGACTTCACAATTCCAGTTTTACAAATGGGGAGCCATCAAATGTGCAAAGCAACATCATTAGACCATACCCATGGGAATTCAATCTATGGGAAGGGGAGGTCAAATGTTAAATTGGAAGACCTCCCAAATGTATGTGAAATTTCGCTTTTCCGCGAACCAAACTGTGGTTGGATGGTTAGGTGGACACTGGTATCGCCAACCCACTAGGGTTCAAGTACTGATGTTCGCATTTATTCTAGATTTATTTTAGGATTTCCGGTGATGCGCGTTTAGTGGGATGAAATGTTTTCGTCTTTGTAAAATCTTAAGATGATATGTCGGCTCAGTCTCTTGGAGACATTCATAGAGGTAGGGTATGTGTGTGTGCATTCAGAGCTTGCGTATGTACTGTGTTAAAAAATCCCTTTTTTTGATATACAGTCGAGAACAACTATAACTTGTAATCTCGAGCATATATATTCAGGATGTGAGGTGCACGATTTTATCAAACTTGCCTCCTAAGGAGATTTTGCCAGTGTTTTGTCAAGTCACTCATATTTCTTGCTACAAATTATGTTTCACTAGCGCTGCTCGGTGTTGCCATGATAGTTTTCCAAGAAGGGAATACTGCAAATATATGCAGAAGTTTATCAATGATGTCAATGGAGTCTTGAGAATATATGCAAAATTTGGTCGAAGAATTCCATGTTAAATTCGAATTTGACTTCATGCTATTGCTGGCTACTCATCTCAATAACTGGGTTTATTTTGTTGTGTCATCACAAAGAGCATTGCTATCTACTTATGCCATGTTAACAAGGCAGTTTGGGGTATCTTTTGTTACATATTTCCATTTCACTATTTGGATACTGAAAACATATCACGTCTAGAGTGTATTCAACTTAACTTTGTATCCTTCAGGCCACCATCCGAATTCAATGGTTTCCCAAGCCTAAGAAAGCTTGACCTGGAATTCATGGATATCACTAGAAAAGATCTTCACGTCATATTCTCCAATTGGTGTTATATTAAATGGCTAAGCTTAGTCAGATGCTTCATGGATGGCGAACTAAAGTCGGATCATCCGTTGTCTCCCACCTGCGACACCTAACACTTATACGTTGTAGAGTGACCATGAAAGAACTTAGAGTTCTGAAATTGGACGCCTTTCAATATGATGGGTCCATTCTTCCTATTTTTATAAATCAAGACCCGAAGCTGGAAATGTAGATATATGTTTCTCCATGACAGATTTTCAAGATGCTATCGGTGCACTTCTCAATGGTATTTCGAGCATTTAAAATCTGACATTCAAATTTTTAACCCATGACTAGAGGTTTGGTCCTGTAATGCCATTGAGATTACAATTAAATTCATGTAAAATCATCTAGGCAACCACCTTTGTTCTTTTTTCTTGCATACGCCATCAGTGTTGAATAGCACATGCTTGTTTTCCCGTCTTAAGTGCTTACAGTTGTTCATGGGTATAATAGCTGAAGATACCGACAAGCTTTTTTTTTGGAACGAAGACGCCAAGGGCGTCCGGCTTTAAATTAATAAAGCCATACGGCAACAGTCATGCAAAGGTAGCAATAGTACGAAGCAAACAGTGCGGATAATAATAAAGCTGCAAAACCACTATACAAATGCCGTAGGAAATCATCAGCACGCAGGCTGGCAAGGAAGATAAGCAGCCAAAATATATAAGATCATTGGGCCGGAGCACGACGCATCTCTGAGTGGATTGTGCGGATCCTAGCCATTATCTCCGACATGAGCGCCGACAAGCTTCCAAATGTGGTTTCCATTCTTAGGGCAGCTCCGTTTATTGAGAAGTTAGAGATCCATGTAAGTACTCTTCTTGATTCTTATATATTCTAATAGGTCTCTTTTTCCTTTTGGCGCCACATTCTATTTGGTTTTAGTCCTTTTATTATTGTGTTTTATGTTCGTGATAGTTTATTCTTTACTTCTTCCTGGGATGGTTGTAGAATTTTTGTGTCGCAAACAATTGAGTTGGACACCAAAATTCAAATGGTGGGGCCTAAATACATGTGTAATGGATTAGCATGTATACACGCTAATCGTATGTACCTCCATCTTTTGGTCTTGCAGTTCACTGTCGATGATCACCTTTGTTTTGCGGACAAGGGTACTTTGGGCAATCAGCACCTTCAGTAGCGTGAATATAAGTATCTGAAGAGTATGCATATGATAGGATATAAAGGAGCAAGAGGTCAACATGAACTCCTTCTACATGTTATGGAGAATTCCCATGCGTTAGGCATTAACTGTGGAGACAGCTCTACGGCTTGATGATGAATACTATGCAACGTATTTTGCACGGAAAAACGTTGTTCCTAGTGTGATGCTCAGCATGCTAGATCATGCCTCAGTGCAAAACTTTCACCAAAGGTGAAGGTTTCTGTCATGTAGGTATGGTTGCTTTAGAGGAAACAAGTTTTCACTATACTAGTAAGCGTGCACTGCAATGCATGTCCCATTAAAATTCAAAATTTGAATTCTGAAAGCTCATATATTCAATCCAAATATATCTACAGTCATGCATGTGCTAAGATTTTGGTGTACATCCATTTACTCTTCGAGTTAAAATCTTGATAGGATCTAATACTTCCCAACTTGCCTAAAACATAAGATTTATCCTTTGGTGAGACAATAAAAATACATATTTAACTCTGGTTGCTTTTATGAGGTATGCCAATGGGATAACCAACATGGGAGGAAGCTCAGACGTACAAAGGGGATAGGACCAACTATGATTAACTCAATTTGGTGTAAGGTTTGTAATTTATCTTGCACGGCCAAGTAAAAAAGAACATTTGGAGTGCTTTGCTTGGCACCCTTCCCTACTGTTTTTTGCTTGCAAATAAGCATTTGAAGGTGCCACCCAATGTCCCTCATGCTCTATAGAATCGAAGGATACAAAGCAACTGTTGTATCAATGTCAAGAAGTGAAGGATGTTTGGAGAGTGTTGGGGCTGGTGAAGGGGAACGTGCTATGCCACAAAAATTTACACGCACGAACATGCCTATGAACATTGTGGAGATTACACGTAACGATGATCCCACCAACAATAAATGTAGCGGAAGAGGAAGAAGAGTTTGTGAAGCTTGTTGATTTCCAAGAATTTTCTCCGAGATGATTCATCGATCAAGTGTCAAAGAGTACGACACCTCCAAGGTACCCATGCTTACTGATCAAGTAGTACTGCAACAGTCCATGGAACCAGCACGAAGAATTAAGGGAAGAACTAGATGGAGAACTAGCCTAGTGGTGATATGATCTATATTAAATTTAAACCAGAGAGAGGTGCGAGACGCAAGGGGGTAGTCGGGGAGGCTTTCCTCTCCTGGTGCACCCTGGACACATATATATAGGTGGTTGGGAGACTTTGGTCCCTCCTCCTTGCGTCAGACAATCCCAGTCCAACTAGGACGCCCTTTCATTGATGTTGTTCCTATCCTTGACATCATTAAGAACATAATCCCTTCGGACCTTCCTTCTCTACACCATTGTTGCTACAACACAAGATTTGATCTAGGAAAAGAAGAAGGTACTTGAAGAACAAAAATCAAGGAAGAAGAAGAAGAACAACAACAAAGTGGATAATTTTTCCACAACGGTACTGTTTTACTTCAAACTTGTTGCGCTGATTGTTTATCGAAATATATGTACCCTAAAAGCCAGTCCACATAAATAGGTATATTGCTTTCCATTTATGATCCAATTATATATATTTGTGGAGGGATATACAAGGGTAAATAGATGATATTGATGATGTAATACACCGGGGTGGCCTCTCCAAGGGGATCTCGAAAGCAGGCCTACCACGAGGCCCAGAAGGCCCACCAAGGAGCTAGCGACAAGAAGCAACCCAGAGGATTAGATACACATCTAGAGACCATCTTGAACCCTGAGTCAAGATGGCATCCGCCAAGATTGGATCTACCACCTGTAAGCCCTAGCCATCGTCATGCATATAAGTAGGCTACGGGGCTCTCATTCCTATCTACTTTCGTAGACATAGACTCTCGGTTGCAAAACACATCCCCCAGTTGTAATCCCTCGCATGAGGTATCACACCATGAATACAAACGCAAAGTAGGACGTAGGGTATTGCTCCTCGGGGGAGGCCCGAATGTGGGTAAATTTTCTCTGTGGTATCCGTTCTGTACTTCCGACAACGTTTGCCACCGTACCGGGGGTACTAACAACTTTTCGCTCTGTCAAATATACAAAACAAACTTTTGAATCTTGGCACAAATTGACGGTCGACAATTTGCATGTCCCCGCCCTGCATGTTGCAAATCTCTTTCCCTGATAAAGCTGCTTGTTCAGGCATCAACACTGGTAGTTGTGATCCAGGCCTAGGTCATGTTACATTCAAAGCGGTTCATCACAATTTGAAGCATGTGATCCATTTATGGTCCATTGTTAGCCCTAGATAAGGAGAGGACGGCGAATCTGAACTACATCTACAATAGTAATGATGTAGAGGTTGTGAACATTCTTCAAGTGTGAAGAGTAACTTTGCCAAGCTTCTGAGCACGTTTAGGGGGGGGGTTGTTTCTACAAAATAGTATCCATGCCTCTGTGGAAAAACAAATAGCAATGTTCCTTCATACTGTTGGTCATAACTAGATATTTGTACTGATTCATAGCACATTGAGGAGATCTAGTGAGACAATTTCCCAGTATTTCAAGAAAGTATTGAATACGATTGGGGAGTTCGGGGGAGAGATTATCAAGGCACCTAATGGTCAAACTCCTTTGAAGATACGCACGATCCCTAGATGGTATCCATATTTTAAATTGAGCAGTACGTACTCTTAGTTCATTCTATGACATGCTTGTATTGTTGTGACTTGTGAGGCATGATAGTTTTTTCATGCCATCATGGGCTTGTATTGACGCAATAGATGGTACTCATGTGATTGCTAGAGTGCCTTGGTCACAGGCTGCAATATACAGGGGTATAAAGCACTACACAAGCCAGAATGTGCTTATTGTTATTGATTTTGATCTCAAGTTCACATATGTGTTAGCTGGTTGGGAAGGATCAACTCATGATGTTAACATTCTTACTGGCAGCATGGCTCGACCTGATGGGGTCAATATCCCTGATGGTAAGTTCTACCTAGGAGATATTGGACGTCTTGGGATTCCTCAATGAGTTTTCTTCTAGTAACTATCCTCGGACCATATCAAATTGTTCAGTGTCAAACACTTTAGCCTTAGAGTTACGCTGAGAGGGCATTTATTCAATGCAATTGATTTTATGTTCTTCATCATGTCCTACCGTCTCTCCTTCCTCTACCCCATGCATCTCGTGCAAAGCATCGCCTTTCTCGCGACAATTCATACCTACACTTGCGCCCTCGGGATCAAAAAGACTAAGTAACGCGCGTCTTGAATTGCCAGAACTACAATGGTTTCGGTAATGTGGTCCATCTGGCACTCGTGAAACTGATGGACACATGACAATGAGAGGTATGTTCCAAAGAACTGTATGCTTATCATCGGAGAAATGCTTGCTATTATAGAGCTTCCGCGTTGTGCTTCTTGGTAGGGTGAAATCCGAAGGGAGGATATGGTCGGTAGCCGGCAAGTTCAAAGGGGATGTAGACTCTTCTTTGGTAGTTTATAAAGGTGGGCGCGTAGGTAAGGGTAGAGTGTAACGAAACTCTTGTAAACTATGGTGGAGGCACTCTTTGCCTTTCTTCTTTAATATATAATATGCTCGTGCATATTCGAGAAAAAAAAATAGAGAGCTTCCGCGTGACCAGGCTATGGTCCTTCCAGGTCACAGCTTGCGTCCTCCAGATGCCAGTTGTATCAAGATTAATACTGATGCGGGCAATGAGGTACGATACCAGTTTTCTACGAACTTGTTGTAAACCTCATGATGAGGTTACTGATCCTGTGATTTGGCCCTTCGGGACGGTCTAGTCTTTGCAAAGCTCAGAGGATTTAAATTGACTGCCTGGAGGTTGTCACCTCTAGAATCCTCTTCATAACTCTCGTTCAACTGTGTCTCCGCTTCTTTTGGAAATATGGGATCTTCAGATTTTAGTTCTTTTCTATTCAACATGTACCTTGATCACTTTATTTCTTTTCTATTCAACATGTACCTCAATCAGCCAACTTCCCAGCACGCCTATGTGCTAAGCGAGTATGCTCGTTGATGGTGATTGGGAGCTGGCTGGATGTTGTTCCTTCTTTCCTGGTTAGCAACGTTATGGCTGATTGTACTAGGTCTGCGTTTGTTGAATGAGTACATATCTAGTGGAAACCATACATTCAGCGAAAACCTGGAAACTTGGTCTTGTGCCGTTGGATAGAAAATGTGCGCTGCCAGATGGAAGAATGTACAAATTGCAAATTAAACCCCGTAAGAATTATGTACCTTGGTACAGAACCTGAACCGTTATGTACCCTTCCCTTTCCCCGTAGCGTTATGCGAATCCCCATTCTATTTCCTACCGTGAGAAGCTAGGGTTAGGAGATGAGCCGGCAAGACCCTCTCGTTTCGTGCTGGACGGCGAGCAGTGAGCGGCGCCGGTGATTCCTCTCTGGTGATTGTCCCGCTAACGGTGGCAGCCCTCCTCCAAGCGTTCTATGCTGGGCCGGTGGTCAGCGAGCGACGCGGCTGATTCCTCTCCGGTGATTGTCCGGTCAACCGTGCTCAATCTCCAACGATCCCAACTGGATTTAGGTCCCCGGGTATGAGGATTTGTACCCTTCATATTTTCTGCTTTGCCTCGTTCCCCTCTGTCCCAATCGCTGATCTAGTGGTTCCCTCTTCTCTAGATTGGGCTAGATTTGCAAAGAAAACAGAGGAGGCAACTAGCTCGTGGCTCATTGGGTTTTCTCCTCCAAGTTCAGCACATCCTAGGAAATAGGAGAGGGCACGAGGTAGTGGCATCTTGCCAGCAGCTGCTTATTTTCCTAGAGGTTACTGTCTAGATTTTTGTCTTGAAGAAATTGGCGAGGTATAATTTACTTGCTCTTAATCAAGTGTTATATACATCTATGCCTATACGTGTGTCGCTGCCTAGCATGTGTGATGTGTGTGACCATAATCTAATAAAAATTGGTATCTGTATATAAACAGGTCTTGCTACTGTCTAGATGGAATTTAGATAATGACAAGTACGTGAACTGAAAACCATGTCTAGATGAAAGTTACCAAAGAGAAAGCTTGAGCGGTGTGTAAGGATTGTACATGTTGTGTGTGTGGTACTGCTAATAGTGTGATTGACAGTGAGAAAACAATCCTAGACTATTTGTACTAGTATGTGCGTGCATCCCTGCAAAGTTTCAATTTAGCAGAGCATGCACATGAACTGTGAGAAGAAATACAGATGGTCTCTTCGAAAGTCTGAAAACTCAACCGTCATGTATTATTTGTACAGATGTAAATGGTTAACTAAATGCTTAGAATTAGTATCTTGCTTGCCAGATGGTACTGGTGATGTGTGTGCGCCATTGCTACTTGCTGACAGAACTAGGTGATGTTAGTTTCTATTGCAATTGATTGGTGAAGTGAGCTGAGATTAGATAATGCTAAAGCTTGAATGTTCCTTGTATCGTTTATTTTATTCTATGCTATTCTGGAAGACAAATATTTAATGGTTCCTATGATTCCACTTACAAGATGTATATCTTGTCTTGTGCAGTAACTATGGAATGCTAAATTGAAGTGAGCAAGGCTCCTTCTTTGGCTATTTGTGATGTCCAGTCTGAGGCAGAATCAGCCGTCCACACTAGGCCAAATCCGGACATTGGGTTTACCACACCACAGAAATCTTATAGTACACCTTTCTGTGTAAGTAGTTGCCTAACTAATATGTAAATCTCAAAAATTTCTTGTATTCCAACATATTAAATATGTTGTGCTTTTCGTTCAAATTGTAGGGCTCCTCTTGTACTCCAGAGTGTGATGATGCCATCAAACCAGGCAAAGGGATGATTTTTGCTGATTTGAACGCAGTCAAGGAGTTCTATGAGGCTTATGCACATCATGTTGGTTTTTCATTACGCGTGGGGCAGCAAAAGACTGTCAATGGTGTCATTACTCACAAGCGTTTCTACTGTGATCGTGAAGGTTTCCGTGAAGAGCGGAAAGGTAAGGAAACTTTGGTAGCTAGCACTGGTAGTAAGAGGAGATATGAGAGGAAAATAACTAGATGTGGGTGTGAAGCTAAACTTGCGGTCAAACGCACGGTCGAGAATAAGTACATTGTGACACTTTTCGAAGAGGATCACACACACACACACTTGTATCGCCCAGTAAAAAACAATTCATCAGATCAAACAGGAAAGTTAGCCAACAAGCAAAAACTACACTATGGAACTTTCATAAAGCTAGCATTGGCACATCTCTAGCATACAGGTTCCTTCGTGTAGGCTTGGGAGGGTTTGAGAATGTTGGATGTACTAAGAGGGACTTGCAAAATTACCACCGGAACCTTAGGTGCCTCATCAAGTCATCCGATGCTCAAATGTTTGTTGACCAGCTTGCTAGAAAACATCTTGCAAATTCAGGATTTTATTTTGATTATGTTCTTGATGATAAGGGAAGGCTGGTACATGTGTTCTGGGCGGATGCCACGTGTAGGAAAAATTATGCTCTATTTGGAGAGCTTGTGTCCTTTGACTCGACGTACATCACTAATTAGTATAACATGATATTCACCCCCTTTACTGGAATCAATCACCATAAGGCAAGTCTTTGTTTTGGTGCTGCAATGTTACACGATGAGAAGGCAAATTCCTATAAGTGGTTGTTTCGCACATTCTTGAAAGCTATGGGAGGGGCTGCACCTAGGTTTATAATAACTGACGAATGTAGTAGCATGGACAACGCAATAAGGGAAGTTTTTCCAGCAGTCGCACATAGGCTATGCATGTGGCATATTATGAATAAAATTCCGCAGAAGGTTGGCCCTGATTTGAAGACTGATGAAGATTTCCATGAACTATTAGGTCGGTGTGTGTGGTCTTCCGAAACTCCTACTGAATTTGAGGAATGATGGAAAGAAATTATGTCAAAGTATGGGTTAGAAGATGATGATTGGTTCAGTAAAAGGTTCAGCCTTCGAGAATCATGGATACCAGCTTACTTCAAAGAAATTGCTTTGTCGGGGCTTATGCAGACCACTTCAAGGTCAGAGAGTGCCAATTCTTTTTTCTCACGTATTATCAGTTACAAACATGTTTTGGTTGAGTTTTGGCTAAGATTTGACACGGCTTTGGAAGAACAATGTCATAAGGAGTTGCAAGAGGACCATGTGAGCCTACATACAATGCATGTGTTGAAGACATCATGGGCGATTGAAAAGCATGGCGGCGAGGTATTCACCCATGAGATATTTCAGGATTTTCAACATGAGTTGCTTGCTGATAGGGATCGTTGCCTTGTTGAGATGATGACACAGGATGGTGAGGTTAAAACAGTAACTATACGTGATGGTTATAAGAAACTTAGGGTGGTAACTTACAACACAACAACCATGGTAGGTTCTTGCACATGTAAGTTGTTTGAGACGCATGGTATCCCATGTCGTCATCTGATCCATGTCCTAAGAACTGCCCAGCTAAATGAACTCCCAAAGCACTATGTACTCAAAAGGTTTAGAAAAGACTACAAAACTGAGACAGTATTTGACGAGGATGGCACTCTATTGGAAGGCAATGAGAGCAGTTCAATTGATCCGGAGATACAAAAATTAGTTTCAGAAACATGTAAGAAGATGGAAGACCTTTTAGTACAAGCGAAGCAATCTCGGGTCGGCATACAATTCTTGAGAGATCACATTTTCGCACTTGGAGAGCAATTGTCTACCCAAGTTCGAGCGAAAGAACAAACTCAAACAGATGAATTTGAGGAATTTCTAGGTTGTTCCATTCCAAGTGAGGTTGATATCCATCCACCAAACGATATTCGATCAAGGGGTAGAATCAAAAGACTAAAGGGATATAAGGATAAGGGTGGAAAGCAAAGACAGAAAGAGAAGAACAAGAACAAGGAAAAGGAAATCCAGTAGACATGATTACGGTATATTCCTCTGGACTTAGTTTAGAGAATATTTCAAAAAAATTGCTTGCCAAATAAATACAACATGTACTGATGTATCTATTCATAGATTAGTATTAAAAAGTTTGTTTAAAAAGAATGGGTATAATTTCTTGCGATTTTCCCTACTGCTTGACCAATTTAACTTTTTTGTTTCAGGTGCTTGGTGTCCCTACAGACTTCTGCAAGTAATTAGGAATAATAGTATTCCATTGGTATGTTCTTGTCTAGTGTAATGGAGCTATTAGCTATTGGCGCCATACTTCTGCAAGTTACTAGGACTAATAGTATTCCATTGGTATGCTCTTGTCTAATGTAATGGAGCTATTAGCTATTGGTGCCAGACTTCCGCAAGTTATTAGCTAGTGTAAGAGCCATGTGCTCAATGACTGATGTATAAAGGTGTAGATTTGCCATCAATGTTAATGACGCGTCTATTTTGTACTCCCTCCGTCCCATAATATAAGAACGTTTTTTACACAAGTGCAGTGTTAAAAACGTTCTTATATTTTGGGACAGAGGGAGTAACTGTTTATTGGAGTGAGGCATTTATCTTAAGTGAATGAATAAGATTGATGCCGCATAATCCCACTATGTGCAGATGTACTGTTTGCTTTACCTAAATCTATTCTAGGCAATGGTTTCAATTGCTGGAATGTGCTATGTGAAGTGCAAGTGTTCTTGAACTGGGCAATGGTTTGGTTGTGGTTTCGTCATTGATCTGGGCAATGATTTTAGCTGATCTTATACTGTTTGTTCTTCTTAAACTAACAAGGAACAGGGCAGGCTTTCATATTCTTGGGCAGAGGTTTTTGAGCTAGCTTGATATGAGGCACATACATGGAGAAGCACAAACGCAATCAGGGGACATGTGACGTGGAAGCTAGTTGTGATACTTGTAAGCATAAGGGGGTTATGTGCAAAATAGCATCACTGGGAGTGGGCGTTTTTTCTGCAAAAGTGCAAGTAGTAGTTATGGATGAATCTGGTCCATATATACAAGATCCAACAGCCTGCACTAAAGTTTCCACGCTTCCACTGAATATGGGGTTTTCACCTGATATTGTCTCTTGTTGAATAAAGATACCCATTCCTTCCAGAGGACTGACAGGGGGACCCGATCTCACCATATTTATTCTTGCTCTGTGCCGAGGGCCTCTCTAGTCTGATTGTGCATGAGAGGAGATCGGTAATTTGATTGGAGTTCGGGTGTGCCGAGACGCCCCCTCAGTTACACACCTACTGTTCGCCGATGACTCCCTGATCCTTATGAGGGCGGATGCTACTAATGCTAACAGCCTTAGGAGAGCATTAGATGACTACTGTGTCGCCTCCGGGCAACTGGTGAGTGACGCTAAATCGAGTATCTTTTTCAGCCCTTGTACCCCGGTGGAAACTCGTGTGGAGGTATGCACATCTCTAAACATTTTAGTGGAGGCGATCACGGACAAATATTTGGGGCTGCCACCTATTGTGGGAATTGACAGGTCAGATTGTTTTCAACACCTAATTGACAGAGTCCTTAGCAGAATCAGGGGATGGAAGGAAAAGGTGTTATCTATGGGTGGTAGGGAGGTTTTGTTGAAGGCAGTGATACAGGTCATCCTGTCATATGCTATGTCAGTTTTTAAACTACCCAAACAGGTTTGTAATAGTATCACCGCTGCTATGTCTAAATATTGGTGGGGCGATGATGATCTTAAAAAACATATGCACTGGTTTGCATGGTGAAAAATGTGTGTCCCGAAGGAGAGGGGAGGAATGGGATTCAGAGACTTGCACTGCTTTAATATGGCACTTCTAGCTAAACAATGTTGGAGGCTTTTGGCTGAACCGGAATCACTTTGTGCTAGAGTTTTGAAAGCCAAGTACTTTCCCGATGGTGACCTTCTTAACTGCAATCTTAAGAAGGGTAGTTCTTACACATGGCAGAGTCTATGGAGTGGAATTCAAACTTTTAAAAAAGGTCATATATGGAGGGTAGGGGACGGCTCTCAAATAAATATATGGGAGGATCCATGGATCCCAAGTAGTCCTACAAGGAGAGTAATGACACCGAGAGGCAATATTATTATCACAAGAGTTTCTGATTTAATAGATGAAGAGAATAGAGTTTGGGATGAGCAATTGCTTAATGATTTGTTTTGGCCTATTGATGTGCAACGTATTCTGAACATTCCCTTGGCCCTGGGAATGATGAGTGATTTTGTCTCTTGCCACTTCAATAAGAATGGTATTTTCTCTGTAAGGTCAGCTTATTATGAAGAATGGGAACACCAGCATGGACGAAAGTTGAGAATGACAAACTCAGTTCAATCCTCAAGTACTAGTCCTATTTGGAGAACCATTTGGAAATTATGTGTGCCGGCCAAGATAAAAATTCATGTGTGGAGAGCTTTACTTGGAGCTATCCCTTGCATGGGGGTTCTAGCTAACAGACATATGATTACTAGCTCGCAGTGTCCTCTCTGTACTGCTGATTGTGAAAGTATCAAACATGCCCTCTTTTTATGCCCTAGGGTTCAGGAAGTGTGGCGCATCCTGGGGCTGGGACATATGGTAATCGAAGTATGTGCTGCTGCAGCGCTGATTTATTTTTGTCCAGGAGCAATTTGGAGCCTTCGATGTCAGGGGTCCAACGTAATGAACTAGTGGCCACTACTGTGTGGTACGTGTGGTGGGAACGACGTCGCTATGTTCATGAGGATCTCCTACAGGACCCAGCCAGATCAGCACAGGCCATTGCTGCATTAGCAAAGAATTTCACGAGAGCAAGAGAAAAGAAGGCGAGGATTAGGAGACATGGCTGGGATAAGCCACCTGAAGGCACTGTGAAACTTAATATAGATGCTGGTTTTGATCTGGATAGTGGCTCCGGGAATACAGGAGCAATATTACGTGATGACAAGGGAATTTTCATGGCTGCTTCATGCGGTGATATTCCCTTTGTGGAGGACGCGGCGACGGCGGAAGCAAGGGCCCTGAGAGATGGGCTGCTGCTAGCAAATGATCTGTGATGCAACAAACTATACGTCGAAGCAGATTGCATGGAGGTGATTAAGGTTATGCAGAGCGGTGGGAACTCCCTCGGACCGGCGGCGGCCATCTATGAAGAGTGCTCTTTCTTAGCTCGTAATTTCAGTTTTATAGTTTTTAATCATTGTCCTAGGGAAGCCAATATGACAGCAGATGTATTGGCTAGGAACTCGGAGACATCTCGAACTATTGTTTGGAAAACCGAGCCTCCAGGATTTCTAGTGGATGTTTTATCGAACGATGTATCCTTGTTTTCACATAAAATATAAACCGCCATGATGGCTTTCCCTCAAAAAAAAAAGATACCCAATGTTCCACGCCAAAAAAAAATAACACTGCTGATTACTGAAAAGTACTCCATAGTTCTACTCCCTCCGTTCCTAAATATTTGTCATTCTAGACATTTCAAATGGTTACAACATACGGATATATGTAGACATATTTTAGAGTGTAGATTCCTTCATTTTGCTTCATACGTAGTCACTTGTTGAAATCCTAGAAAGACAAATATTTAGGAACGGAGGGAGTAGTAGATTATATATGTAAATAAAGTACTTACTCTATCATGGTTCAGGATTAAAATACAAAGTATACTTGGTCTATCTTGGGAGTACTTTGTATTAGGTTGGACATGGCGCACTGATTGATTCGATATGTAAATAAGTATAGTTCTAGATGATGTCAAAAAAGAAGTATAGTTCTAGATGGATTTGATATGTATTTCCATACAAACTTCGAAATACTAATCCTGCCAATGACATCCTGAAATACAATAGCTTTGATAGTTACCATCCACATAGTCCAGATCTATTCCTTCACATTCACGGCACAATTACGCAAACTCGACATAAGGTTCAGACACAGAGAAACAGAAGCGAACCAAATAATTACTCCACGGCCTTTTTATACCTCAACAAACCAGACACAAAGCGGAGAAAAATGGACGTTTTCACCACAGCTTACTTCTTTGCCTTGCTGACGAGTCTCTGCCCACCACGGTTTTGCCAAGCACCCTTCACAGGCCACCTCGGCTCCTGCAAAGGTCCATCGGCTGCTCCACACCCTTCTCTCAACAGCGCTCTAGAGCCTCCCACCTGCGACTGAAGCTTGCTGGCAGCACTCAGGAGCTTATCTTCTAACGAATCCTGTGCAGCAGCAGAAAGTTTCCCCTTCCCCTTATTTTTCCGGGCGCAGTCTTTCGAGCAAACAGCTCCACCGCCACCATTTCCTTGGAGGCTTGTAAGGCGCAAGTTCGCGTAGTAGGCATCAGCAAGCTCCTTCTGCTTTTGAGGATCCGGCAGTAACCTGGACATTTCAAGAACGAGGTGCGACAGACCAAATTGTTCGACGTATGAAAGATACTTTGAAGCATTGATAACACCTTGACGGTACTCCCCAGAGATCTCTTTGAACATCGAGTACCTGTCCCGGTCCATTCCTAATGCAGCCTGCATTCTTTCAACCAATGAATTGTTCGCTGCACGAACATCATCCACAGAGCACAGCACCTGGCGGCTCACAGGTGTCTCTTGCCTTCCATTTCCGGCAGAAGTCAGACTCAGCGACCCACTGATGTGAGGACTTGTGTTGGGTGTAGGCCAAGTTGGGGAGTGACTTGAACCAGAAGGGATCAAATCAGTATTTTCAAGGGACCAATGCTGAGCAGAATGGTGTATATTCACAATTCCGTTGCTTTGTCGTCGGAGCCCAAATGCATGAGTGTTCTCAGCTACCTTTCGTACCCCCTGCTCTGGTGAAGCAGAAGTCCTGTTATTACTGCCTGATAAAGCAGGGAATTCCAAATCCATTGCACGCGCAGCAGTCCGTGAGCTCCGACTGACAACTGGTGTATACCCTGATTGCCCTGATATGGGAGGGGATGAAGCTTCTTGAAAACAGGAGACTGTTCTTGCATCAGGAACCTCCTGGCGGGAGAGCGGAGGAAATTGTGATTGCTGCCAAACACGATTCATCCCAGAGCTTTGGCCTGCTTGTGATGAGTGCCCAGAACTAGATTGCAAGGGAGACACAACAGCAGCAACTTGATTTCCCGAGCCACGGCCCATATTTGCAATGCCATTCTGAACAGACAGCAAGGTATTGTCAACAGAACCAATGGAGAGGCAAGCGATATGCCTTCTACCTCTGCCATTACTCTGCTCTAGCTCGCTCCAGTCTCTACAGCTGGTTGGTGTCTATCAATGACGGGCAAAGTAAAATAGATCAGCTAACTGCACCATTTTTGTTATCAGTACGTATATGCTAGCATGTCAATAGTTGGCTTAACACAAGAGATGGAAATAAGGCAGATCCGTTTATACACCTGGAGAGCAGAATTCTTCTGTGCATGAGGCATGCGCTTCCTATGCTCCACAGCATTGTGCCTCTGGAGGGAACGACAAAAGAGAAGATGTAATATCAATAAAGGATAACCAGTTATCACGTACTAATCTGGTGACATGTCCAGGGAATATGATTTAACAATATATCATTTGTGTTTAACTTGCCTTAAGCTCTGCTTCACTTTGGAAGACAATGAACTTCTTCTCCAAGCACTCTCTGTCCTCGCAGAAGAAATGGTCGCTTCGGAAATGCATCTAAAGAGGCACATGCACCATATTAGGTTCTAAAATGAAATTTAACACAATTTTGACTTGGAATTCTGTGGCAACTTGTTATTCCAATTTAATACGAGTCTACCACTAAATTATGTACCATATGATTGATATGCAGTAAAAATCTTGTGTGGGGATGGCATGGATAGGCACCGAAAATGGAGATCATGTTATATCCACATCAAAAGATAACAGATCTAGCAGGCACGGCTCCAGTTGGAATAGATAGACAATATGCTATGGTCTAGCTTAACTGCTACGGGCATGACCTTCAACTATGGAAGTGATGTGACATCAACTTAATCAATATGCTCATTACAGTGTTCCGAAAGGCGGCTGCCTAGCCATAGTCTGCATCTAGCCATAATCAGTGAATAGGCACTGGTCTGCTTCCTGACTACTCCCTCTGTTCCTAAATATAAGTCTTTCTAGAGATTCCAACAAGTGACTACATACGGAGCAAAATTAGTGAATCTACACTCTAAAATATGTCTACATACATCCATATGTTGTAGTCCATTTGAAATGTCTAGAAAGACTTATATTTAGGAACGGAGGGAGTAGTACCTAGCAGCTTGTGCATGTACATTGATGGTCCAAACATAAGGCATACTTAACAAATATAGACTCGGAGATTAAAAATGGGTAAAATATACAATTCTACTCAAAAAACCTATTTGGGCAAGGATTGTAACTTATGTCTTATCTACACATTATTTGGTATCCACTCCAGTATCTCTGCAGTACAAAATTGCCCATAGATGCAATATTTACATGTATTTTACGTTGGTTTGACTGCCTAAATTAAGATAGCACTCTGATTTTAATATAGCTATGCCAACTTGATATGATATACCTCTAAGTCATCATAGTTCCTGAAATAATCATCCTGCCCACCGTGCTGCCTGTAAACAACCAGAGTCAGAGACAGCATAACTTTGTACTTAAGCCCCAATTAATAACATAACAGTTGCAGAGCACCTCTGACATATGTGACAAGAATAATGTTCCCGTGTCATATGTGTATCTAGCTCAGTCTCTCCATAAAATGGGCTTTTACAAAACTTGCACATCGGGTGCCCTACAAAACCCCTGCGCTCAACTTCCGAGCCATCCACCTCTGAATCACCGGTTTTTATGTGCTGATTTAATTGAGGCCTTGTATAAAGTTTCTGCTCGCAAATAAATACCTGCTCAAGACAACAACAGTACAGGAATTTATTATAAAAATCAAATATTGTGGAACACATGAAATATTCATTACACGGGCTACAAGCCAAGTTGCATACATGATAATCAGGATGTACCTTCATAACTAATTTTCCATACTGGTAAAAAGAAATCGGTAGGAATTGGCAACATGCCAAACATTAAATCATTATGCACCAGGTTGAAAAATATGGTTCAACTATATTATTTTGGGTGTTCTCCTAACTATTTTAAGCATGTAGATGTGAACTGCAAGAGACTGGAAATGCTAATTTGTGCACACAAAACTCCAAATCACAAATCTTCTGAACTATTTAACCATTGTTTGTTCACATCTGATGTAATAAACTTGAATGTTGGAGTGAAAATAAGTGATGGAACTCCAAAATGTTAACATATTTTATCAACTGTTAGGAAGAATAATTGCATTTTTGCTATGGTCTAAATGAGAGAGAATTATATGATATATCATCCACTGGTGGATAAAAACAAGGCATGATGTGTGTTAAGTTGGTATTAGGAGTAATGGGCTAGCAAAAAATAATACAATCGACACTGAAGAAATAATACTTTCATTGCTAGATGTAGATGACAACAAAAACATGGCAAAATACTACTAGTTTGTAACTGATACTAATAGCATCATACAACAACATGACCTAAGAACTACTATCACGTCAACAGAAGAAGAAATCAAGTCTTAACGGATTAGTAACTGGTATTGAGCACTGCAAAACTAAATGCAAGGATGAATAGACCACACCGCACCAAGTTATATGCCTAGTATTGCACGAAAAATGGGTATTACCAGCAAGCATTTCATCAGATTAGAAAATAGGATTAAAGCAGTTAACAAGGACAAACAGGTCATCAATTGCATCACCTTCCTCCCATCCAAGCAGAGGTCGCACATGTACAAGCAATGCTTGTTGGACAGATGGGCTTTGAGCTGCTCGATGCTGTCGAACTTGATCTTGTGTTTCGCCTTGGAGGACTTACTGCCCTTCTTCCCCTTGTTGACGCTGCTTTCACAGACGGTGCAGGAGATCCGGCACATCGCCCGCACCATCCTGTAATGTTCAGCGTCGTCGAACCACACCTGCGTGGCCTCGTGGTACCAGTACTCCCCGACCTTCCCCTCGCCGGCCGCGGCCGGCAGCGCCGAGAGATCGCCGATCGCCTTGGTGAGGTCCCCCATTTCCTGGGCAGCGAGAAGCCATCCATGAGGGCGGAATTCGAAATTTCAGACGCTGGGCGCCGCGTGGGGCGAGAGGGGTTGGGGGCGGGCAGGGGAAAAGCGCGATTGAAAAAACCCTAGGTGGGCGGTGCTGACCTTGGTGGCGAAGACGGCGGGGCAGTGGGTCATGCAGAGGCAGCAGCGCTGGTCGCGGAGGACGAAGCGGAGGCGGGTGACGCATGCGGAGCAGACCTCGCGGTGGCCGCAGGCGCCGTAGGCCACCCATTCGAGCCGCTCCGCGCAGACGGCGCAGGCGTCATCCATGTCGAGCTCCACGGCGGAAGGTGGCGCCGGCGGCGGGGGAGACGGTGGAGGTGGCCTGGGTGGCGGGGGAGGAATCTGCTGGTTCGAGAAGCGGGGGCAAGGGAGGGGAAGGGAGGGGAGGAGGGGTCCGGTCGAGCGCACGACGCCACAATGTCGGAGTTGGTGGGGAGCCCGGCACAGTACGGTAACTGCTGGTGCTGGAGCCCCTCAAAAAAAAATAAAAAGAACTGCTGGTGCTGGAGCGGGGGAAGTGTGTGTTATTTTCGATTAGGATGTTTCCCTTGAAATACTCCAGCGAAACTTATTAGGGCATGTACAATGGTTCTAACTTAAGAGTGCCACGTAGGATAAATGATGAGGTGGAGGAGAGAGAAATCGTAAGAGAAGCCTTGTCTTCTCTTATTTAAGAGAAGACAAGAGATGATAGCTTAGCACAATTTGTCTCACCATGTTTTTAGGAATAACTAATTATTGAAGATAAGGCTAAGAGATGACCCATTGTAGACTTGTTTTTTTGTCATCTCTAATTTACATGCAAAACTTAAGATAAGACTATCTTATCAACCATTGTACATGCCCTTAGGATCTTTCCTCTATATTAAATTTTAAATTTTTAAAAAATTAATTAATTAATTAAAAGAGATAAAAAGACTCAATGAGACGGATCTAACAAATCTCGACCATCAAAAATCATGTCAATCAATGCCTACATTGCTCGGTGCTCAATATATTTAGTGTGCAAATATTAAGGTCTACACTATTCACGTAATTAATGCGTAATTGATATCCTGCTTAATATTTAATATGCAATTTTTTTCTAATATTTAATGTGCATTACACGTACGTATTTACTAGCATTTATAATTAAAAAAGAAAAACTGGTTAGGTTTTGCATTGTTTTTTGTTTTATTTTTCCTAGAAAATGTTTAGTCTATTCATCGTGCCATGGTGTGCAAATAACACAGAAAAAAAATACAATCATGTATGTGGACAACCTAGCAACGGGTACAAGCATTGTAGCGATCGAAGTCGCACCGTCATCATCGTCCCTCCCTCACTGGAACGGGTCCAAACTGTTGTCGCCGATGAAGAGAAGTATAGATCGAAAGTATCCACACAAATGAAGACGAACAAAGACTGGATCCCAACAGATCCACCACAGACCAACACTGTAGAAACCGGCCAGATCCGTTATAGACACACCTCCATATCCGACGACACTAGATGCATCATCAAAACAGGGCAAGGATATACCAGTGCTATCACCAGAGAAAGCTACGAGGGGGACTGCTACTGTTCGCCCCATTGGATGGTTGGCACCTCATGCAAATCACTCCAAGATTAATGTTGATGCAGCAGTCGGCCGGCGGGGGCGTTATGGTTCAGTTGCTACAGTTGTCGGGACATCATAGGTGGATTTCTCGGAGCATCCGTCATAGTGTTTAACTCGGGTGACCCAGTCACTTTGGAGGCGTGTGCAATTCGAGAGGGGCATTCCTTGGCCACGGACCTGAACCTGGACAGGATAAGTGCGGCGTCTGATTACAAGGGTGTGGTCGAAGAAATTAAGAAGGGAAGTACAACTTATGGTGCAATCATACCAGAGATCAAGCAACAGACTTCTTATAATATAGATCATGAGTTTAGAAGCTCAAATGTTTGAGGCTCACAACCTAGTGAAACATGCTTTAACTCTTGGACATGGCCGTCATGTTTGGTTAGGCCAGCCCAATGGCATTCCATTCATCTTTGTAAACATTGTGACGGCTGAATAAAAGTTTCGCGATGTTGTCTAAAAAAAAAAATCAAAACAGGGCAAGGCGGGGAGAACGATGTTCCGACTTCATAGAACCGTCGCCACCTCCTCTTCCTAAGCAGCATATAAACCCTAAAAAAACTAAAAAAACACCAACGAAAGGAAGATGATTAAGGAACGTAGGAAGTACATGACTAAAACAAGATTTAGTTGGCTATGCCTGGTTTGCAAAGTCTTTGTACATTCATGTTTTCATGCACAAGTAGTAAGCTCTCACGAAGAAAAAAAATGGACTAGCTGTATAATCATCTGTCAAACTGATTTTACGTTAAACAAAACAAAAAAGGCAAACTGAATTACTTAAGTCACAAAGGCAAACACGGAAATTACTTCATCGGTGAACTAGAATATCGACCTCAGCATGGAGATTTTCAATTTTATATATCTATCTGAATCATAGCTTACACAACTTATTAAGCAAAATAAGTTCCACTCAGTCGACCAAACAATCAGCTCAAAACCCTAACAGAGTCAGGGCCCTGGCATATCTGCCAGGTAATGTACATGGAACAACATTGATCTGGCAGGTCAGTAATGGGATGACTCCTGTAATCCAGAAACTACTCATATATCAATGCAAAATTTAACAAACAATCACTTGGGATTGTTGAGAAGTGCACTGAAAGCAAAATGATTCTCTGAAATTTGGCCCTAGTCTTAATCTGCTGCCATGAACGGGTCAACATCACCAAGATCGGCAATGAGCGGCTCCAAGTCTTCCGGCTCGCCTTCTTGCGAGAAATATGTAGGGAATGGCAGCAAAGCTCTGTCGGGTTTCTTGTAGATAGAGTCCTTAACGAAAAGAAAGCTTCCTTGAGGACCGGGAACCTGCAAAGTTCACAAAAGAATGCGTAACACACGCATACCACAACATAAACACTTGAGCAAAAAGACGTACTGCAAAGTGAAGATGAGATTACCTGGCCTTTCAGATACAGTAAGTTCCTGGCGGGGTCAATTTGGTAAACCCATACATTTTTTACCGTGCGTTGAACACCACCCATGCGCCCAGGCATTTTCCTGTTTTTGAAAACCTGCAACATTGTTACAGCTGTTAGCCATTCTATATGGAGTACTACCGGCTGCAGTGTTGTTTTTGGCACACATCAACAGCTTCAAATAGCACATTCCTAATCCTACCTAAAACTAAAGCTTATAACTGTTAATTCACATTTAGAAGTGCATCTGTTTGTGCTTATTTAAAGCGGCCTCACTGGTAGCTCACACCTTAGGAAACTTGAAAAGTTCAATAATGTTCATTTCTTGGTGATAATTCCACCTGAGGAAACTCGAAAAGTTCCACAATGTTGCACATAATAAATGAAAAGGATAAAAAATAGCTTCTATCGACGGGTTCTACCTTGAGGATGCTATATATTACTATAAAAAATAAAATTGCATGGATTTTCGTTTACTTTGCTCTATATATTTAATTATTCACTCACTAACATCTGTCAGGAGTCAAATCCATTTGGGCATATATGTAAGTAGCTAAATTGTTGCTATTGGCACGTATTGTGAGATGGCCGGCATGTGTGAGCACAGGCCAGTTTGACAAGTACTCCATTCCTAAATATAAGACCTTTTAGAGATTCCAACATGGACTACATACGGAGCAAAATGAGTGAATCTACACCCTAAAATATGCCTATATATATCCGTACGTAGTCCATATTGAAATCTCTAAAAGGTCTTATATTTAGAAACGGGGGGAGTATCAAGTAAAATTAGCACCCTTATTGTTTTTGTCTAGATTCTGATTGATTTAGGAAGTAATTTGTTCACTAAAAACAAAACCCAAGGACCTAAATCCTAAAGCCCTAACTAACTTTGTAGCTGATGCATGTGTATTACCAACACGCCTTTTAAGCTTTGAGATTTTTTTTCCTAACTCCATCAGGATGTAAAATCTTGATTGAGCGAATTTCAAGTCACTGTACGCCACACAAGGGTAAAAGCAAAGTGCACGTATTCTTTTTCGTGAGAAGGATTATTTTGTGGGTCCTATACATCTATACATGCATAACCAGTGAAGCCATCGATAAGATCAAAATAACAGCATACACTACAATCTTAGGGAGACACAATCGTCGTTTTAGGCACATATAAGATTAGAACTTATATGATACTCCCCAAGTAGCCACGAAAAAAGATGGAACATGCAAATCTACTTAATATTATGCAGTTATGCACAATACACATTTTACATATTAGAAATAAACTGGCAAATAAATACAACATCCAAGAATAGTCATGCCAAGGGCGCAGAACTCCACTGCTGTGTGTTCTAATGGCTACCATGTCTCTTTTCAGAGGAGAGATGTATATGAATTGTTCAATGCGTGGACTTGTGAGTTTATAACATACCCTTCCAGGAGAATCCCTTTGACCTGTAGAACCGATGCTGCGATGTGATAAAGAAGCACCATGTGATGCAGGCATCCCACTAAAACCATGTCTTTTCATGCCACCCTACAAGAGTAGAACACATAAATGTTATATAATTGATGTACAGTGTTACATACACAGTAATTGGTTTGTTCTAAAAGAGGAAACCACTAGTATCACAAGTGTAGCAGAAGTTAAGTTGTAATATTATGAGATTATATACTTGACTGCATTGGCGACATGAAATTAAGTTGGAACGTTCAAAATCATCCACAACTTAGATTAACATCTCCAACTAACATTATACTAGTGTTACATTTGAAAGAAATTTAAAACAATTTTCATCAATTAAGTTGATCTCACATATAACCGCACTGCATTTTTAGTTACCAGCAATAAATATTTGCATTTATCTATGGGTTTAAAAATCATTGGCAATGACTCGATTGTCAGAGAGTCAGCAACTAAAGCAAACATTGAGGTTTTTGGAGCAAGGCCGCTCCCTACAATCAAGGGATAGCTAGGACCCTAGGATGTACAGACAACATTTTGAAGCAGATGCACAAAATTTTACTAATTGACTATTTTTGAGCTAACTAAGCGAAGAGGTGTTACGAAAGGAAACCAGCAATTTAATGATGCCGTGTTCAAATAAAAGGGTAAACATGGTGATTTGTCAGCAAGCGCAAAACCATTTTACGCAGTAGACAAAAATACATACCGCAAAACCTTTTCCCTTTGTGATTCCAATGACATCCACAAACTGCCCGGGTACAAAATGGCGAACTGAGATGGTTGTCCCAACAGGAAGAAGTGCATCCTCAGTAACAGGAAACTCCTTTAATTTTCTCTTAAGAGGGACTCCTTGTGATCTAAAGTGGCCCACTTCAGGCTTTGTTAGATGCTTTTCCTTCTTTTGGCCTGCTCCGAGCTAAAAAAAAATACCAGGAAGGACTTTCAGAAGTTAGCGAAAATTTGCACTATAAAAGTGATAACAACAAAACCTGAAGAGGATAAGTGCTACAAACTAAACATATATACTTGCATTTAGATCAAGAAAATACAGAACCAAGATGGAAAGTTTATTGCACTAATGTGTTTGAATTATCCATTGTGGGGCAGGTAGTCATCTGCAAAACAGCAACTGGCATGAACTTAGCGATAACAAAACTCGATGGTTATTCCCCAAACATATTGCTAGTTGTTACTACAAATTTAGGAGATGACAAAACCTTGGCGGCACAATTAAAACAACCTAATTTGATCAGCCAAGCTAATACGCCCGACATCATGTTTGTAGAGAATGGTAAGAAAGCACGAAGCAAACTATGTGCTCTCTTTTCTAAATCATAAGTGCGGGGCCCCATTGGAGAGACGTGGGGAGAAAATCGTATTACATGAGATAGGTTACAAACTTAAAATAAGCATAACTACCTTTGGCAGCTAGTCTCGTCTCTAATGACCTAGTCATCTTATGAGTTACCAATCAGTCATCAAAGAGCAGTTACAATTCTACAAAAATTTATATTTTACAACATCTCAAGTCTAGATCGAACCTTAATCACATGGCAGGCCAAAACTTTAGACCTAAAGGCACAAAACAATCAATTTGTTTCAAGTCTTAACAGATGGGGTGGAAACTAACTACTTTTATGGATCTAATTCCTTAAGATTTCACAGAATCAATTTCTAATACTTATTTTCTCAATGGAATACCAACACTGCTTATCTTCTCAGTGGAACAATGCAGCAGTTCGTGATCCCTATCATATACTACAAAATTTGGTGCAGAGATGAGAAATTTGCAGCACCTGCAGCGCGTAGAACCCCTCCTTCTCGGCGGTCTTGACCTGGCAGACGACATTGCCGTCGACCCAGAGGACGGTGATGGGAACCTTGGCACCCCACTTATCCCACATCGCCGACATGCCACACTTCACGCCGATCACGCCGGTCCGCCGGGAATCCGGGCCCATGACACCAGGACGCGCCTCTATGATCCGGCCTTCGCCCTCGCCGCCAGCGCCGGCATCGTCGTCGTCGGGATGGGAGACGAGAGGCTCCGCGGAGAAGAGGCGGCAAGGGGGGAGGCGGGGCCCCGCGAGGGAGAGGTGGCGGAGGCGCGCGAGAAGGCCTCTCGAGGCGGCCGCCATGGCGGTGGCGGCGGCGGCGGCGGCGTTGGTTGCGCGCCTGGAGATGGGCCGCGCGGCGGGATGGGTGGGGGTTTACGCGGCGGCGAGGTGGGTAGGGTTTAGTGAAGTGGGGAGATCGGGGGGAATGGCCCAGATAGGGAGGAGCACGCACATGGCCACACTTGTAACTGGGCTTGTGCCTCTTGGGGCGTTTTCTCTCTGTTTTCTTCTTTCAGCCATCCCCCGTCCAGATGTGTTTGAAATGAATTCCAAATATTCACAACCGTTGATTTCCGGGGGTTTTCATTTTTTTTTTGTCGGGTGAAAGAAATTAGGTTTCCATTTTTGGCCCTACTTAATTTGCCACTACTTACATTGTATTTGATCTTTTGCCACTCTTTACTTTGTACTTTGATCTTTTGCCCCTTTTTACTAAAAAAAAAAAACAGTACATTCAAATGCTTGACATAATATATGCACAAATCAGTGGACAGATATACCCTTTATGATGTTTGA
>LR738711.1:256625506-256733901 GCA_902687465.1 Secale cereale | reverse complement strand
CCCCCTCCAATTCCCTGTTGTTCTCCTGCTGCTCGGGGCTGCGACTCCAACGACCTACATAAAAGTGTGGACAATCTGCAACTATCGGCGGCGCTACTGGGCAACAGCTAGTGGCGAGGCCAAACAGAGTAGTAACGTAGTCAATGAGGCAGGCAGTACAAGTCATGGTGTGCAATGCAAACATTAAAAAAAAGACACATCCGTGACATTATGGCCCGAACAAAAAAAAATCATGTCATGGTTATGATACTTCTATGAGGATAATTGTGACAAAAATACGTTTCATCATAGATGTGGTAGGCTCCTACTTCTATGACAAAAAATCATGACAGAAAATGGGATTTTCGTCCCGGGGGGGGGGAGCGGAGATGCACCTGCATGACATTCTTTGAGTCGTCCATGACATAAAAATCATGGTACAAGTGAGGCCGAGGAATTTTAGCTGAGTTCCCGGTTACGGTGGGTGTTCAGGGCCGAGCGATGCAATGTTGTTTGCGCTTTCTCTCTCGTACGTGCGACGTGGTGCGAGCCGTGTTGCTACAAGTGAACTCGAGTGATCGCACTGTGATAACCCACAAGTATAGGGGATCAATTGTAGCCTATTTCGATAAGTAAGAGTGTCGAACCCAACGAGGAGCTAAAGGTAGAACAAATATTCCCTCAAGTTCTATCGACCACCGATACAACTCTACGCACGCTTGACATTCGCTTTACCTAGAACACGTATAAAACTAGAAGTGCTTTGTAGGTGTAACGGGGTAAGTTTGCAAGAATATAAAGAACACGTAAATAAAAACTAGGGGCTGTTTTAGGTAAAGAAGGAATAAAGTTAGTATAGCGAGTGTGGAAAAGTGGTGGTAGGAGTTGTGAAATTGTCCCTAAGCATTTGACTACGTTACTAGACCGATAGCAAGCTTTATGTGGGAGATGCCACTGCTAGCATGTCATCCCTGACTTGGAATTCCATGCACTTATGATTGGAACTATTAGCAAGCATCCGCAACCACTAACGTTCATTAAGGTAAAACCTAACCATAGCATTAAGATATATTGGTCCCCCTTCAATCCCGTATGCATCAATTTCTATGCTAGGTTGAAGTTTTTTGTCACTCTTGCCCTCCAATACATAGTCCTATCAACATACAACTAACCATATGGTGTGATCCACGCGCGCGCTCATATGATGGGCACCAAAGGTCAGCAACATAACCACAAGCAAATTAAACCAATCATAGCAATTCACCATAGGACAACGAAAATCTACTCAGACATCATAGGATGGCAACACATCATTGGATAATAATATGAAGCATAAAGCACCATGTTCAAGTAGAGGGTACAGCGGGTTGCGGGAGAGTGGACCGCTGTAGATAGATGGAGGAATGTGATGAAGATGACGGAGGTGTTGGTGTAGATCGCCGTCACACGATGATGGCCCCGGCGGCGTTCCGACGCCACCGGGAGAGAGGGGGAGAGAGCCCCCCTCCTTCTTATTCTTCCTTGACCTTCTCCCTAGATGGAAGAAGGGTTTTCCCTCTGGTCCATGGCCTCCATGGTGGCGAAGGGGCGAGAGCCCCTCCGAGATTGGATTTGTCTCTCTCTGTTTCCGCGTTCCAAGATTCTGGCCTTTCATCGTTTCTTATATTCCCGGAGATCCGTAACTCCGATTGGACAGAAATTTTAACACGATTTTGTTTCCGGATATTAGCTTTCTTCCGGCGAAAGAAGGGCACCAACCGCCTTACGGAGTGGCCACAAGGGTCAGAGGCGCGCCCACCCCCTGGGGCGCCCCCCTGCCTCGTGATCCCCTCGGGCTGTTGGAAATATGCCCTAGAGGTAATAATAAAATGGTTATTATTATATTTCCTTGTTCATGATAATCGTCTATTGTTCATGCTTTAAATTGTATTATCCGGAAACAGTGATACATGTGTGAATACATAGACCACAACATGTCCCTAGTAAGCCTCTAGTTGACTAGCTCGTTGATCAACAGATGGTTACGGTTTCCTGACCATGGACATTGGATGTCATTGATAACGGGATCACATCATTAGGAGAATGATGTGATGGACAAGACCCAATCCTAAGCCTAGCACAAGATCGTGTAGTTCGTATGCTAAAGTTTTTCCAGTGTCAAGTATCCTTTCCTTAGACCATGAGGTTGTGCAACTCCCAGATACCGTAGGAATACTTTGGGTATGCCAAACATCACAACGTAACTGGGTGGCTATAAAGGTACGCTGCGGTATCTCCGAAAGCATCTGTTGGGTTGGCACAAACCGAGACTGGGATTTGTCACTCCGTATGACGGAGAGGTATCTCTGGGCCCACTCGGTAAGACATCATCATAATGAGCTCAATGTGACTAAGGGGTTGGTCACGGGATGATGTGTTATGGAACGAGTAAAGAGACTTGCCATGACGAGATTGAACAAGGTATCGGTATACCGACGATCGAATCTCGGGCAAGTACTATACCGGTAGACAAAGGGAATCGTATACGGGATTGATTGAATCCTTGACATCGTGGTTCATCCGATGAGATCATCGTGGAGCATGTGGGAGCCAACATGGGTATCCAGATCCCGCTGTTGGTTATTGACCGGAGAGTCATCTCGATCATGTCTGTGTGTCTCCCGAACCCGTAGGGTCTACACACTTAAGGTTTGGTGACGCTAGGGTTGTAGAGATATTAATATTGTCACATCCCTAGTTCTGGTCTGCTCTGGTCTAGTTAGTCTTGTGTTGCATCATGTTTAAATTTCTCTTAAAACCTGAAATGGGGTTTGCCTAAACCCTAGCATCAAAGGAATTCACTAGGTTCAACTAAAATATTTTCAGTAATCCAAATGGCTTTCAAAAATGATCATCATTTATGGAAAATGCTGTAAACAGTAACCAGAGGTGATGCACATTTTTCCATGACATATTTGGGCTCTGAATTAAATCATACTCTATTTGCATTTGGGCATTTAAATGCTATAAAATATTTTAAATGCTCAAATAATCATAAACTAAAATGTTTACTGTTGGATTTATTCTAAACAGTAGCCATGATTAGTTTCATGATTTTTGGAGATGCCCTGGTATTTTAAATAAAGCCCTAAAGTCTACAGAAAATAGAAAAGAGAAAGAATTAGAAAAGAGAGAGAGATAAGAGCTCACCTGGGCTAACATACCTGGCGGCCTAGCTTCACGGCCCAGCACTGTGCAGCCCATCTGGCCCACAGTGCCAGTCATCGCCTACCTCGCGCCAGAAGGACGCGAGGCGTGTGGCCGTCATGCGCGCACACGCGCCCCGGCCACCTCCTGCTTGCCGCCGAGCTTCTGGACGCGTGGATGAAAGCTTCGGTGACGTCCCGATCCGCCCGACCTCTCTCACTCTCCCCCTCTTCTCCCTCGCCTCCTTTCGCCATGACCGAGAGCCGTGCGAGCTCGCCGCCGTGAACCTCGCGGCCACAGCCTTCCCCACGCCCCCGCAAAGTGACCACGAGCTCCGCCACGAACCCGTGGATCTACACGCCCACGCACGCGAGCTCGGGAGCCTCATGGCGTCTTTCCCGACCTCATCTTCAACCTCCGGCCGCCGACAACCTCACCGTCGATTCGTCGCCGTCCGTGCTTCCCCGACCTCGCCGGCCTGCTCGTCTGAATCGCCGTGAGCCCCTCTCTGTTTTCCCCCTGTTTACCTCCTCGCCCCGAGCCCTAGCTGACCTCCCCATCGCACCCGTGAGCTCCTGTCGCCGGCCATGGCGCAGCCACGGCCACAGCTGCTGTCACCCGTGTCCGAGTGCATCACCGCGCTCAGCGCGTCACCACGGGGCCGTAGCAACCACCCGTTGCTCCTGCCTGGCCCTGCGGCGTCGAACCCGTCGACGTCCGAACTCCGGCGCCGCCCCGCTCGTCTGTGCGGTCGATTCCGACGACCCCGAGGCCTCCCGATTGCTCTGCTAGATGCGGACGAGCGCGGGCTACCTTTTGGTGGTCCCAGCGAGTCCAGCCGCCGCCTGTAGCTCAAGTCCGGCGAGTTGCCGCCGCGGTTTTGGTCGCCGCCGGCCAAACTCCGGCGACCGCCGACGTGGCTTGGTCATTAGGACTACCCCCCCCCCCCTCATTAGCCACCTGACTGCCACTGACAGCGGGCCCCACAGCTGGGTCAAACCTAGTCAGTGTGGGTTTTGGCCGGGATTAGTCCCTCTGTCACTGACGTGTGGACCCCACACGTCAGGTTTGACCTGGACCAGCCCCTGTTGACTTGCTGACGTCACACGGACGTCATGCTGACGCAGTAATGTTTTCTGTAATTTAAAATAAATCAGAAATGATTTATTTATTTCAGAAAATTGCCAAAACTTCTAAAAATCATAGAAAATAATCTATAACTCCAGTGAAAATAATTTATATATGAAAAATGATCAGAAAAATTCAAGGAATCTGTTTATGGCATTTTCATGCATGTTTGAACAAGTTAAACCTGCTGATCAGGTCAAATCAATTAAATGACATTTAAATAATCAGATATGGAGTTTGAATTTGAACCTTTGGTTCAAACCAACTTCATTTAATATGGCTGCTAGTTGCATTAGCTCAATCAACAGCATATTGCCATGTCATGATTATGCATCATATTGTCGCATTGCATTGATTGTGTTCTCTCTTGTTTGCCGGTGTTTGTCCCCTCTCAGTAGACGTTGTTCCGACGATGTGATCGATGACACTGATGAAGACACAATACTATCTTCAGAAGTGCCAAGCAAGCATAACCTCATTGAGCATTCTGATACAATCCCACTCTCTCGCTCTTGCTCTCTTTTACTGCATTAGGACAACAACGCTTCAACTGTTACCTGCTGCGGTAGTTGAACCCCTTACCTCTGCATGACCTGTCATTGCCACAGTAAATAGTTGAAACCCACTAGCATGAGTAGGAGTTGTTCGAGCCATGTTGTGCCTACTCATTCATGCTTTATGGTTATGCCTGCTATTGCTTAGAGTTGTGTCAGGTCTGATTCATTGGGGATGAATTGGGATGTTGTGAACATGTCCTACTGTTGAGAGCTAAGTGTGTGAACACGATTTGGTAAAGGTAGCGATGAGAGGCCATGTAGGAGTACATGGTGGGTTGTATCATTACAGCCGTCCTCAGGAACTGAGTTCTGTGTTGGTTGATCCATGACCAGTTACTACCATGCATTGGGCCCGAAACCAATGGACCCTCTCGACTTATTAACTGCCCTTGTCCTCTGTCCGGGAGTTACAACTAGTTTCTGGTGTTTGTAGTTTACTGGAGGTCGTGCGCAGCACTGACCCTCGGGGTGGGCTGTGACGCGGCGGGTACGTGGCACGGTGTACCGGTCGCCCGTTTGGTGACTCGGGAACCTTGTACACATCGTTTGGGGCCGTGAGCGACACCCCGGCCGGATCTCCCCATGGATGGAACCCAAGTAGGCGATCTACCTGGACTAGGGACTTGTGTGGTTAGTCAGGTCATGGCCGACACCATCGCCAGGCTTCCGCTTGAAGGTTGCCGAGATACATGACGTGTACGTGGCGGTAAGTGGCGAGAGCGTGTGTGAAGAAGTACACCCCTGCAGGGTTATATATGATCTATTCGAATAGCCGTGTCCGCGGTAATGGACTTCTGGGTTACCTTAGTGGATACTATAAAACACGCAAGATAAGCGTGAGTGCTATGGATGGCCTTCTCATAGGGAGACGGGAACGGATCCATAGTAGTATATTTATTGGTGAATATGTGGACTCGTGTGCGCCACCTCATAAGAGTTACTTGCAGTCGTAGTTTAGGATAGCCACCGAGTCAAAGCTGGCTTGCTGCAGTCAAACTCCACCACCCCTTTGTTGATAATGATGCATATGTAGCTAGTTCTGATGTAAGTCTTGCTGAGTACCTTTGTACTCACGTTTTCTTAATTTATATTTTTGCAGAAAGACTTCAGTCTCACTAGTGGTTCCGCGTGGACTTCGACGTTTAGCTTGTTACCTCAGCTACGGTCTTGTACCCTTGGGAGGGTCTAATAGATAGTCAGGCTTCTCAGCCTTTTTCATTTGTAGTTGTCTGTACTCAGACATGTTATGATTCTGTTGCCTGTATGCTCTGTATGTTGGGTCATGTGACCTTTGTTTGTAATAAATGTTATGATGGCTCTTCTGGGTCTTTATCTATATGAGTTGTTGAGTTATGTTGTGATGCCATGTTGTACATCACATACTTCAATGTTATGCGTACGTGTAATGTGTATTGCTATGTGTGGGATCCGACAGCTAGTTGTTTACCCTTGGTAGCCTATCTTACAGGGAAATGTCTCCTAGTGCTTGCACTGAGCCTTGGTAGCTTGCTACTGCTCCGGAACACTTAGGCTGGCCGGCATGTGTCCTTCTTCGTTCCTGTGTCTGTCCCTTAGGGGAAATGTCACGCGTTGTTCCTTTAAGTCCTTGTAGCTTGCTACGACTTGGGTTCATACGTTGATGACCGACACGTTCGTTGCTGGGTCATGTATGCCTGTCTCTGTAATTTAGTGCCACTTTTGGTTTATAACTAGTCATGTTGGCCCGGGTCCTTTGTCATATGGATGCTAGCGACACTATCATATACGTGTGCCAAAATGCGCAAACGGTCCTGGGCCAGGTAAGGTGGCACCCGTGGGGATACCGTGTGTGAGGACGCAAAGTGATATGATGTGTTACAGGCTAGACATGTGTGACTTAGGATCGGGGTCCTGACAGCTTTGGTATCAGAGCCTGACTGCCTGTAGGATTAGTAAGCCAAACTGGTCGAAGTCGTGTCTAGAAAACTCTTTAGTTATATTAAGGGAATTGATTGTGGAAGGGAACGTAAGACTCTTTTTACTCCTTTACCCTATGACCTTCTGATCTGAGTCACCTTCCTCTTTCTACGGGGATGAAGAACTAGGCTTCTCATTCTATTTATCAGGATCACGTTAATGGTGTATTCAACCCTTGGTTCAGTTCCTACTACTTATGTGTGTTCAGCTGTTGATCTCAGAACCTTGACATTACGATGTTGAGTGGTTATGCTATCTTTGTGCATGAGTCTCAAAAGTATTTTCGAGCATTTACAGTCGTTATGCTATCCGAGTTATTCTAGGTTTCTAAATAGTCTGATGCAGTTGCAAATCTTTCCTTCCTGTTCCCGATGCTCCTTTGGGCCGGATTAACCACACTAACCAGTGTGTTGAGGTACTCTATTACCTCGACATATATGTTGGAGTTATTATTATGACCCTAGGTATATGAGAGAATCACCTAGCAATCTAGCAATACTGTATATTCCCAGTGTGATGATTCTGGCCATCATTCTCGAAAGCATCCCGTGATGCCATTTAGTTGGTAGGCATTCTACTCCTGGGTTCTTAAACCCGAGATTCACCCTACTTACTTCATGTTGGTAGTATTTGCTCGTCCCTTTAGGATATTAGTAACCTTGTGATAGTCCTCGAGGTCCATGGTATATCATTCTTCCAATACCATGAACCATCCTTGGCAGAAGTTCTCCCGAACCAAAATATCACAATAAGAGTACTCTTGATGAGTTCTTGATTCTATATTGTGACTCTGCCAGTCCTACTTTTCTGCATGGGTTATCCGGAAGTAATATGTTGAAAGTTCGACATGCTAATCTATGCATCCACAACTCAGAAAGTTATAGGTTCCTTTGAGTTGTCCCCTTTAGTCGTATTATGACCTCGTCTATCAGTTGATAGTCTGGAGTAGTTGTGCATTCGTCTTCATCGATGCCTATTATTCTTGTGGTCCGTCAAGCCATTCTATTCTGGAATGACTAGGAGAAACAAACTCCAGTACCTTATCCATACCCAGGATTGGGTCAAAGAAGTTGTACTTCGCAGATGAAGAATGCTAATCCAGCTTCTAATCTGTTCTATCCTGGAGTATTACCATTCTTATGTCAAGAATGTCATGGGAATTGCACAACCTCTTATGAACTTTTGATAAGGTGATACTTCTCGCCATCATCGTTTATTCCTTGGACTCCGTGTTATTGTAACCGGAATGCTGACAAGTGAATTGTGATGTGTGAAATCAATACTCCTAGCAACTTCGTTGCTTGGTAGTTAAAGGAAAACAATCTCATTCTTAGCGTGTTGGTTACTGAATCACCGTTCTAAGATTGATCGTGCTACTAGTCCATCTTTCCTGGTGCACTCCTCGATCAGTGAGTTAGGATTGTGTCAATCCCTCGCTCAGTTGATCATATCGTCTTGGCCTGAAAAGCAAGACTGATCTCGAGCTTAGTAATATAGCGGTGGTCCGTGATTTTCCGAATATCTTCTCGGAAGTATTACCAGGTTGCTCCCTGGCCGTTATGTTGAGCTCATGATCAAGCGGGTTTCTCTCTAAACCACCCTTGCTCCAAGAATCTGTGTTGGATACCCTGAGCTAGCTGGTTAAGCTAAACGACAACTTGGAGAGTTGGAAGATGAAAGCTTGCCCACCTAGTTCATTGCCAAAGGGATATCCTTGTGTTTGTGTGTTTATTGAGAAACGATGATATCTTCCTTGATTGATCCTCGTGGTCAGTTGTTGGATCCATCGTCTTATCAAAACTTTGATTTGAGTGTGGGCTATCATTAAGTCAAATCAGAACCAACGATAGTCGTAATGTTGTCTTACTCGTGGTTGATCCCTCGAGCATACACCGTTACATCTATTGGTCTGACCAATGCTATCACCTTGTTCACATAGTTATGGAATTCCATCTATATGGGAACTGGGATGAATTATTGTTGAGCCCATCAACAAACATCCTTATCTTCTCCATAATCTTGTAGGACATTAAGCTAGTATTGGAAACTTTATAAGCATTGCCTTCATGTCCTGTTCATGAGGTATATGTTGGATGAGAGAAGAGACTTTCCCTAATTCATGTGTAATTGATGTAAGTTGCCACCGTGAGTTCGAGAAAGTTGTTTTGCTTCCTCTGGAATCATCCCAAGTCAATCATGCACACATGCGAAGTATTCTGTGGTTGGAGACTTGCAACCTTCATTCCATATGTATCCCTAGCACACCAAGCCACTGATTGTTTTGTTCAAGAAAAAGAAGTATGTTGTGCTAATCCTAGGTCATGCACATGACTTCGCTATTTTCAATGATGGTTCCCGACCTGAACTCAGTAGTGTTTCTTTGTAAGACTACCATGTGGTCATGCTTGTCTTGGACAACGTGTCCATAGGTATGTAGCAGAACCAGCTCATGTTTTAGAGCTTGCTATCGTAGTTCATATCCCGAGAATCTCGCAACGTCGTCTCATCGATTTGGGTTGCAAACTTTCATTTTTTTTTCTAGACTCGATGAGTCTGGAATATCCTGACACAAACGAGAACTGAATCTCAGGCGGATATGATGGTTGGAGCATTTTCCAAGAACTATAATATTGGTCTCTCGATAACCGATAAAGTGGATGTCATGACCAACACACCCAGCCGGAAGACCTATTGTTGTAGTATCTTGATTGAAGAAGTTGGCCACCTCCCCATAAGGATTTCGTAGGATTTACTCCCTAGTTGTTCCTTATGGATTTTTGTGCTCCTGAAGTCCGACCTTTTACTTGACGTTCTAGGTACCAAACCATTTTAATAAATGGGTTGCGCTAGCACATCAAGGAGAACATTAGAAGCGGAGTGCTAAATGTCCCTCGGTCGATCATCCATATTTTACCCCTTGACTCCGCTAAGGTGAAATCCGAGTAGGTGTTATCTTCCTTTGCATCTGCACCATCCATCATTATTCATCATGGTAGTATGTTGTGTTGCCAGGATCCTTGACACGGATAATGGTAAAACCTTGATGATTATGGAAATGCTCAAGTTCTTGAGAGCACGCACAAGCACTAGGTGTTATCGCTGGCACTAACCGGGATTGCTCCCAATGTTCTTGGTTATGCTATAACCTCTCAAAGAGTAGTTTCACTCTCTACTGTTGGGTTTCTTCCCAGTTACCAGAATCATTCCCAGCATTTGCATTTTGTTCCCAGCTTGCACCGCCAATGTGCCATTTTACCATGGGTTCCATCCATTTCCGATGATAAGCAGAATCATCCCTTGTGTTTTCTTCAACAAGGTAGTCCACATCATCCATTCTGGCCCGAGAATGTCATTCTTTCGGACTCCGTCAAACGATTGATTGTGGTTTGCCTCAGGCTGGTATAGAGAGTTTCAATGATCTCTATATCAAAAGTAATTCTTTTTGCCACTTCAGGGAATAATTCTACGAGTCACCTTCTCTAAGGTGCACCGTCTAGTGACATCAATCACCAACTTCCTTCGGTGTGGAATTATTGCCTACCAAGTGAACCTTCCTCTTTTGTTTCACTCCATCCCTCTGGATGTGTGTTCCTTGTCTCAGCTCAAGAGATGCTTCAACGTCTCGCTCCATGAGTTGATCTTAAGTTGCTCGACCCGTTCAGAAGATCAATTTTGTAGAGTTTCTTTCGTCGTCACCATGTTGGACAAAGACCTCAAAAGTGAGGATGTCAAGATCAACATGATGCAAGAAATCAACATTCCTATGAAGTGCAACCTGGATCGTGAAGATTGTGTTAGTTGCGTCCCCCCTTTCATCTTACCCTACGCTTAAATCTTGGGACGAGATTCTTGTTTAGTGGGGGTGAGTTGTCACATCCCTAGTTCTGGTCTGCTCTGGTCTAGTTAGTCTTGTGTTGCATCATGTTTAAATTTCTCTTAAAACCTGAAATGGGGTTTGCCTAAACCCTAGCATCAAAGGAATTCACTAGGTTCAACTAAAATATTTTCAGTAATCCAAATGGCTTTCAAAAATGTTCATCATTTATGGAAAATGCTGTAAACAGTAACCAGAGGTGATGCACATTTTTCCATGACATATTTGGGCTCTGAATTAAATCATACTCTATTTGCATTTGGGCATTTAAATGCTATAAAATATTTTAAATGCTCAAATAATCATAAACTAAAATGTTTATTGTTGGATTTATTCTAAACAGTAGCCATGATTAGTTTCATGATTTTTGGAGATGCCCTGGTATTTTAAATAAAGCCCTAAAGTCTACAGAAAATAGAAAAGAGAAAGAATTAGAAAAGAGAGAGAGAGAAGAGCTCACCTGGGCTAACATACCTGGCCGCCCAGCTTCACAGCCCAGCACTATGCAGCCCATCTGGCCCACAGTGCCAGTCATCGCCTACCTCGTGCCAGAAGGACGCGGGGCGTGTGGCCGCCGTGCGCGCACACGCGCCCCGGCCACCTCCTGCTTACCGCCGAGCTTCTGGACGCGTGGATGAATGCTTCGGTGACGTCCCGATCCGCCTGACCTCTCACACTCTCCCCCTTTGTTCTCCCTCGCCTCCTTTCGCCATGACCGAGAGCCGTGCGAGCTCGCTGCCGTGAACCTCGCAGCCACAGCCTTCCCCACGCCCACGCAAAGTGACCATGAGCTCCGCCACGAACCCGTGGATCTACACACCCACGCACGCGAGCTCGGGAGCCTCATGGCGTCTTCCCCGACCTCATCTTCAACCTCGAGCCACCGACAACCTCACCGTCGATTCGTCGCCGTCCGTGCTTCCCCGACCTCGCCGGCATGCTCGCCTGAATCGCCGTGAGCCCCTCTCTGTTTTCCCCTTGTTTATCTCCTCGCCCCGAGCCCTAGCTGACCTCCCCGTCGCACCCGTGAGCTCCTGTCCCCGGCCATGGCGCAGCCGCGGCCACAGCTGCTACCACGCGCGTCCGAGTGCATCACTGCGCTCAGCGCGTCACCACGGGGCCGTAGCGACCAACCGTTGCTCCTGCCATGCCCTGTGGCGTCAAACCCATCGACGTCCGAACTCCGGCGCCGCCCCGCTCATCTGTGCGGTCAATTCCGGCGACCCCGATGCCTCCCGATCGCTCTGCTAGATGCGGACGAGCGCGGGCTACCTTCTGGTGGTCCCCGTGAGTCTAGCCGCCGCCTGTAGCTCAAGTCCGGCGATTTGCCGCCGCGGTTTTGGTCGCCGCCGGCCAAACTCCGTCGACCGCCGACGTGGCTTGGTCATTAGGACTAAACCCCACCCCCCTAATTAGCCACCTGACTGCCACTGACAGCGGGCCCCATAGCTGGGTCAAACCTAGTCAGCGTGGGTTTTGACCGGGATTAGTCTCGGTGTCACTGACGTGTGGACCCCACACGTCAGGTTTGACCGGGACCAGCCTATGTTGATTTGCTGACGTCACATAGACGTCATGCTGACGCATTAATGGTTTCTGTAATTTGAAATAAATCAGAAATGATTTATTTATTTCAGAAAATTGCCAAAACTTCTAAAAATCACAGAAAATAATCTATAACTCAAATGAAAATAATTTATATATGAAAAATGATCAAAAAAATTCAAGGAATCTGTTTATGGCATTTTCATGCATGTTTGAACAAGTTAAACCTGCTGATCAGGTCAAATCAATTAAATGACATTTAAATAATCACATATGGAGTTTGAATTTGAACCTTTGGTACAAACCAACTTCATTTAATATGGCTGCTAGTTGCATTAGCTCAATCAACACCATATTGCCATGTCATGATCATGCATCATATTGTCGCATTGCATTGATTGTGTTCTCTCTTGTTTGTCGGTGTTTGTCCCCTCTCAGTAGACGTTGTTCCGACGATGTGATCGATGACACTGATGAAGACACAATACTATCTTCAGAAGTGCCAGGCAAGCAAAACCTCATTGAGCATTCCGATACAATCCCACTCTCTCGCTCTTGCTCTCTTTTACTGCATTAGGACCACAACGCTTTAACTGTTACCTGCTGCGGTAGTTGAACCCCTTACCTCTGCATGACCTGTCATTGCCACAGTAAATAGTTGAAAGCCACTAGCATGAGTAGGAGTTGTTTGAGCCATGTTGTGCCTACTCATTCATGCTTTCTGGTTATGCCTGCTATTGCTTAGAGTTGTGTCAGGTCTGATTCATCGGGGATGAATTGGGATGTTGTGAACATGTCCTACTGTTGAGAGCTAAGTGTGTGAACATGATTTGGTAAAGGTAGCGATGAGAGGCCATGTAGGAGTACATGGTGGGTTGTCTCATTGCAGCCGTCCTCAGGAACTGAGTTCTGTGTTGGTTGATCCATGACCAGTTACTACCATGCATTGGGCCCGAAACCAATGGACTCTCTCGACTTATTAACTGCCCTTGTCCTCTGTCCGGGAGTTGCAACTAGTTTCTGGTGTTTGTAGTTTACTAGAGGTCGTGTGCAGCGCTGACCCTCGGGGTGGGTTGTGACGCGGCAGGTATGTGGCACGGTGTACCGGTCGCCCGTTTGGTGACTTGGGAACCCTGTACACATCGTTTGGGGCCATGAGCGACACCCCGACCGGATCTCCCCACGGATGGAACTCAAATAGGCGATAAACCTGGACTAGGGACTTGTGTGGTTAGTCAGGTCGTGGCCGACACCCTCGCCAGGCTTCCGCTTGAAGGTTGCCGAGATACATGACGTGTACGTGGCGGTAAATGGCGAGAGCGTGTGTGAAGAAGTACACCCCTGCAGGGTTATATATGATCTATTCGAATAGCCGTGTCCGCGGTAATGGACTTCTGGGTTACCTTTACAGTTCATAGACAAGTGAAAGTGGATACTCTAAAACACGCAAGATAAGCATGAGTGCTATGGATGGCCTTCTCGTAGGGAGACGGGAGAGGATCCATAGTGGTGTATTGATTGGTAAATATGTGGACTCGTGTGCGCCACCTCATAAGAGTTACTTGCAGTCGTAGTTTAGGATAGCCACCGAGTCAAAGCTGGCTTGCTGCAGTCAAACTCCACCACCCCTTTGTTGATAATGATGCATATGTAGCTAGTTCTAATATAAGTCTTGCTGAGTACCTTTGTACTCACGTTTGCTTAATTTATGTTTTTGCAGAGAGACTTCAGTCTCACTAGTGGTTCCGCGTGGACTTCGACGTTTAGCTTGTTACCTCAGCTACGATCTTGTACCCTTGGGAGGGTCTTGTAGATAGTCAGGCTTCTCAGCCTTTTTCATTTGTAGTTGTCTGTACTCATACATGTTATGCTTCCGTTGCCTGTATGCTCTGTATGTTGGGTCATGTGACCTCTGTTTGTAATAAATGTTATGATGGCTCTTCTGGGCCTTTATCTATATGAGTTGTTGAGTTATGTTGTGATGCCATGTTCTACATCACATACTTGCATGTTATGCGTACGTAGTGTGTATTGCTATGTGTGGGATTCGACACCTAGTTGTTTACCCTTGGTAGCTTATCTTACAGGGAAATGTCTCCTAGTGCTTCCACTGAGCCTTGGTAGCTTGCTACTACTCCGGAACACTTAGGTTGGCTGGCATGTGTCCTTCTTCGTTCTTGTGTCTGTCCCTTAGGGGAAATGTCACGCGTTGTTCCTTTAAGTCCTTGTAGCTTGCTACGACTTGGGTTCATACGTTGATGACCGACACGTTCGTTGCTGGGTCATGTATGCCCGTCTCTGTAATTTAGTGCCACTTTTGGTTTATAACTAGTCATGTCGGCCCGGGTTCTTTGTCATATGGATGCTAGCGACACTATCATATACGTGTGCCAAAATGCGCAAACGGTCCTGGGCCAGGTAAGGTGGCACCCGTGGGGATACCGTGCGTGAGGACGCAAAGTGATATGATGTGTTACAGGCTAGACCTGTGTGACTTAGGATCGGGGTCCTGACAAGTATGCGGTAACCCGAAAGTTGTTCGGAGTCCCGGATGAGATCCCGGACAACGAGGAGTTCCGGAATGGTCCGGAGGTGAAGATTTGTACATAGGAAGTCCAGTTTAGGCCACCAAGAAAGTTTCGGGGGTCACCGATATTGTACCGGGACCACCGGAAGGGTCCCGGGGGTCCACCGGGTGGGGCCACCTATCCCGGAGGGCCCCATGGGCTGAAGTGGGAAGGGAACCAGCCCCTGGTGGGCTGGTGCACCCCCCATGGGCCTCTCCCTGCGCCTAGGGTTGGAAACCCTAGGGGCGGGGGGCGCCCCACCCGACTTGGGGGGCAAGTCCCCCCTTGGCCGCCGCCCCCTTGGAGATTGGATCTCCAGGGGCCGGCGCCCCCCAGGGGCCCTATATAAAGGGGGAGGGAGGGCTGTGCACCTAAGCCCTGGCGCCTCCCTCTCCCTCCCGTGACACCTCTTCCTCCATTAGTGCTTGGCGAAGCCCTGCTGGAATCCCGCTGCTTCCACCACCACGCCGTCGTGCTGCTGGATCTCCATCAACCTCTCCTCCCCCCTTGCTGGATCAAGAAGGAGGAGACGTCTATGCTCTATACATGTGTTGAACACGGAGGTGCCGTCCGTTCGGCGCTTGGTCATCGATGATTTGGATCACGAGGAGTACGACTCCATCAACCCCGTTCTCTTGAACGCTTCCGCGCGCGATCTACAAGGGTATGTAGATGCACTCCCCTCTCCCTCGTTGCTAGATGACTCCATAGATTGATCTTGGTGATGCGTAGAAAATTTTAAAATTCCGTTACGTTCCCCAACAGTGGCATCATGAGCTAGGTCTATGCGTAGTATGTTGCACGAGTAGAACACAAAGTAGTTGTGGGCGTAGATCATGTCAATTTACTTGCCGCTACTAGTCCTATCTTGATTCGGCGGCATCGTGGGATGAAGCGGCCCGGACCGACCTTACACGTATGCTTACGTGAGACAGGTTCCACCGACTGACATGCACTAGTTGCATAAGGTGGCTAGCGGGTGTCTGTCTCTCCCACTTAGTCGGATCGGATTCGATGAAAAGGGTCCTTATGAAGGGTAAATAGAAATTGGCATATCACGTTGTGGTTTTGGCGTAGGTAAGAAACGTTCTTGCTAGAAACCTATAGCAGCCACGTAAAAACTTGCAACAACAATTAGAGGACGTCTGACTTGTTCTTGCAGCATGTGCCGTGTGATGTGATATGGCCAAAAGGATGTGATGAATGATATATATATATGTGATGTATGAGATTGATCATGTTCTTGTAATTGGAATCATGACTTGCATGTCGATGAGTGTGACAACCGGCATGAGACATAGGAGTTGTCTTATTTTATTGTATGACCTGCGTGTCACTGAAAACGCCATGTAATTACTTTACTTTATTGCTAACCGTTAGCCATAGTAGTAGAAGTAATGTTTGCGAGACGACTTCATGAAGACACGATGATGGAGATCATGGTGTCATGCCGGTGACGATGATGATCATGGAGCCCCGAAGATGAAGATCGAAAGGAGCAAAATGATATTGGCCATATCATGTCACTATTTGATTGCATGTGATGTTTATCATGTTTTTACATCTTATTTGCTTAGAACGACGGTAGTAAATAATATGATCTCTCACTAAAATTTCAAGAATTGTGTTTCCTCTAACGGTGCACCGTTGCTAAGGTTCGTTGTTCCGAAGCACCACGTGATGATCGGGTGTGATAGGTCCTAACGTTCGCATACAACGGGTGTAAGCCAGATTTACACACGCAATACACTTAGGGTTCACTTGACAAGCCTAGCATGTACAGACATGGCCTCGGAACACGGAAGACCGAAAGGTCGAACATGAGTCGTATAGTAGATATGATCAACATAAAGATGTTCACCGTTGATGACTAGTCCGTCTCACGTGATGATCGGACACGGCCTAGTCGATTCGGATCATGTATCACTTGGATGACTAGAGAGATGTCTATCTGAGTGGGAGTTCATTAAATTTCTTTAGATGAACTTAATTGTCATGAACATAGTCTAAAATATTTACAATATGTCTTGTAGATCCAATGGCACACGCTAATGTTGTCCTCAACTTCAACGCGTCCCTAGAGAAAACCAAGCCGAAAGACAATGGTAGCAACTATACAGATTGGGTCCGTAACTTGAGGATCATCCTCATAGCTGCCAAGAAAACATATGTCCTTGAAGCACCGCTAGGTGACGCACCCGCCCCAGCGAACCAAGACATTATGAACGCCTGGCGGTCGCGTTGTGATGATTACTCCCTGGTTTAGTGCGGCATGCTTTACAGCTTAGAATCGGGGCTCCAAAAGCGTTTTGAGCATCACGGAGCATATGAGATGTTCCAAGAGCTGAAAATGGTTTTCCAAGCTCATGCCCGAGTCGAGAGATATGACGTATCCGACGCATTATACAGTTGTAAGATGGAGGAGAATAGTTCTGTCAGCGAGCATATACTCAAATTGTCTGGGTTGCATAATCGCTTGTCTCAGTTGGGAATTAATCTCCCAGATGAAGCGGTCGTTGACAGAATCCTTTCAGTCACTCCCACCTAGCTACAAGAGCTTTATCATGAACTTCAATATGCAAGGGATGGAGAAGTCCATTCCCGAGGTGTATTCAATGCTGAAATCAGCGGAGGTGGACATCAAGAAAGAACATCAAGTGTTGACGGTGAATAAAACCACTAAGTTCAAGAATGGCAAGGGTAAGAAGAACTTCAAGAAGGACGGCAAAAGAGTTGCCGGGAAGAAGCCAAAGAATGGACCCAAGCCTGAGACTGAGTGCTTTTATTGCAAGCGAACGGGTCACTCGAAGCGGAACTGCCCCAAATACTTAGCAGATAAGAAGGCCAGCAACGTCAAAGGTATATGTGATATACATGTTATTGATGTGTACCTTACCAGCGCTCGTAGTAGCTCCTGGGTATTTGATACCGGTGCAGTTGCTCACATTTGTAACTCAAAGCAGGAGCTGCGGAATAAGCGGAGACTGGCGAAGGACGAGGTGACGATGCGCGTTGGGAATGGTTCCAAGGTCGATGTGATCGCCGTCGGCACGCTACCTCTGCATCTACCTTCGGGATTAGTTTTAAATCTCAATAATTGTTATTTAGTACCAGCTTTGAGAATGAACATTGTATCTGGATCTCGTTTAATGCGAGATGGCTACTCATTTAAATCCGAGAATAATGGTTGTTCTATTTATACGAGAGAAATGTTTTATGGTCATGCCCCGCTGGTCAATGGTTTATTCTTAATGAATCTCGAACGTGATGTTACACATATTCATAGTGTGAATGCCAAAAGATGTAAAGTTGATAATGATGGTCCCACATACTCGTGGCACTGCCGCCTTGGTCATATTGGTGTCAAACGTATGAAGAAGCTCCATGCAGATGGACTTTTGGAGTCCCTTGATTATGAAACATTTGACATGTGCGAACCATGCCTCTTGGGCAAGATGACCAAGACTCCGTTCTCCGGAACAATGGAGCAAGCAACCAACTTATTGGAAATCATACAGACCGATGTGTGCGGTTCAATGAGTGTTGAAGCTCGCGGTGGCTATCGTTATGTTCTCACCCTCACTGATGACTTGAGTAGATATGGGTATGTCTACTTGATGAAACACAAGTCTGAGACCTTTGAAAAGTTCAAGGAATTTTAGAATGAGGTTGAGAATCAACGTGACAGAAAAATAAAGTTCTTACGATCGGATCGTGGAGGAGAATATTTAAGTCACGAGTTTGGCACGCATCTAAGGAACCATGGAATTGTTTCACAATTGACGCCGCCTGGAACACCTCAGCGTAATGGTGTGTCCGAACGTCGTAATCGTACTCTGTTGGACATGGTGCGATCTATGATGTCTCTTACCGACTTACCGCTATCATTTTGGGGTTATGCTTTAGAGACTGCCGCATTCACTTTAAATAGGGCACCGTCAAAATCCGTTGAGATGACACCGTATGAACATTGGTTTGGCAAGAAACCTAAGTTGTCGTTTCTAAAAGTTTGGGGATGCGATGCTTATGTCAAGAAACTTCAACCTGAAAAGCTCGAACCCAAATCGAAAAAATACGTCTTCATAGGATACCCTAAGGAAACTATTGGGTAGACCTTCTACCTCAGATCTGAAGGCAAGGTATTCGTTGCCAAGAATGGATCCTTTCTGGAGAAAGAGTTTCTCTCGAAGGAAGTAAGTGGGAGGAAAGTGGAACTTGATGATATGATTGTCACCCCTTCCGAACCGAAAAGTAGCGCAGCGCTGGAAGATGTTCCTGTGGTGCCTGCAGCTACTAGGGAGGAAGTTAATGATAAAGATCATGAAGCTTCAGATCAAGTTACTGCTGAACTTTGGAGGTCCATAAGGACACGTTCCGCACCAGAGTGGTACGGCAACCCTGTCCTGGAAATCATGTTGTTAGACAACAGTGAACCTTCGAACTATGAAGAAGCGATGGCGGGCCCGGATTCCAACAAATGGCTTGAAGCCATGAAATCCGAGATAGGATCCATGTATGATAACAAAGTATGGACTTTTGGTGGACTTGCCCGATGATCGGCACGCCATATAAAATAAATGGATCTTTAAGAAGAAAACTGACGCAGATGGTAATGTGACCATCTATAAGGCTCGACTTGTTGCTAAAGGTTATCGACAAGTTCAAGGAATTGACTACGACGAGACTTTCTCTCCCATAGTGATGCTGAAGTCCGTCCGAATCATGTTAGCAATTGCCGCATTCTATGATTAAGAGATATGGCAAATGGACGTCAAAACGACATTCCTTAATGGATTCCTCAAGGAAGAACTGTATATGATTCAGCCGGAAGGTTTTGTCGATCCTAAGAATGCTAACAAGGTATGCAAGCTCCAGCGCTCAATCTATGGGCTGGTGCAAGCATCTCGGAGTTGGAACATTCGCTTTGATGAGGTGATCAAAGCGTTTGGGTTTATACAGACTTGGGGAGAAGCCTGTATTTACAAGAAAGTGAGTGGGAGCTCTATAGCATTTCTCATATTATATGTGGATGATCTATTGCTGATGGGAAATAATGTAGAACTCTTGGAAAGCATAAAGGCCTACTTGAATAAGTGTTTTTCAATGAAGGACCTTGGAGAAGCTGCATACATGTTAGGCATCAAGATCTATAGAGATAGATCGAGACGCCTCATTGGTCTTTCACAAAGCACATACCTTGACAAGATATTGAAGAAGTTCAATATGGATCAATCCAAGAAAGGGTTCTTGCCAGTACTGCAAGGTATGAGATTGAGCACATCTCAATCCCGACCTCGACAAAAGATAGAGAAAAGATTAGTGTCATCCCCTATGCCTCGGCCATAGGTTTTATTATGTATGCCATGCTGTGTACCAGACCTGATGTGAACCTTGCTATTAGTTTGGTGGGGAGGTACCAAAGTGATCCCGGTATGGAACACTGGACATCGGTCAAGAACATCGTGAAGTACCTGAAAAGGACTAAGGATATGTTTCTCGTTTATGGAGGTCACGAAGAGCTCGTCGTAAAGGGTTACATCGATGCTAGCTTCGACACAGATCTGGATGGCTCCAAGTCGCAAACCGGATACGTGTATATTTTGAATGGTGGGGCAGTCAGCTAGTGCAGTTGCAAGCAAAGCATCGTGGCGGCATCTACATGTGAAGCGGAGTACATAGCAGCTTCCGAAGCAGCGCAGGAAGGAGTCTGGATGAAGGAGTTCATCACCGACCTAGGTGTTATTCCAAGCGCGTTGGGCCCGATGACTCTCTTCTGTGACAACACTGGAGCTATTGCCATTGCCAAGGAGCCCAGGTTTCACAAGAAGACCAAGCACATCAAGCGTCGTTTCAACTCCATCCAGAATTATATTCAAGATGGAGACATAGATATTTGTAAAGTGCATATGGATCTGAATGTCGCATATTCGTTGACTAAACCTCTTCCACGAGCAAAACATGATCAACACCAGAACTCTATGGGTGTTCGATTCATCACAATGTAACTAGATTATTGACTCTAGTGCAAGTGGGAGACTGTTGGAAATATTCCCTAGAGGCAATAATAAAATGGTTATTATTATATTCCCTTGTTCATGATAATCGTCTATTGTTCATGCTTTAAATTGTATTATCCGAAAACAGTGATACATGTGTGAATACATAGACCACAACATGTCCCTAGTAAGCCTCTAGTTGACTAGCTCGTTGATCAACAGATGGTTACAGTTTCCAGACCATGGACATTGGATGTCATTGATAACGGGATCACATCATTAGGAGAATGATGTGATGGACAAGACCCAATCCTAAGCCTAGCATAAGATCGTGTAGTTCGTATGCTAAAGCTTTTCCAATGTCAAGTATCCTTTCCTTAGACCATGAGGTTGTGCAACTCCCGGATACCGTTGGAATACTTTGGGTATGCCAAACGTCACAACGTAACTGGGTGGCTATAAAGGTACACTACGGGTATCTCCGAAAGCATCTGTTGGGTTGGCACGAACCGAGACTGGGATTTGTCACTTCGTATGACGGAGAGGTATCTCTGGGCCCACTCGGTAAGACATAATCATAATGAGCTCAATGTGACTAAGGGGTTGGTCACGGGATGATGTGTTACGGAACGAGTAAAGAGACTTGCCATGACGATATTGAACAAGGTATCGGTATACCGACGATCGAATCTCGGGCAAGTACTATACCGATAGACAAAGGGAACCGTATACGGGATTGATTGAATCCTTGACATCGTGGTTCATCCGATGAGATCATCGTGGAGCATGTGGGAGCCAACATGGGTATCCAGATCCCGCTGTTGGTTATTGACCGGAGAGTCATCTCGGTCATGTCTGCGTGTCTCCCAAACCCGTAGGGTCTACACACTTAAGGTTCCCATAGCGACACCGGGAAAGTTTCGGGGGTCATCGATATTGTAACGGGACCACCAGAAGGGTCCCGGGGGTCCACCGGGTGGGGCCACCTATCCCGGAGGGCCCCATGGGCTGAAGTGGGAAGGGAACCAGCCCTTGGTGGGCTGGTGCGCCCCCCATGGGCCTCCCCCCGCGCCTAGGGTTGGAAACCCTGGGGGTGGGGGGCGCCCCACCTGACTTGGGGGGTGATACGTCCAAAACGTATCTATAATTTCTGCTTGCTCCATGCCTCTTTTGGGTGATATTGCTATGATATTTATACACTTCCATACACTTTTGATCATATTTGGACTAACCTATTAACTCAGTGCACCCCAGTGCCAGTTTCTGTTTTCTGCTGTTTTTGTATTTCAGGTTTTCCCATTACGAGAACTGCCAGAAAAATCCCGGAAAAATTATATAAAAAATCAGCGTTCCAGAAGCTTCCCAGCAGCCAAAGTACAGTCGGAGGGGGGCCACCAGGGGTCCAGGCGCCCTGGTGGCGCGGCCCCCCTGGCCGCGCCAGGGGAGCGCCTGGGCCCCCCGAGCCTCCGTTGATGCCCCCCTTTGGCATATATTTATATCGTGTCCCGAAACCCTCGAGACGGGAACCCTTTTTCGCGATCTCATCTCTGTTCTGCCGCCGCCGCCGCTTCCAAGATCGGGAGCACCAGGAGAACTCTTCCCGGCACCCTGCCGGAGGGGAGGATCACCACCGGGAGCCTCTCCACCACCATGGACGCCTCCCGGATGAGTTGTGAGTAGTCTCCCTTGGACCATGGGCCCATGACCAGTAGCTATGTGATGTTCTCCTCCCCTTCTTGTGCTTCACTAATTAGTCCCTGTGAGCTGCCCTACATGATCGAGGCACATATGTAATCCTTATGCTGTTGCTATGTTGAGTTTGCTGGGATCCGATGGATTGTGAGATTATGTTCAGATTGTGTTTGAGTAATATATTTGATCTACCTCTTTTATATTTATGTTCGTAAGTAATTCTTGCATGTTCTCCGTTGTTATTTATTGCTTTGGCCAAGTAGTAGGTAGTGACTCCAAGAGGGAACGTTATGCTTGATTGTGGGTTCATGCCCCTCGATGACTAGCTTGAGTGACAGAAACATGAGTCTAGGGGATGTGCTGTTGCCACAAGGGGGAAAACAACGGTGCTTGTGCCCACGGGTGCAAGGATTGTTTACTTTACGCAAAGTTCTTTTAATGCAGTTGTCTGTTGCTTTGAGTTTACACTACGGGTGGGACTCGCAACTTAATACCAGCGAGATGTTCTGGATAGATATCTCAAGGTGGATGATTAGTAGTAGATGCAGATGGATTTCGGTCTACTTGCCTTGGCGTACCGCCCATGCTTTGAACCTCTACCTTTCTTGTAACATAGTTAGCATTGGTTTGCGCACATAATCCTGTCAATTGCCCAGCTGTAATTCGTTTACCTCACATAGCTGTTTTATCATCTTTTGGGAGAGAGACATCACTAGTGAACATCATGGGACCCCGGTCCATATTACCATCATTGATCACATCCGCTATTTACTTTCCGCTTTTACTTACTATTGCAGCAAAACCTATCACTATTATCACTTGCGTTTGATCCTTTGTAAACTACAAGGCCGGAGGGATTGACAACCTCTCTGTACTCGTTGGGAGCAAAGTTATTTGTATCTGTGTGCAGGTCCACGTTGATTGCTAATATCTGGCGCCGTTAGCAGTTGACACCTTCTTGTTGAAACTGGGAGTCTCAGGGAAATCGATCCTTGGTATCTTTGCCAAGGGAAAACTTCCGCTACACTGCATCTCAAACCTTCCACTTGGGGTAACCAACGAGGGGCGAGAAGCCATCAAGCAAAGTTTTCTGGCGCCGTTGCCGGGGACTCCACTCTTCAAGATAGGGGAGTTGCACGCTATATTTTATCTTTGCTTTTTAGTCTTGTTAGTTTACCTTTCAGTTTTTTGCTTTAGTATCTTTTATCGAAAATCACAAAAATAGTTATTTCATTCTTTAGTTGTCATTATGTCGGGTCCTTTTGTCTTTGGCGAGGCAGAAGTTCTCACCTTTAAACAAAGAGGTGGGGAAAGTCTAAAAGATGCTTGGTATAGAATTAATGATTCTCAAAAAAGAGCCACCAAGAAGCAATCTACTACTATCCTGCTTAGAAATTTTTATGTTGGAATTACTTCTTGGAATAGGTTTATTCTAGATACTACTATCAATGGAAATTTCCTAGAGGCCCCAGTTTGGGAGTCTCTTAGTATTATTGAAAATCTTGTTGGGAATCCCCCTGTTGTTAGCATTCAAGAGGACATCACCCTAGCTCACATTATGAAAAAACTTGAAAAGATAGAGCTAGAGATGCCAAATATTAATAAGATAAATGAGTTGGATCGTAAGATCCAAGGGAATTTGAATAGGCTTGATAGCTCCATGCATAAAATTTTCAAAACTTTGGAGACCATCAAATCCCATGACTTGGACTCTTCTAGGATAGACAAGATTGAGGAAATCTTTGATACTCTAGGAACCACTTTCTCCTCAATCAAAACCAAAAAGGTAGAAACTCCGGCAAAGAAGGAGCCTAAGTTCGTTCACGTTCCAAAGGCTCCCCGTTCTAAAAGTAATCCATCTATTGCCAAAGGGGTTGAAACTGTAAAGACTTTGGAAGAAACACCTCTCTTTGATGAATTTATAAATGAATCTTCCCTTGACTTTTATCCTTTTGGTCTTCTCCCTAGAAGTATCTCTATGAGGCCTTTATTTGAAAGTCCTCTTAAGACTAGTTGTATTATTGAAGAGCTTTTTGATGATCTTGATGATGGTTCAATTGATACAACTTGACCACTATGCATTATGCCTAGCTTAAAGGCATAAAAGAGAGCGCTTTTGGGAGGCAGCCCACATGAATAAAAATTTTATTTTGCTTTTGTTGTGTCTTGATGTTGTTACTACAGTAGCGTCATCATTGTATCTTTGCTTTTCAACTTTGTACCAAGTGTAGCCTCTGATTGCAAGAAAGTTCAAAAGTTGTGACGTGCTGTCCAGGAAACAGATTCTGTCCTTGGATAGAAAAATTCGTATAAAATCACCAGATCATCTTTTTGGTCTGAATTTTTTCGACAGCATGCTCTATATAATTGTTTTTCGTGCGTCTGTTTTGAGTTTTTTGATTAGAGTTGCAGAAGTGCCCCAAAAAAATCATTTACTACCTGCTGTTCTGTTTTTCACAGATTCTGTCCTGTTTTGCCTTTCCTTTATTTTGCAAACCTTGAGCTTGCTTTTTCTTTGCAAAAACCTTTTGGCAATCTTGGGAAACAGTAGATCTTCAAGAATATCCTTATTTCCGGCAAGGAACAATTATTTTATTATGGGTACTAACCTCGCTAATCAGATTATGATGAGTTATGTATGAAGGGAGTTTTCAAGTGTGCGAGGGAAGATGATAAAAAGATTCAGGAGTGTCAAACGCTCAAGCTTGGGGATGCCCCCGTGCACCCCCAAGAAATATTCAAGGAGACTCAAGCATCTAAGCTTGGGGATGCCCCCGTGCATCCCCTTCTCCATCAACATTATCAGTTCGTCTTTCGTTCCACTATATTTTTATCACTTCATGTGTTATGTGCTATGCTTGGAGCGTCTTACTTTTATTTTCCTTTTTAGTTTTCTTTAGCTTTTCATAACGAGTCGGAACTCAGCTTTCTTTATGTGGGAGAGAAACACGCTCCACTTCTACCTAGAACATAACATAGAATTTTCATGTCTATCTTTGCTGTGTGTGTTCTTTGTCTTTTAAATTGCTACTATCATGTTCAGCTCTTAGTTTTCATGCTTATCTTTTTAAAGAGCTTTTGTTTAGTTGGTTGCTCGAACTCCCTTTATTTATCATGATTATCTTATTAAGAGAGTTTGCTTCAGTTGCATTGGTTGGTATGTCTATGATAAAGATGCTACGTGCATAATGGTGCTTAGTAGTTCATGTTTTCTTATGGTTAGTCTCAAATAGCTGGGGGGTTCCCAATGTGTTATTGGAATACCAACATGATTTGTTTGCCTATGATGTGGTTTTGTTTAGTAATATCTTCCTTCAAGAATTTATTTTGATTGACTTGGCGTATGCTCACGCATATTTAAGACTGTAAAGAAAGTCTGTCAAGCCTTGATGATCTTTTGTTTCTGAGTAGCGATATAACTACCATGCCTGATTCAATGTTGCTTTGTCGCTCTGCATGATTATGACCGTCATTGCTCTCTTAGTTGGTCGCTCCCAGTCTTTTGCTAACCTCCACCTGTACTAAGCGGACTGACTGCTTGTGCATCCAAATTCCTTTAAACCAGTTATGCCATATGAGTCCACCATACCTTCCTACATGGTATTTACCTGCCATTCCTAACGAAGACTTTCATGTACCATCTCGAAATTATTCAAAAAGAAAAAAAATGCATTCCTATTTTGTGCCTCTGTTTTAAGTCCATGAGGAAGTAGTAGTCAATTCATGATCTTTTTAAGTTGGACAAGCTTCACCCCGGGATTGCATGTATAATGTGCAAACCCATAATACGAGAAGGAACTGGCATTGAGTGCGCCCGACTCAAAATTAATATAACAAACAAACCCTCCTTCACGCTTTGTTCATGAGAAATCAGAAAACTTTGGTAGTGATAAACAAAGGAGATTAAGAGGATGTGATCGTCCTCATTCGGGAGCCATTCCTCGAAACTTGTCCCTCTCAAGAAGTAATTGAGTTATCTGCTAGCATTCGTTGACGAAACATGCATGATCTAAGAAAAAATATATTATTACCTCTGTTTTTAAAACCAAGAGCTCTGGTACATGCTTTGTCTTTGTTTCCGACTACGGGTTTTCAACCTTGCCAACAAAAGCCACGGTTCGAGAGTCTCCACCTTCTTTTAAAGCACCAACTACTGAGAGCATGATTGTCATTCTGAGTGTAATGTGCATTGTCCCAAAGTAGCATTGTCTTTTGCATGATTACGATATCGTTTATTTTGAAATCATTGTATCTAGTCATCACTTAAACCTTGGAGGTGCCCCTGCATTTATGTTTTGCTTCACTAAAGGGGGCAAGCGAGATATCACTTTATCATATTTGCACACCATGCTCATTACAAATCTATTTGATGTTTCAATACCATATTGTAAAACTTTCAGTTCTTTGTGATTTTCTCATGAGGCAACTTAATTACTACTGATTCATTGTCTCAGTAAGCTTTTGTCATATGACTATGAAAAGTCCTATATGGTTAATAGCATGTCACCACAGAAATTATTCTTGTTATCATTTACCTACTCGACGACGAGCAGGAATTTAGCTTGGGGATGTTGATACGTCCAAAACGTATCTATAATTTCTGCTTGCTCCATGCCTCTTTTGGGTGATATTGCTATGATATTTATACACTTCCATACACTTTTGATCATATTTGGACTAACCTATTAACTCAGTGCACCCCAGTGCCAGTTTCTGTTTTCTGCTATTTTTGTATTTCAGGTTTTCCCATTACGAGAACTGCTAGAAAAATCCCGGAAAAATTATATAAAAAATCAGCGTTCTAGAAGCTTCCCAGCAGCCAAAGTACAGCCGGAGGGGGGCCACCAGGGCTCCAGGCGCCCTGGTGGCGCGCCCCCCCTGGCCGCGCCGGGGGGGACGCCTGGGCCCCCCGAGCCTCCGCTGATGCCCCCCTTTGGCATATATTTATATCGTGTCCCGAAACCCTCGAGACGGGAACCCTTTTTCGCGATCTCATCTCTGTTCCGCCGCCGCCGCCGCTTCCAAGATCGGGAGCACCAGGAGAACTCTTCCCGCCACCCTGCCGGAGGGGAGGATCACCACCGGGAGCCTCTCCACCACCATGGACGCCTCCCGGATGAGTTGTGAGTAGTCTCCCTTGGACCATGGGTCCATGACTAGTAGCTATGTGATGTTCTCCTCCCCTTCTTGTGCTTCACTAATTAGTCCTCGTGAGCTGCCCTACATGATCGAGGCACATATGTAATCCTTATGCTGTTGCTATGTTGAGTTTGCTGGGATCCGATGGATTGTGAGATTATGTTCAGATTGTGTTTGAGTAATATATTTGATCTACCTCTTTTATATTTATGTTCGTAAGTAATTCTTGCATGTTCTCCGTTGTTATTTATTGCTTTGGCCAAGTAGTAGGTAGTGACTCCAAGAGGGAACATTATGCTTGATTGTGGGTTCATGCCCCTCGATGACTAGCTTGAGTGACAGAAACATGAGTCCAGGGGATGTGCTGTTGCCACAAGGGGGAAAACAACGGTGCTTGTGCCCGCGGGTGCAAGGATTGTTTACTTCACGCAAAGTTCTTTTAATGCAGTTGTCTGTTGCTTTGAGTTTACACTACGGGTGGGACTCGCAACTTAATACCAGCGAGATGTTCTGGATAGATATCTCAAGGTGGATGATTAGTAGTAGATGCAGATGGATTTCGGTCTACTTGCCTTGGCATACCGTCCATGCTTTGAACCTCTACCTTTCTTGTAACATAGTTAGCATTGATTTGCGCACATAATCCTGTCAATTGCCCAGCTGTAATTCGTTTACCTCACATAGCTGTTTATCGTCTTTTGGGAGAGAGACATCACTAGTGAACATCATGGGACCCCGGTCCATATTACCATCATTGATCACATCCGCTATTTACTTTCCGCTTTTACTTACTATTGCAGCAAAACCTATCACTATTATCACTTGCGTTTGATCCTTTGTAAACTACAAGGCCGGAGGGATTGCCAACCTCTCTGTACTCGTTGGGAGCAAAGTTATTTGTATCTGTGTGCAGGTCCACGTTGATTGCTAATATCTGGCGCCGTTAGCAGTTGACACCTTCTTGTTGAAACTGGGAGTCTCAGGGAAATCGATCCTTGGTATCTTTGCCAAGGGAAAACTTCCGCTACACTGCATCTCAAACCTTCCACTTGGGGTAACCAACGAGGGGCGAGAAGCCATCAGGGGGCAAGTCCCCCCTTTGTCCGCCGCCCCCCTTGGAGACTGGATCTCCAAGGGTCGGCGCCCCCCAGGGGCCCTATATAAAGGGGGGAGGGAGGGCTGCGCACCTAAGCCCTGGCGCCTCCCTCTCCCTCCCGTGACACCTCTTCCTCCTCCAGTAGTGCTTGGCGAAGCCCTGCTGGAATCCCGCTGCTTCCACCACCACGCCGTCGTGCTGCTGGATCTCCATCAACCTCTCCTCCCCCTTGCTGGATCAAGAAGGAGGAGATGTCTCTGCTCTGTATGTGTGTTGAACACGGAGGTTCCGTCCGTTCGGCGCTTGGTCATCGGTGATTTGGATCACGACGAGTACGACTCCATCAACCCCGTTCTCTTGAACGCTTCCGCGCGTGATCTACAAGGGTATGTAGATGCACTCCCCTCTCCCTCGTTGCTAGATGACTCCACATATTGATCTTGGTGATGCGTAGAAAATTTTAAAATTCTGCTACGTTCCCCAACACGGGCATCGTCTCGCATTGATTCTTCTTCCCAAAAATCACATATATTGCAAAAAAAATCTCCGTCAAATTTTATCCCGTTTGGACTCCATTTGATATGGATTTTCTGCGAGACAAAAAACATGCAACAAACAGGAACTGGCACTAGGCACTGGATCAATATGTTAGTCCCAAAATAGTATAAAAAGTTGCCAAAAGTATATAAAAGTTGTATAATATTGGCATGAAACAATAAAAAATTATAGATACGACGGAGACGTATCAGCATCCCCAAGTTTAATTCCTGCTCGTCCTCGAGTAGGTAAATGATAAAAAAGATAATTTTTTATGTGGAATGCTACCTAGTATAATCTTGATCATGTAATCCAATCATGGCATGAATATTAAGACACCAATGATTCAAAGCAATAGTCTATCATTTGACATAAAAGAATTTAATACTCGGGCATCCCAACAAACAATCATGTATTTCAAAATATCAATGCTAAAGAACGTTATCCCTACAAAATCATATAGTCTTATATGCTCCCTTTTCTTAACACAAGATACCCCTCATGCCCATCCCGGTGTCAGCCAAGAAATTGTTTTCATACTTTACTTTTTCGAACCTTTTCAACTCTTCACGCAATACATGAGCGTGAGCCATGGACATATCACTATGGGTGGAATAGAAGGTTGTGATAGACAAAAGTAGGGAGAAAGTCTCACATAAACTAGGCAAATCAATGGAATATGGAGATGTCCATCAATTGATATCAATGTGAGTGAGTAGGGATTGCCATGTAACGGAAGCACTAGAGCTATAAGTGTATGAAAGCTCAAAGGAAAACTAGTGGGTGTGCATCAACTTGCTTGCTCATGAAGACCTAGGGCAATTTGAGGAAGCCCATCGTTGGAATATACAAGTTCTATAATGAAAATTCCCACTAGTATATGGAAGTGACAACATAGGAGACTCTCTATCATGAAGATCATGGTGCCACTTTAAAGCACAAGTGTGGAAAAAAGATAGTAGCATTGTCCCCTTTTTTCTTTTTTCTTTTTTGGGCCTTCCTTTTTTTGGCCTTTCTCTTTTTTTTCAAGGGACAATGCTCTAATAATGATGATCATCACACTTCTATTTACTTACAACTCGATATTACAACTCGATACTAGAACAAAAATATGACTCTATATGAATGCCTCCGGCGGTGTGCTGGGATGTGCAATGATCTAGCATAGCAACGACATCAAAAACAGACAAGCCATGAAAGTACCATGCTAGCTGTCTTACAATCATGCAAAGCAATATGACAATGATGGTGCGTGTCATAATAAATAGAACAGTGGAGTTACATGGCAATATATCTCGGAATGGCTATGGAAATGTCATAATAGGTAGGTATGGTGGATGTTTTGAGGAAGGATATAAGGTGGTTTGATGCACCAGCGAAAATTGCGCGATACTAGAGTGGCTAGCAAGGTGGAAGGGTGAGAGTGCGTATAATCCATGGACTCAACATTAGTCATAAAGAACTCACATACTTATTGCGAAAAATCTATTAGACCTCGAAGCAAAATACTATGACGCATGCTCCTAGGGGGGGAGGTTGGTAGGAGTTAACCATCACCCCCCGACCTTCCCGCAAAGATAAACAATCAAAATATAATGCGCGCCAATTTGGTTACATAGCTAGGAGATCATACGTGCATGCTTCGGGAATCACAAACCTTAACACCAATATTTTTACTAAACCACAATCATTCACTAGTACCTCCCACATATTAGCATCTCTATATCGCAAAACTATTGCAAGGAATCAAACATATCATATTCAGCGATCTACAAGTTTATGTAGGATTTTATGACTAACCATGTGAATGACCAATTCTTGTCAACTCTCCAAATAGATATAAGTGAAGCAAGAGAGTTCTAATTCTTTCTACAAAAGTTATGCCCACGCTCTAATAAATATAAGTGAAGCAAAAGAGCATTCTACAAATGGCAGTTTTTTATGTGAGGAGAAACAGGCAATCCAAACTTCAAATGATATAAGTGAAGCACATGAAGCATTCTATAAAGCCATACTCGAAAGATATAAGTGAAGTGCAAAGAGCATTCTATAAATCAACCAAGGACTATCTCATACCAGCATGGTGCATTTATTAAAAGAAAAAGAAAAGGCACACGACGCTCCAAGAGTTTACGCATATCATGTGAACGAAACGATTCCGAAAACATACCGATACTTGTTGAAGAAAGATGGGATGCCTTCAAGGGCATCCCCAAGCTTAGACACTTGAGTCTCCTTGAATATTTACTTGGGGTGCCTTGGGCATCCCCAAGCTTGAGCTCTTGCCTCTCCTCCTTCTCCTCACATCGAGACCTCCTCGATCTTCAAACACTTCATCCACACAAAACTTAACCGAACTTTCAGTGGTGGGGTTAGTGCATATGATCAATGAAATCCCATCATGTACTGCTCTAACATTATTGTATAATTATGACCAAACATTACCCACTCTATGCTATCACAATTCTATGGCCCCAAGTCAAGGAGGCTTCAACAAGAATTCAAACATATGCAAATAATGAAGTTATAACAGCAATCTACGAAAACAGGGCAGTCTGCAAAGATTGAACATTAACCATACTTCTGTAACTCTAAAAATTATGGAAAAATTAGGAAAAATCAATAATTTGTATAGTAAGACTTTGCAAAAAGTTTTAGATCCTTTAGACGTTCCAGTAAAAAATGTAAAATCGCGCACTACAGCCAAAGTTTCTGTTTTTGCACCGCACAAACCAACAATCAGTTTAATCATCCTAAAGGAAACTCTTGGCACATTATTTTTATAATACAATGGAATTGTACAAGGGGGTAATTATTTTTATGAGAAACTTCCATGAAAAATTCTACATTGTTCCCATAAGCATGAACACAAGTGTTCAAGGTCGACCCTTATTTCCGCAATGCATCGCCTTTCAATCGCTTCTCTTTTTGAAAAAGTTTTAGGTTCCCCTCTATTTTTTTTTGTTTTTAAACTTTATGAAAGTACACAACAGAAATAAATGACTCTCTAAAACTTCTGGGTTGTCTCCCTGGCAGCGCTTTCTTTAAAGCCATTAAGCTAGGCATATACTCCCTCCTTTCCGGTTTATAGGGCTCAATTCAAAAATCTCACCAACCAAGGTAGATGATGAGTGGTGGAATACTTTTTGTAGTTTGCAAAAGCACCTGATTAATGCTCTTGTTTTCCTCAAAAAATTATGTTTATCAATGCATTAATTGTAATGCATGCATGCATAAAGTACATGCATTGGTCAATTTTCTCTTAATACTTGCATGCAATGATTTAATGCACCTTAGAATCTGAACATGTGATGGGGAACAATCAAATTGAGCCTTATAAAATGGAAAAACTAAAATTTTGAGATAAGTCCTATAAACCGAAAAGGAGGGAGTAGTGCTCAAGTAATGGATCCACCCGGATCCCAAGGTATATCAAAGCCAATTTTAATTAACAATGATTTGTGATTTAGTAGTGAGCACAAAGTAACATATATCATGAAACAACGAAGTCTAACTCTCTTTCTATGCATCAGCATGTCATAAAAGAACAATTCATGCACACATAGTAAAGGCCAATTCATAGCATAAACAATTTCTTGCAATTTTATCGTATTGGAAACATAGAGAGGTGGAGATGTAGTTCCTCTCTCATAATAATTGCAAGTAGGAGCAGCAAGCACATGAATATTATATCTAGTAAAATCATCATGTGTAGTAATAAAACGCAACCCATCAATATAATCCTTAATAAGGGCAAACTTCTCCGATATAGTGTAGTCGAGAGAATTCAAAAAGATAATAGGACTGTCATGGGTGGGTGCAATAGCAACAATTTCATGTTTAACATAAGGGACTATAGCAAGTTCATATCCATAAGCATGGTTTATATTGGCATCATGGCCACAAGCATAGCAAGCATCAATTTCACCAAAAAGGGATATTTCAAACGAATCCAAGGGATCATAGCAATCATCATAGCATTCACCCTTAGGTAAGCACGAAGGGAAATTAAACAATGTATGAGTTGAAGAGTTACTCTCATTAGAAGGTGGGCACGGTTAGCTAATCCACTCTTCCTCCTTTTGTTCTTCGCTCTCCTCATCATCTTTTTCATCTAATGGGCTCATAGTGTCACCAATTTCTTCTTCCATAGTTTCCTGCAAAATATTAGTCTCTTCCTGGACAACGGAGACTTTCTTAATAAACGCATCAATATTGGCATTGTATTTATAATTCAAATAGCAATATTTCAATATAGCAAGATTTTCAGATCTATAAACAACATCATCATAATTTTTATACTCTTCAAACAAACATTTAATTTCACAAGCACCCTTAAAAGCAACAAATTCTTCTATTTGTTCCACATCATAATAATCATATATACCATAAGCATAAGAAGCTAAGGTTTCATCATCATTAAATTTGCATGAAAAGGGAAGGTGTGGAGCCTTCATCCTAGAGCAACAAGTATAATCATATCTCAAGCATAGTTGCCGAGCATACCAATGCAACATATGAATTTGATCCCATAACAATTTCCCTTTTTGTATCAAGCGATAATCCCTAAAGTATTCACGTTGATCCAACGTTACTCCCATTATATAGTTGAATGGGATTTTCTCAGGATTATCAAAGTACTACATAATATCTTTCACATAACGAGCATCGAGAGTTTTAGGAGGTTCCCCATCTCCATGAGTAGCAAGTACACCTTTTTTTTTGGTATTTCATGTTCCATATCCATAACTAAAGATAGAGAACAACTTAGAGCAGCAAATAGAATCTACTTAGTGATAAAGCAAACAAGCACACATGAGAATATTCACCCCACACTATAACTCCCTGGAAACGGCGCCAGAAAAAGGTCTTGATAACCCACAAGTATAGGGGATCAATTGTAACCTCTTTCGATAAGTAAGAGTGTCGAACCCAACGAGGAGCTAAAGGTAGAACAAATATTCCCTCAAGTTCTATCGACCACCGATACAACTCTACGCACGCTTGACGTTTGCTTTACCTAGAACAAGTATAAAACTAGAAGTACTTTGTAGGTGTAACGGGATAAGTTTGCAAGAATATAAAGAGCACATAAATAAAAACTAGGAGTTGTTTTAGGTAAATAAGCAATAAAGTTAGTATAGCGAGTGTGGAAAAGTGGTGGTAGGAGTTGCAAAATTGTCCCTAAGCATTTGGCTACGTTACTAGACCAATAACAAGTTTTATGGGCCACTGCTAGCATGTCATCCCTGACTTGGAATTCTATGCACTTATGATTGGAACTATTAGCAAGCATCCGAAACTACTAACGTTCATTAAGGTAAAACCCAACCATAACATTAAGATATACTGGTCCCCCTTCAATCCCATATGCATCAATTTCTATGATAGGTTGAAGCTTCTGTCAGTCTTGCCCTCAAATACATAGTCCTATCAACATATAACTAACCCTATGGTGTGATCCACGCGCGCGCTCATATGATGGGCACCAAAGGATAGCAACATAACCACAAGCAAATTAAACCAATCATAGCAATTCACCATAGGACAACGAAAATCTACTCAGACATCACAGGATGGCAACACATCATTGGATAATAATATGAAGCATAAAGCACCATGTTCAAGTAGAGGGTACAGCGGGTTGCGGGAGAGTGGACCGCTGTAGATAGATGGGGGAATGTGATGAAGATGTTAATGAAGATGACGGAGGTGTTGGTGTAGATCGTCGTCACACGATGATGGCCCGGGAGGCGTTCCGGCGCCACCGGGAGAGAGGGGGAGAGAGCCCCCTCCTTCTTCTTCCTTGACCTTCTCCCTATATGGGAGAAAGGTTTCCCCTCTGGTCCATGGCCTCCATGGCAGCGGAGGCGCGAGAGCCCCTCCGAGATTGGATCTGTCTCTCTCTATTTCTGCGTTCCAAGATTCTGGCCTTTCACCGTTTCTTATATTCCCGGAGATCCATAACTCCGATTGGGCTGAAATTTTAACACGATTTGTTTCCGGATATTGGATTTCGTGCGGCGAAAGAAGGGCACCAACCGCCTTACGGGGTCGCCACGAGGGTCAGGGGCGCGCCCCCTGCCTCGTGGCCCCCTCGGGCATCGTCTCGCATTTATTCTTCTTCCCAAAAATCACATATATTCCAAAAAAATCTTCGTCAGTTTTTTGGACTTCGTTTGATATGGATTTTCTGTGAAACAAAAAAACATGCAACAAACAGGTACTGGCACTGGGCACTGGATCAATATGTTAGTCCCAAAAATAGTATAAAAAGTTGCCAAAAGTATATAAAATTTGTATAATATTGGCATGGAACAATAAAAAATTATAGATACGACGGATACGTATCACACTGCTACGTACTGAAGTTGATCAATCAATCCCTTTGATGCTAACTGAATCCGGCCGGTTCTTTCGCTGCTAACTGAACCTTATCGACCGATCCTTCTCGCTGCTCGCTGAAGCGGATCGAGCCCCCATGCGAGACATAGCCAGGTGGTGTGTTGGGTTGCCTCTCGATGAACAGTGCATGTTGTTGTTGCGGGCGATACGTAGAACGAGTCGAGATGTGGTGAGTCGACCTAGCCGGTTGGTTGGTTGTGGATTAATAGTTCTCGGTGGGCGTTGGATGAACAGGACCCTGACCGTGTGTAGGCGGTTGCCGCTAGATGAACAGGACCCCGTGGTAGTAGGCGGTTGTCGCCGGATGAACATGACCCCAAGGAGGCCGCCGCACACCCCAGCCGGTTGGGGGCGGATGAACATGACCCCATGGAGGCTGGTGTAATAGTAGCTAGTGGAGGTTGGATGAACAGTAGCGCATGGATGAATAGTGGTTGGCGGAGGCTGGAGGAAGTCGACGGTGGATGAAAAGTAGCAGGTGGAGACTGTAGGAAGTCGACAATGGATGAACAATATCAAGTGGAGGCTGGAGAGGTAGTCGACGGTGGATGGACAGTAGCCCCGTGGAGGCCTGTTTTGCGGTATGCCACACCCCTCCCGGTGAACAGGACCCCGTTTCAGCCATAGGCGGTTGGAGAGAAGTCTGTTTTCTCGATTTTGCGGCACACCACACCCCTCCCAATGAACAATACCCCATTTTGACCGTAGACGGTTGGAGAGAAGTATATTTCCTCCGTTTTGTGGTACACCAAACCCCTCCTGATGAACAGGGTCCCGTTTCAACCGTAGCCGATCGAACAGAAGGCCGTTTTCTCTGTTCTGCGATACGCCAGACCCCGTTTCGACTGTTTTGTCTAAGCTGGTTGGCTCCCGTTGAACCTGACGCATTTCGACCTAGCCGGTTGTCTCCCGATGAACACAATGTTGTTTCTCCATTCCGACCCAACCGATTGGTTGCCGATTAATAGGGCATCATTGTTGTATGCGTTCGAGACCACGCTTGTATGTACGTATGTGGCCGTCTTTTTTGCGGCGTGGTTGTCGTATGTGTACACAATTTAGACGGGACGCTTGAACTGCTACCACTCCTTACTCGGTCACGGTTCATCGTGGCAGACAGACCAATCGACCGATATGTATGTACATGTCTGTGACCACATAGACAACAGTGCGTACGCTTCGACCTGATGGGTCCCAGCTATCAGGGAGGATAAGGACGCACTTCCTTGCGTGCAAAGATATGGGTGGGTCCCAGCTATCAGGGAGAGGAATCATTTTTTCTCGCGTAATAAGAAGGCAGTTCCTTGCATGCGAAGATTAGCTGGTGGGTCCAGCTGTCAGCCTCACCATGTACAGTCCTCTTCCGATGGTTGTCGTTCGTTGACCATGTTGATGACACCGTGCCGAGAGCACCAATGCGGTGGACAATGGCGAGGCCTAGGAAGGAAACGAATCAGAGCCGAGGAAGATATGCCAGTGGTTTCCCACGCGGAAGGGGGTGCGAGGGTTGACTGGTTCGGCTGCGGTGTGAGGTTGTCATCGCCAAAAAATAATAGGGGGCGTGGGTGAGTAAAGGGAAGGCCTGGCCAGTGGTGGGAGTAGGGTCGGGCGGTGATGCCTGCGCGGCAGCACAACTGACCACGGGAGGCAGGAGCGGGCGGTACGGCCGGCGCTGGTTTGGGCGGCTGGAGTAGGCAGTTCAGAGGTCGAAGAAGCAGCACGGCGGTTGTATTAACATTCAACGGGCACTGCTGCTAGAATCATTGGTTGACCAAGTTGACAAAGCGATGCATATGCGTCAACTTAGTAGGCCCACAAGTCAGACTCCAAATCAGGTAGGTCCCAGCTAGTAGTGGGAGGAGTCATTTTTCTCGCGCGTAATAAGGAGCCACTTTCTTACGTGCGAAGATTTAGCTGGTGGGTCTCAGCTGTCAGGGGGAGGAAAAAAAATTCCGCGTAATAAGGAGGCACTTCCTTGCATGCGAAGATGTAGCCGGTGGGTCCCGCCTATCAGGGGGAGGAATATTTTTTCACGTAATAAGGAGGCACTTGCTTGTATGCGGCCATGCATGGACCATGTGCATCCCTACTGTCAGCCGCTCCACGTACATTCCTCTTCCGATGGCTGTCGTTTGTTGACTACATTGACCACGCTGCACCGAGAGCACTAACGCGATGGACGACGGCAAGGCCTAGGGAGGGAATGACCCGGAGCTGAGAAGACTCGGCAGTGGTTGCCCACGCGGTGGGGAGTACGAGGGTTTAATGGTTCGGCTGCCATCATCGAAAAATAACAAAGGTGTCGGTGAGTAGAGGAATGGCCTGGCGAGCGATGGAAGTAGGGTGGGGCGATGAGGCATGCGCGATAGCACAACTGGCCATGGGAGGCAGGAGCAGGCGGTCCTGCCGGCGCTGGTTTGGGCGACTAGAGCAAGAAGATCAAAGATAGAAGAAGCAACACAGTCGTTTGATTAACATTCAATGGTCACTGCTGCTAGAATCGTTTGTGGACTACATTCACAAAGCCTTGCGTACACGTCAACCTAGTAGACCCACAAGTCAGTCTCCAAATCTGTCCCAAACAGCATACAACCCAAAAAATAACCAGATTCAAATTAATTTTAAAATTAAACATACCTTAATTTAAACTCCAATGAAATTTTACCCGCACAAAAAGCAATGAAATTTTAAATATCAAAATCTGAAAGAAAAAAGTTATTTGAAACCTATTGCCTGTTTGTTGTATTTTTTGAATTTACAACCCATTTCTTATTACTTATAGCCTTCTCGGCAAGATGAATGCATCCCTCCTCGTCTTGAAAGATTTCTGTCCTAGCGGGGCGTAGAAAAGAAAGTGTGCCTGTAATGCCCATGATGGGACTATATCTCGTACGTGTCGAGGCACGACTTAAAGATATAAGCCCATTCTGGAATGATCGCAAGTTTGGTACCTTTGCACATCTCATGTAAAAATAGGGATGGAAAACTGAAAAAATAGTTGGCTTACACTCGCCACGTCACACAAATTCATTACATGTCCAAACATCATTCAAATAAACATCACAGCCCATCTAAGGGTAAAGGTCCAAATGACAAGATACCAAACATAACATTAAACCACAGGCCTGAATCGAATCCTAGTAGAAGCTCTACGGATCAACCGGATAGTTCACATAGTAACGACTACGCTCCTCGTCGTACTCCCAGTCTAGCTCAGTGCCATCGCCTGTGTAGCTCACCATCGTACCTGCATCTGGTGTGGTGAAGTAACTGTGAGCCACAGAGGACTCAGCAATCCCGTTCCCGGGTAACACGACTATCCAAGCCTTGGGTATGGAACAAGGCTGAAGAAAGAACAAGAGGTTGCAGCAGCACTAGCCTAGCTTACGTAAAAGAGAGCGAGAAGAGAAGGTGCCTCGGTCGAGAGATGATCACGAAGTGATCCTAAACTAGCTAGTCAAACATAACCCCACCGTGTTCACTTCCCGAATCCCTTTCGGAAAATGAACGTCACGGTACACACGCTGGTAGTGTATTGAGACATGGTGTCAAGTTTTCTACAACCAGATATTAACAAGCTCCCATCTTCCACATAACCGTGGGCATGGCTTTCGAAAGTTCATAACCCTGCAGGGGTGTTCCAACCTGGCCCATGACAAGCCCACGATCCGCGAAGTCGCAACTCCAAGGTGGGAAGGCCAGAGTATCCTCGGAATCCCGTGCTCAAGATACTCCGACTAAGGTAAGGCTAATCCATCAAATCCTCCCGGCGTGCCGACACCCTGATAGTTGCCGCGCGTATCTAGTCTCAGGCCGCGACCGGATGAGCGCTACGTACAGATACCGAAGATCCCAGCGAACTGGGTGGCACCGCAAGTGGCTCTAGTTTGGACCAACACTCAAATCGAGCACTGGCCCAGGGGGGTTGATTAATTAATCCTCGGGTTAATTACTCCCTCGGTAAGTTTTAGTTGTTTAGGCGAATAGTACCAATGTTGGGACTTGCTGGAAAAGACTTAGCACTTAGCGGTTTATCGAGGGGGTCCCATAACCCCAACCGTGTGAGGAACGCATAATCAAGGAACATAACACCGGTTTAAACGGTTCCTAGGGCGGCATGAGTGGAACAAAACACCAAGCAAAAGGCTTAGCCTTCCACCCATTACCAATTATATAGATGATTTCATTTAATAATTAATATAGTGTGATATCCCAAGAAGCTTCAGCAAGAAGCAAGAATCTTCAATCTTCTCCTGCAACTAACAATGCTATAAGAGGGGCTGAGCGAAGCGTACTTAGCCAATCAAAGGTTTGCATAGGTAGGGTGGTTAAACAGGTACATGGTTACAATAGGAGGCTGACAGGAAAACATGGGCATCGAGGCAAAACTATAGATCGAGACTTCTAGCAATAGGCAAAGATAGTAATGTTATCGGGGTTCGGTCATCTTGCCTGAAGAGTTGTCGATGGGATCGTAAGAGGGGTCCTCGTTCTCAACCTCGGCAGTAACCTCGTGCTCGTACTCGTACTCGGTCTCAGCTTCTGGCTCTACTCAAACACAAGAACACAAGGCAACGAATCAAACAAGATGCAATGCGCAGAAAAATTACTGGATGCATGACTGATGCACTATGGAAGCAAAACAGATGCACTATGGAAGCACAGAAAGTCTACTTAGGAAGCATAGTGTTACAGCACAACAATATGCATCAAGCAAAATACTTCAAAACATGATAACAAGAGGATATTATGAAACTACATGCAAAAACACACAAGTTACATATAGGACTTGCCCAAAACGGAGCAACGGGCTAAAAGTTACACCCGAAACAATAAACATGCACAAGCTGAAATTAACAGCCACATAGCAACTTCGGAGCAAGAGATAAATTGCCTACATCACTCAAACATCATGGCAAGGAGCATGGACATAAAATAGACATACTCTACAGCAAACAATTCCATTGGAGCATCTCCAAAGGAGCCACGGATCAATAGCAACAAGCTATGACATATTGAACTTGACAACAAAATCCTGACAGCAGTAATTTGTTGCAACTTGGGAGCAAGAGTTAAATATGCTACAACCACTCAACTAAGCATGTGAGAGCATGAATGGATAGCCAACAACTTATACAACAAGGAATCATCAAGAGTCACCCCAAAACTAGCATGGATTTGCCTAGAACAACAAGCAAACATGGTATCTGAAAATTACAGATTCCAGACTTGGTGAAATTTCACTAAGTGTTAAAACAGTAGTAACATCGTGGCATCTTTGTGAGCAAGTTTAAGTCACCTCAATGCAAAACAAGACAAGTGGTTTGCACCACAGCAAAGTACACATGATGATGAATCCAAAACATCTAAGCATGCATCAAGGGGACAACCACATCAATAGCAATGAGCTTCTCAAATTGGCATCTCATGACAAGTTTAACAACATAACAGCCACATGCACTTTTGCAAAGGAGATAAACATGGCAAGATGATATCTATCATGCAAGCTAAAACAATCAACATGTAGAGTATCTCAAGACGAACATGTGGACATATCATTTGCATCATTTGGATAAACATGCACCAAGTTATCACATTGCAAAGATGGCATGAAAACAACTACTAACAACAGTTTATAACAAGTAGCACTCTTATCATGAAGATTAAGACATCTAGATGATCTCAAACATGCATGGCACAATGGAACAAAACGTAGTACATGTCTCCACGATCATTTTGACATATCATTTGCTCAAATCGGACCATCACACAAAAAGTTATCCACAAAACAAAACAGCATCAGACAACTAAAACTACAGAGACTTAGAGAAAAAAAACGAGGCTACCTGAGGGTCAACGGAGTCAGCGCGGGCTGGAAAACACGGAGCGGGTCCGAAGCGGCTAACGGGCCGGATCGGCGTGGCGAATCGGGCTGGACCCGCGGGGTGGCCGGATCTGGGCCCGTTAGGCCCAGCGGGAGGCGGATCGGGAGCTCCTCGAGCCGGATCGGGGCTTGCCCGAACTCCCGAGCGGTGGCGGCGCCGTCCTGGCCTGGCTGCCCGGTGGCGGTCGGTGGGCGACGGAAGGCGAGGGGGGAGCCGGGGTGGCGGCTGCCTGCGGGCCGGCGGCGGGGCAAGGTGGCGCGGAGCTCCGGCTCGGGAACGGCGGCGACGGTGGCTTGGGCGGCCGGCCGGCGGAAGAAGAGGCCGGGGAAGGCGGCGGCGAGGTCCCCGGCTCGGGTTCCGGCGAGCGGAGGCGATCGGCGGCGCGGGAAGAAGGCCGGCGGCGGAGCTGGAGGTTGAAGACGAGTCGCGGGGCCCGCGCGTCGGACGGAAGCACGGACGCGAGTCGGAAGCGCGAACGCGGAACTATGGAAACATGGTTTTTCTGGGACGTCGGAAACACGGATTTTCAACGGTGGAAGCACCGGGATCCAACGGTGGAAGCACCGGCGGTGCATTGTGGAAGCATTAGGGTTTGAGACGCGAAAATTGAGGGAGATGGACGTTTATATAGGCACAAGGAGCTAGGGTTGTCCAAATGAGGTGAGGTTTTCGTCCACGCGATCACAATTGGATGGCCTAGATGAAGGGAGGGGTTTGGGTTGGTTTGGTGGGCTGTTGGAGAGGTGTCTTGGGCCTCAAAGAGGAGGTACTTTCAGCCCACGAGAATAACTGTTGGAGTAGCAAACGAACTCCAAACGCGACGAGATTTGACAGGCGGGTTACACACACCAAAACAACAACACACGACAAGTCTCACACCAAAACGGAAACGTTACACGGCCAAACACCAAAGTAGGCCTCGGGGATGTCACGGACGTGTGAGAGAGCTCCGGAACTCGAAACGGACAACGAAAAGGAACGAGTGGGACCGGATGCAAACGACAACACAAATGCAATGCGATGCACATGACAACATGATATGGATGAATGCACACACGCAACACGACAAAATGACGAAAAACCCGGATGACGAAGAACCCGGAATGGAATCGATGGAGCCAGAGATATATATTGCCCAAAAGGGAAAGTATTACATCCGGGGCATTACAGTGCCTCCATTGGGTATTCTGCAAAAAAAGGTTGGGCTAGCCATTTTCAGAAACAAAAAAACAACTGGGTTGGTCATGTGGGAAGCATATGAAATAAAAGTCTGGGCTAGATAGGCCATAGCTCCCGCACAAGCCAGTTGATGCCCTGCTCTGTTCCGAAGAAAAAAAATGCTGTGTGAGCTGCTGGGCCTGCGGTATCAATCACTCCTTCTGCAGTTATCTTGCTTATTGACTACGTTGATAGTGGCATGCGGCCCAGATGTCAGGAAATCATCAGGAGGAACCATTTTTTTCTTGTAATAAAGGAGGCACTTGCTTGCGTACTGCCATGACCCTGGTGGGTCCCTACTGTCACCCTCTCCACGTACATTCATCTCCTTATTCCTCTCGGTTGTCGACCATGTTGACAACGCCGGAGGGCGGCACCGTGGCGAGCGAACCAAGGCGGAGGACGACGGTGAGGCCTCGGACTGGAACAAACATGATCCAAGGAAGATGCAACAGAGTTTTAGGGTGTGATGTGGCCGCGATGCGTGCGCGACAACACAGCCAACCATGGGAGGCATGCTCCTGTTGACGCTCATTTGGCTTTGGTGGCTGGAGGAAGAAGAGATGAAGAAACAGGATAGACGTTGAATGTCAATCCAACGGTCAAGGTTGGCACAATTGTTTGTTAACTAATCCGACACCACGTAGCATACCTTTTCACAAGAAAAGAAAAAAACGGGCTTGGTCGCCAGATAACATTCCCAAAACTGCCACCGTTTGATCTTACATCGCAACTAAAACTGTCAGGAAAATGCATTCATTTGTCGTCCTCCTCCCAGGGAACGTTCGCCAGATAACATTGCCGAGAATGAAAGACTTGTGAAGGCGTACATAACAAGCTAGTGTACCAGTAAAGAGACGTTGATGACTTTTAGAGAAAAAAGAGACGTGCTCATGTAACTGGTTCGAATCCAAACCTAGACTATATATAGTGCTATGCTACTCTACAAGTAATGAAAATGGCATATCCAACATTCGCTTCTCCTCTTCTCTAGTTACTCTGCCTAGCATCAGAAGCTCCGGCCGCAGCAACCATCTCCGCTGGCTCGTCCACCTGCTCTTTAGCAGGCAATCAAGCAAACAACTAGATGTGCACGAAGTCACCACCCGTACCACCACCTGTGGGTCTCATCACAACGCCGCCGGAACACTCACTATAGTCGGTTGCTCATCGCACCCCGCTGCCGTTGGTGTGGTTCCACTTCTGCAAATCACGTAGAGTCATCCGCCGCGTCTCAACTACAATCCTCACCCCTATCGAGTCTTCTACAAATGCCCAAATCATGGAGTAATAATATGGTTAAGTGTTTCTCCTGCTTCCATTTTCTAATTTTTTAATAGTTTGGTTGATGATCTTCAAATTTGATTCGTGCAGAAAAGGGAAGATTCTTGTGATTTGTATTTATGGGAAGTTGCTGGTATGGGGGAATGGAACTACGTTGATTATTTGGTTAGCCAAGGAATCCCAATACTAGCAGGTTGGGGTGTTGGACAAGTAACTGAAGGAATGGCAGAAGAGGAAGATGCAGAGTAGAAGGTTAAAGATGCAGTTCATCTAATCATGGCCAAGCAACAGCTGCTGAACAACCTTGGCAGCAATGAGGAGATGAAAGAGTTTGTGAAGATAATGGGCAAGATCATTGTGCTTTGTAGGATGATTGTCTCTTTATTTCAAGTGTATGTAGCACTCGTGATGTATTCAGTGGCTATGGCATGAGCACTTTGTTGAAACTAGTAATGAATGAAACCTACTTAGCAGGCTGAGCGTAGTGTTGTGAACATCTAATGATTTTTATTAATGAAAATCGAGGGCTATACCAGTTTGCTAATAAATAAATAAAAGCCGAGGCCCTTTTGCTAATAAATAAATTAGCAGAGGTCCTGTTGGGTCAACTTTGTTCCCATTGGAAGACGAAGAGCAAATTGCAGTCCAATAGCAAACTATGTCATCAAATACAAGTTTCACAGACAAATATGAGTACAACTAAAGAACAATGTCATCATGTTTTAGTCGTCATACAATCACCAAACACAAATCAACATACATAATAATTGATGTTCTCACAAAAAAAAACTAAACAAGAACTTCATCAGGTTTCTGTTTCCATAGCAAACATAATTTCACATAGTAGATAAAAAGTTGTATTCTCACACGCAAATACGACAAAAACAATCTAATCATCATCCACAGCAGCAACGTCAACATCTTCGCCATGTGTATCAGTCTGAATCGTAATCCCCCTGTGCCATCTTCTTCTTCATACTCAATGTCCTCGAACGTTGGCTTCTTATTGATCAACTCTTCTACGTCCCCACCCCGACATGGAATCTTTTTGCCAACCTTATTGATGTGATAGTTCTCAAAGATACTAGGAATATCTGTAGAATCTTCTACATCAGTAGCAGTGTAAACATCAGCTTGTTGTACAACTTCATTAAACAAATTCCTCTGCTCAAACTTTTGCAATACTCTCGAGTCTTTGTTACGTGTAAATGTGTCTTCCAAGGAAAATATTTGTCTTGCTTGATTTGCCAGAATATAAGGCTCATCGGTGTGGTACGCCGCATCGACATTGATGGATTTGAAATAATCATCATCTTTGGGTTTTACGATCCTGGAAAACTGGTTATACCAACGAGAGCAAAACAGAACCACACATCAATGAACCTCGAAACTGGAGATATACTGCAAATGAACAATGTCTGTTATGTTAGCATGCATTTCAGTTGTCATGTCCTTGTGCATATTTGTGCTCACGATGGCACTCTTTTGTGTCTTCCTGCATTCGTCGTGTGCAAGGGTGTTGTAGCGCACATCTCCAACAACGCAAGATTCATAATGTCTTACCCGAGTATCTACAAAATCATTAACTGCCTACCCATCCCCCCACATCTTCTTAACCTATGGTTAGAAAATAGAAAAGATGATCATCTTATGTACTCAATATATTAATAAAATTGATAGTGCAATTCAAAAGCTTACACGGCTCTTCAACCATTTCGCAAATCCACACCTAACTAGTTTGTCAATGTTTCTTGGATTGTGTAACAGTAACTCCTTTTCGTAGATGCTACACAACATAGTGGTCACGTCAAACATCTAAATATATAAGAATGTGCTACAAGTTTAGTAGATTACGATGTATAAGTTGCAGTACTTAGCACTTACTCGATATAAGGTAGAATCTCAGGACAATTATTCAACACATACCAAACCATTTTGTCCAAATCTTTAGGTTTGCCATCTTGTCGACTCTTCCCTGATACTCGAACAGAACAATCGAAAACATTGAGCTCATGATTGTTTTCACCCACCTTTTTGCTAAGCTAATCAGCTGTTTCAATGTATTTTGAGCAGAATGTGAATGATTTTGTAGCAATGTAGGCCTCTGCAATGGAACCCTCGATTCTTGACCAAATTCACCGCTTGCTTATGAACCTTCTGATCTCGTTTGCACAAACTTGTGGTAAGCAGATAATATTGACCACTATTCAACAGTTTTGGATTGGTCTGGTAACTGGACTGCTGCTGTTGTTGATTCCCTTGATTAGATTGCTGGTTAAAACCACCTTGGTTGCCTTGTCCTTGAAAGCCAGAGCTTGAACCGCCACCTCCAAAATTAGGCCTGTGAGAGCCGGGACCTGACCCACCGGACGGGTCATTGTTATTCTGGAAAAACAGGAATTTCTATACTCTCTCATGATGAAGTAGTCTTTCCACATATGACTGGACGGATTCTCATCTGTACCATGCTTTGGGCAAGGCTGATTCATCATCGCCTCAAGGTTGAACTTTGGCCCACCGAACTGGGGATTTGACCCTTTTCCCTTCCGACGCGGATTACTATTCTGTGTATTGGTATTAGCCACAAAATCTGAGCCGCCATCCATCTGCTTGCGTTTACCATTATTGCCTTGACCCGGCGCATTATGCTGCTGTCCTTTGGTGTTGCCATTCTTCTTTCCCTTGCCGGCCTTCTCCTCATCAGACTCTGGGTCCTTAGTACCATCAAAGTCAGCGTACTTGACAAGAGCCGCCATGAGTTCTCCCATGTCATTGAAGTGGCGCTTAAGCCGGGCCAGCTTCTGCTTAAGAGGAAGGAAACGACAATTCTTCTCCAACATCAGGATGGCTGAACCGGCATTGATACTGTCCGATGAGTGGATAACGGTTGAAATCCAGCGTACCCAGTGGGTTGTTGACTCGCCCTCACTCTGTACACAAGAGTATAAATCAAGAATTAACATAGGTTGCTTGCACGTGTCTTTGATTTTTTTGATAAAACGCGACTTCAACTCAGCCCATGACCTGATGGAGTTTGGGGGCAATCCTTTCAGCCAAGTGCGCGCCGGCCCATCCAACATCATGGTGAAGTACTTAGCACATGCAGCTTCACTAACATCTAACATCTCCATGGCCATCTCATAACTCTCATTCCAAGCCTCCGGGGGTTGATCCGCCATGTAGTTAGGCACCTTGCGGGGGCCCTTGAAATCCTTAGGCAAACGCTCATTGCACAACACTGGCATTAAACATGGCACACCAAGGGTTTTAAAGGTCACTCCCGCCTCCACAGACACCGTCGGGTAAGCCGGAGACTGCGGCCAAGCCGCCAACTGAGTCGCCAGCTCAACCTCATGCCGCACCCTGCCCTAGTCCACTAAGGCCTGAGCATCATTACCAGCGCGCGGCGGGTCATGCCTATGAGTTCTCCCATGTCATTGCAATGGCGCTTAAGCCGGGCCAACAATATGCCTGCTTACTGCTCGAAACTGTTGGCGACTCAATATGCCTGCTATAACTCTGGCTTGGACGAGGGGTTGAATGAATCTGTTCATGACTGTATGAATAAGCCTCCTGTTGAGCCACTACTGTCTGGAGAAGCTCACCAGCCCTCCATATCTCCATTGCAGCTGGAGACTCGCCCTCAACAGGGATAGCTGCCAATCGCGTTGCTGTAGCAACCATATTGTCCAGAGGATTAGAATAATGACCCGGAGGCGTCGAGACGTCCTGAAGTGGAGTCAAATTTAAACGAGGCGGGTCCGCGGCTGGTGGCTGAACCGGCGCCCCAGTCGCGGGTGTCTCAACCGCCCGGTTTACCACGGACGGGTGACTGGTTTTTGCCCCAGGAGTGTTAACCAAGTTCCTAGCCTCAAACTCTATGGGTAGACGGGTCTGATGCCTCCTCCTCATGACGGCGTTCAAAGCGTTCTGATCCAAGGTAAGACGGAATGATTCCGCTTGAATCTGCTACGCTTGAGCATCCAAAGCGACTCGTTCCGTTGCCATCGTGGCATTCTCAGCATTGAATTCCTCCTTAGCCCGAGCTATCTCATCTCGCAGTTTTGCAATATCCACCCTATGTTGTGCTTGATTCTCTGGTGTCACCTCCGCGGCCAATAAGATCGCTAAAGCCTCCAAGAGCTCGGACAACACTTGAGCCGGCGGGCGTGCAGAGCTGCCAGCGCCAGTTGTCGTCGCAGCCGTTAAACTGGAGGTCATAGCCGCAACAGTCGTCGGACCAAGCACCGATTGTGTGCCGGCCATGAAGATCACAACCTTGTTCGGCGACTCATAGGAGTCCGAAATACTGTCACCATCGGTACATCCCCCAAGCCTGATTTCCTTTAGTTGATACACCAAATTGGTCTCACCAGTTGAAGATTCGCCATCAGAGTAGATCTCCGTCTCTCCCCTAGACACGGATCCTTCATCGTCATCCACTCCATGGATGAAACCAACAAAGGAACGCTTGATAGCGGCTCGAACCTTGGCGGGTCGCGCGCGCTGAGCCATCTCGATGATGTCGTCGCAAATGTCCGGCTCAGGCCCCGACTCATCAATCTTGCCGATGAAGACATGAATTCCACAAAAGGGGACCCGGTACCCGTACTCGATTGAGCCGGCCTCGGGGCCCCAGCCTAAATCATCGATGTAGAGCTTACCGCGGCGACTCTTTGTCATCCGACCCATGACGTATCTCTTGATCCCTGCAAAGCTGCCCTTCAAGAACTTGAAACCACAGTGCGCTGGCCCCATGGTGGGCGGCAACTGTCATGGATTTGTCATAGCAGATGCCCTAGGATTAGGAGTTAGGTGTGGAGCCATCGCAACTAGGTTAGCTTAAAGGGGTTAAACAGCACAAGAGACACAGAGAGTTTTTTTATCCTGGTTCAGCCCCTCAATGAGGTAAAAGTTTAATCTAGCTGTGGTTGTATTACTCGAGTCTCAATAACCAGGGAGCGAATACACTTGACCCAGTTCTCGGGCGACTGTTTCTTGAGTTAACCCGCCGCCGGGTCACCCCTTTATATAGAGGTTTACGCCCGGCGGTTTATAGAGTCCCGGCTGGCTCATACACAACGTATCCGGCTCGTTAACCAACTAAGCTTGCCTTACAAGTTTAAACGTATGGCTGTTCACACCCGTGGGCCTCAAATCATCCTCGGGTCTTGGGCCTTCAGTAAGCTTTCTTCACGTACCACCATCTTCACATCATCTTGGGCTTCTTTGTCTTTAAACCGCCACCGGCATGACTAGGCCCCTCCTAGGCGGGTCATACCTAGTAGTTATATCCCCGACAGGTATAGTCTGTTCCTAACATAGCCCTTGAAAGTGCCTAGCCGCCTTTCAATAGGGTACATCCAGCCATATTGTACTGGAGATCTAAGTAGTGTCTCATCAGGTAGATGAACAACCAAATGCACCATCACATCAAAGAAGGCTGGAGGATATATCTTCTCAAGGTACCATAAGATAGTTGGTATCTTGTCTTTAAGACGCTTCACAACATATATCCTGATATTTCTACTACAGAGTTCCCTGAAGAATTGTCCCAACTTTGTAACTGCTCTATATAAGTCAGGGCATCCCAATCCTCTAAGGATAACAGGTAAAACCCTTTGAAGTAGGACGTGGTAGTCATGAGTTTTCAACCCTTGTACCTTGCTTCCATCTGCACTGTCTCGCGTTTCAAGGTTGGAAGCAAATCAATGTGGGAATCTCACATGTGATATGACCTTGCAGAATTCTCTTCTTTTACCCTTGTCCAAGACATACACAGCTGGCGCCATATCCCATGATGCACCATGTTCTTTCACCTGCAAATCAGATCTGATACCCAGGTGTGTCAAATCAATCCTAGATTTTAGGTATCTTCCGTCTTGTCTTCAATATTAAGAAGTGTGCCTATAATGTTGACACATATATTTTTCTTGATGTGCATCACATCAAGATTATGCCATAGATCCAAATCTTTCCAATACTCCAAGTCCCACAAAGTGGAGTTGCCAGTAAACAATAATCTCTCCTCTGCCCCGCCACGCTTCCTTTTCCCGCTACCATTACCAGGATGGTTTCCTGGTGTAATATGCCTGACCTTTTGTAATTACTCCCGCAACTCATCGCTGGTGAGCCTCTTTGGCGCATCACGATTTTCATGAGCTGCATCGAACACATGTCTTTAGTATTTTTTTAGGACACAACTTGTCCAATGTAATAGATCTTGTTAAGTATTGGGTACGACAACAGATTCTTTTCACAGCGAACACATGTATTGTAACCGTGTGTCGTTCGCCCTGATATATTGCCCAAAGCCAGACAATCATGGATGCACCAAATTATAACAACATGCAAAAAGAAATTAGCTGGCGGGCTACTATATAGGTCACGAGTGAGAACACCCCTCCATAGCCTTTTAAGTTCCTCCACAAGAGGCTCCATGAATAAATCAAAATCCTTTCCAGGACTTTTTGGACCTCAGATGAGCAAGGCCATCATGTAGTTTGATTCTTTGGTGCAGACATTTGGTGGCATGTTGTAAGGGATAACAAGCAGTGGCCACATGCTATATGTGGCGCTCTGGTGGCCAAATGGGTTGAATCCATCTGTAGCTAAGCCAAGTCTAATTTTTCTCGGCTCAGAAGAAAACTTTCCGTGTTTCAGATTGAAGCTTGTCCGGTCACTACCATAAGATGGATGGATCATTACATTCCGATCTCTGTAATCCTGGTTCCCAGAATGCCACAGTACATCCTCTCTTGTTTGAGCATCATGAAACAACCTCTGCAATCTTGGTATAACTAGAAAATGTCTCAGAACCTTACGAGGAATCCTCTTCATAGCATTGCCTCTTTCCATCTTGATGATTTGCATTTTGGGAATTCACTTAAGTTGGCATAATCCTTCGGGAACAGAACACAATTATTCTCACAAACATGGATCATATTGTATCCAATTCCAACTACACGAAGGAAATTCTTCATTTTACTGTAGGTGTGTGGCAGCTCACACGCATCTGGGTAAGATTTGTGGAAAGCAGCCAACATCGCATCGAATGATTTGTTGGTCATCCACTCACATGTCGATACCTGAAGAAAGGTGACCATAGCTGAGAATATTGACAACTTATTTCATGTGGTGACTGCCATATTGCATTGTTCGAACATGCGGGCCCACAGTTTTTCTTGTGCAGGTGTAAGTTCTCGAAATGCGTGAGCATTTCGTAGCATTGTTTCAATGTTGGTCAAAATCACTGGCTTCGCTGCCACCTCCTTCTCCTCCTCTTCCTCCTGAGCATCAGGCAGATCAAGATGGTGATCTGCTGCTTCCACATAGTCAGTAACATTGACGTTCATAGCTTCACCATGATGAAACCACCTAGTATATGTGACCGACATCCCATACAAGTGTAGTTGATTTTGCACAGTTGACTGGGCTCTTGAAACTGAATTCATACAACTGCTACACGGGCAGCGCACATCTAATTTCGGACCACTATACTTAGCTATGATAAAGTTCATGAAGTTTTCAACCCCCTCAACATATGTAGGGGAGAATCGTCGAACATAAGTTATCCAAGTCATGTCCATTTGTTAGACATGCAAATTAGTTCTTCTACTAGATATTACAGGAAAAAACATTTATGGTTTTTATAAAGTCAAGAGAAAAAAATACCTAGGTCAATGTCTAAAGCTATGGCAAGATATTTGGACAAGCAGATCTAGGTAACAAAATATATAAGCTAATTCCACAAACAGATTGAGTGCCAAATTATGCCAGGCTATTTTAGCAATTAATGAGTCCGAGCACACAACCATCGAAGGTCATCTCAGCAACAAAGATTGAGTGTAAAACAGGGTTGAGATATTTCACCTAACAGATTGGCTACTAGACCATGGCAATCTACTTCACAATACATACATGTTCCTAAAATATGGCATGGTATTTTAGCAACTAATCGAGCGCGGCTTCCCGTCTCAGCGAAGTAGATTGAGTGCAGAACAGGGCAAGGAAGCTTCTTATGCAGAGCATATTGACTGTAAACTATTTCGACAAGCAGTGAGATTAAGAACGTCTATCAGCTAACATTCAACACTACCCGACATGCACGAGGCCTTAGTCTAGACTGTGTGTACCATGGGATAAGCTGACCGTCGTGCCTCTCCACAAGGGCATCGCCAGCGGTGGCAGCTCGGCTGGCGGTTGCCAGTTTTTGAGAGCGTACTGTGGGAGTGAGAGGATCATCATGCATCCCCTCGACGAATCATGGCGCTGATGTGATAACCCACAAGTATAGGTGATCGCAACAGTTTTCGAGGGTAGAGTATTCAACCCAAATTTATAGATTCGACACAAGGGGATCCAAAGAATATTTGCAAGTATTAGCAGCTGAGTTGTCAATTCAACCGCACCTGGAGATTTATTATTTGCAGCAAAGTTATCAGTAGCACAGTAATATGATAGTTTTGATAGTAGTGGCAACAACAATAGTAACAGTAACAGGGATAGCAATAGTTTTGTAGCAAGTGCAGCAGTAACAATAGCAGTAGTAACTTAGCAAGATCAATATAAGATAAATTCATAGGCATTGGATCACTGATTTGTTGGATGATATTCATCATGTGACATTCATAACCTAGGGCGATACGGCACTAGCTCTAGTTCATAAATATAATGTAGGCATGTATTTCGTAAATAGTCATACATGCTTATGGAAAGAACTTGCATGACATCTTTTGTCCTACCCTCCCATGGCAGCGGGGTCCATATTGGAAACTAAGGGATATTAAGGCCTCCTTTTAGTAGAGAACCGGAACAAAGCATTAACACACGGTGAATACATGAACTCCTCAAACTATGGTCATCACCGGGAGTGGTTTTGGTTATTGTCACTCTGGGGTTGCCGGGTCATAACACATAGTAGGTGACTATAACTTGCAAGATCGGATCTAGAACATGAATATAATGATGAGAACATAAATGGTTCAGATCTGAATTCATGGCACCTGAGCCCAAAGTGTCAAGCATTAAGCATGGCAAAGTCATAGAAACATCAATATCAGAACATAATGGATACTAGGGATCGGCCCTAACAAAACTAACTATATTACATGATGATTCTCATCCAACTCCTCACCGACCAGCGAGCCTACGAAGGAATTACTCACTCCCGATGGGGAGCATCATGGAATTGGCGATGGAGAAGGGTTGGCGCTGACAAAAAACGAAGACCCCCCTCTCCGGAGCCTCAAACGGACTCCAGATCTGGCCTCCCGAGGAAGAATAGGAGGTGGTGGCAGCTCCGTCTCGTAGACCGTGATAATTCTTTTACCCTCATTTTTTTCTCGGTGAATATGAATTCATAGTATTAAGGTTGGCGTCTGCGGGGCCACTAGGAGGGGACAACCCACTTGAGCGCGCCAGGAGGGGGGGGGGGGGCGCCCTGGTGGGTTGCCCACTCAGGTGCCCCCTCCGGTGGTTCTTGGCTCCGGTATTTTTCTTTTATTATATAAAAAATCCACGCAAAGTTTCGTTTCATTCCGAGAACTTTTATTTCTGCACAATAACAATACCATGGTAGTTCTGCTGAAAACAGCGTCAGTCCGGGGTTAGTTTCATTCAAATCATGCAAATTAGAGTCCAAAACAAGAGGAAACGTGTTAGGAAAAGTAGATACGTCGGAGACGTAACATGATGTAACGACACGACGGGGAGGGCAGCTTTGGCGGAGCGAATGGAGTAGATGGGGAGCGATTTGGGGGATATTATTGGCTAGTTGGCCGAATGGGAGTTGAATTTGGGATTTGGGGGGAATTTTCGCACGATGGGCGGGGGGTTTGGCGCATGGTCGGTTTCTCCAAATGCGGTCCCATGTGTCAGTGAAGGGGCAAGCTGAGCGCATTCCGTTTGGGTGAGCGGTGTGCAAGGCCGACCGTGTGAGGGGTGCAATGCGACTGCGACAGTGTATCACCATCTCCTTTTGAACTTGGTGCTTCGCGCGATCCATCAATACTAATCCCGACTAAAAGGGCGCGGCCGGGTCTTTTCCCGTGTGATATGCTAGGGGTTTGGCTTAACAAACATAGTGAGAGAAAGATGTGAAATGCATGAATGTGTGGTGGACATACTATTGGAGGGCCTATGTGATGCCCCGAGACTGATGCGCGAGGTGTCTTCCAGTTATTTGCTGCCGTTGCCATGTCATTTGCTTGCGTGTTGCACCTTGCCATGTCATCATGTGCATTTCATATGCATAGTTTTTCAAAACTTGCATCCGTTCGTAGTTGCCCATCTCCCAGTTCTCCCCGTTGTCCGTTCTGAGCCCAGACACACTCCCACGCGCCCGCGGCACCTCCGAATATTTATTTTATAAGTGGCCAGAAAATGTTCTCGGAAAGGGTTGAAACTTGACGTGTGGTCTTATTATAGTGTAGGTAGACCGCCTGTCAAATTTTCGTTCCATTTGGAGGTCGTTTGATGCCCCAACGGTTAACCGCGTTAACCGTCGGACCCCTCTCTCCTTGCAGCCCAGCACCCCTCCACAACAGCCCACTAGCTCATCTAAACCCCCTCCATGTTCTTCGTCGTTGGATCACGATCATGTGGCCGAAAACCACACATCAATAGCCCTCTCCTAGCTTCGAGAATCCATATAAACACCTCTCCAGTCCAAATTTGGAAACCCTAGTCCATTTCCTCGTTTTCCGCGCCCCTCCACGGTTCCTCGCGCAGCCGGACGTGTCCGCGCTGTCGCCGGACGCGTCCACCACCGCAGTCACGTCGCCCGTCCAATCAGAGGCCGCCACGTCAGCTCCATCGCCGCCTCCAACGAACCCGCAACCCGCTTGAGCCCGGGGTAGGCCCGCCCAGGCCCGAGCCGCCGCCAACCCGCACGCCTTGGCTCCGCTCCACCGACCTCGCCGTCGTCGGACTTCGCCCCGCCGTCGCTGAGGCTCTGCCTCGCCGCCCGCACCAATCCCCACCGCCGCCACGATCCCCGTCACCTAGCACCATCGCTCCGCCTCGCCGGCGAGCTCCCCGTCGGACCACCCGCCAGTCCGAAGCAGGAGCTCCCGGGCACCGCGCCCCGCCGTTCAAAGCCCTCGCCGTCATCGATCTCCGCCGCACGCCCGGATCCAGCGAGCCGCCACTCGGATTTGCCCGATCCCGCCGTCGGCCTCCTCCCCGGCCGTCCCTCGCTGGAGGTCGTGCTCCCGTCGCCGGTCCCCTACTCTGGATCGAGCGAGTGCTCGATCTGCCGCCGCAGCGGCCGCCCGCGTCGGCCCGGCCGAGCCGTGACCCCGAGCCAGCCTGCCTCCTCTCCCCTGTCCTGGGCCGAGCCCGTCTGGTGAGATCCGGCCCAGTGCTCTGTTTTTTTCTGTTCGGCGTTTTTTTTCCAATTTTTCCAGAGTTAGCATATTTACAGCTTAGTCCCTAATTCCAGCATCATGTTGCCTTATTGTGAGTGTGATAACTTTGTGCACATAGATCCAAATGAAGCATATATATGATATGCCAAAATGTTCGTCTCTCTGTGCTCTACATGATGGCTGCATTTTCATGCATGTTAGTGTTTATCTTGATGCCTTAATCCCTGCTACAAAAGTGCTAAATGCTGTTAATTGCTGAAACTTGATATAACTTGCTGATTTGTCTTTTTCATATCTTTTTGTGTGATTTTTGGTTGAGCATCATGTCAACATGTTTTAGGAGCACAATCATGTCATATTTGCTGTGGTGAAATCCACTTTTCATGATAAATCCACTTTTCATGATAGGCCTTGTGGTAGTGCAACAAGCTTGCAAAGTGACCTACTCGCTGTTTGATGTTTCCTGAGACTTGTTAAAAACTGCTAAGTCTGAAACTGCTATATTATGATGCCATGTTTGCTTGATGCTACAGTCATATCCATGCATGTTTTGGAATGTCCAATGATCATGTCTTTAAGTCCATGTTATGCTAAATCCATCCATGTCCTTGTTTGCAATTATAGGTTGCTGTAGCTTGTCTCTTTCTTGCTCTCAATTTGTCATTATGATAAATTTGTCAGCCTGTCAACAACATGTTCAATTTGGCAAAGCTTGTTGTAATTAATCTATGCCTCCTATGGAGTTGTGCCAATGGAGTTATTTGGAGTATGCCATGCCTGTGACATGTTCATGACCTTTGCATGCTTATTGGAATTACTATGCTTGCTGTTATGTGTCTCCGAAGGCAGCATCATGATAATGTTGTTGTTGCATTCCCAGATTTTCACTAAGTCTGAGAATCTGCTATTTCATGTTAGCATCTTGTTTTGAAGAATGCCATTAACATGTTGCTCCCATGTATATGCCATGTTGTGTTCCTTGAGCTCCATGTTATGTTCTAGCATGTCATTCTTTTGCTTGCCATGTTCTTGTGATGTAGCTTATTTATTTCTTGCCTCCAACATATCAACATATTAATTCCGCTCATGTATATGCTCTGATTTCCACTAACTCATAATCTGGGATATAAAGTTTGCTTGTTGCCTTGATCATGTTGGATTACTCTTCATGCCTATGAATCTGATCCTTATTGTTATTTGAAGCATGTAATCTGTACTTTGAGCTCATGCCATGCTTATGCCTATCTTGTACTTGTAGCATGTTGTTTTGATGCTCGCAATATGCCTAGTTGCTGTTTTGGATAGCTTGTCCTTTAAACTTGTTTCGTGTGTATGTGTTGAACCGTTGCTCCGTTTTGAGCATGCTCTATATGAAACTTGGTTGGTTTTGTATGTAGATGCATCATGTCATGTTGCATACATGTTTTGAGAGTGTGTGCTTGATGTTTGAATGCATTTTGCATTAATGCCATGTTTAACTTGTTTTGCTCATATCTTCTAGGCCGTAGCTCCAAATTAAATGAACTTTATATGTAACTTGACTAGAAAATCATGTAGATCATCTTGGTGCATCTTAACTTGAAGTTTAACAACTTTAACATAATGCTTGTTCAGATCTGGACCAATTTCGAGATTTGCAAATAAGGACTTACCGGAATTGTTATATGTTGCTTCCGGCCTCATTTAAACTTGCTTGGTTGTGTTGTTCTTGTATGCATCATCTCTTGCCATGAGTTGCATCATGTATCCTTGTCATGCATCATACTTGATTGAGCATCATGTCTTGTTATGTGTTGTGTGTTTATCGTGTTATTTGCTTCTTCTCGTTAGTTCCTGTTCCATTGCGATCGTGAGGATTCGTTCGACTACGCTTGGTTCGTCTAGGTGGCTTCATATTCTTCATGGACTCGTTCTTCTTCCTAGCGGGATTTCAGGCAAGATGACCATCACCTTGGATCTCATTACTATCATTGCTATGCTAGTTGTCTCGATGCTATTGCTATATGTCACGCTGCCTATCTATTGTTGTCAGCCTCTCATTGTTGCCATGAAAACCTCTAACCTTTGACACCATCCCAGCAAACCGTTGTTTGGCTATGTTACCGCTTGCTCAGCCCCTCTTATAGCATTGTTAGTTGTAGGTGAAGATGAAGATTGCTCCATGTCAGAACTTGAATTGTTGGAATATCACAATATCTATTACTATAATTAATGCACCTGTATACTGGGCAATGGGTCGAAGTTGGCGTTTTGCTCGGTGTTTTGTTCCACTCATGCCACCTTAAGAACCGATAAACCGGTGTTATGTTCCTTGAGTTTGCGTTCCTAACACGGTTGGGGGTATGGGACCCCCTTGACAGTTCGCTTTGAATAAAACTCCTCCAGCAGGGCCCAACCTTGGTTTTAATTTGCAACATAATAAAAACTTATTTAATTAATTAGCATAGGGGGTCGCACCCCCGGGGATTCTTTTCCACATACAGGGGGCCAGTGCTGATGATGTTGGTCCCAAACTAGAGCCACATGCGGTGCCACCCAGTTATCTGGGGTCTTCGGTTGCTGTACGTAGTGCTCATCCGGTCGTGGCCTGACATGAAATACGCGCGGCTACTATCAGGGTGTTGGCACGCCGGGAGGTCTTGCTGGACTTATTTTACCATTGTTGAAATGTCTTGTGCACTGAGATTCCGAGTCTGATCGGGTTGTCCCTAAGATAAGAGGTTTTACCTCTACTGATCGTGAGAGCTTGTGATGGGCTAAGTTGGGACACCCCTGCAGGGTTATGATCTTTCGAAAGTCGTGCCCACGGTTATGTGGCAGATTGGAATTTGTTAATGTCTGGTTGTAGAAAACTTGACAGAGGATCCGAAATAAAATACACCAACTGTCAGGGATATTACTATCAGGAACAAACCGGCAGGAGGGTCCGGTTTACGTTATTAAGATTATGTTATCAGAAGCCCAGTGGAGTATGTAATATAAAGTTATAGCCTACGGAGGTTAGGGGCCCATGTATAAGGCCCATGATTTGTAAACCGTCATGCCATGTAACTTGGGATGTAAGATAGAAAGAATAGAGACCGAGGCGGACACATTTATGAGCCGGCCTCGGGACTCTGTAAACCGGGCCGAGCGTCGCCTCTTATATAAAGGGACGACCCGGCGACGGTTCAGGACAAGAAACAACAGCTTGAGACACAGGCAAAGCGGATTCACTCCCTGGTCATCGAAGCCCAAGCAATACCACACCAAACTAGACGTAGGCTTTTACCTTCATCGAAGGGGCCGAACTAGTATAAACTCCCTGTGTCCTTCTTCCGCTTTAACCCCTTTAAGCTAACCCGGGCGATGGCCTCACGACTAAGTCCTTTTGCTAGGACATCTGTCGTGCTAAATCCACGACAGTTGGCGCCCACCGTGGGGCTATCGCACGATGGTTTCGAGTTCTTGAAGGGCATCTTTGAAGGGCTCAAGGGTTACGAAGTGGGCCGGATGACCAAGAGTCGTCGCGGCCGGATCTACATCAACGATGCAGGCTGGGGCCCCGAGGCCGATTCAATCGAATACGGGTACAGGGTCCCCTTCGGCAGCATCCACGTCTTCATCGGCAAGATCGGCGAACCGGGGCCTGAGTCGGACATCTTCCCAAACATCGTCGAGCCGGCTCAGCGTACGAGATCAGCCCGGATTCAGCCCGCTGTGAAGAACGTTTTCGTCGGAGCAGTGCATGGAGTACAAGCCGAGGACGGATCGGATTCTGGTGGCGAGACAGTTGTTTATTCCGGCGATGAATCTTCATCCAGAGAGACCGAATCTTTGTATCTATTGCAGGACGGCCGGTTTGAGGGTGTGTCCGATGGCGATAGTATTCCGGACCCCTTCGATCCGCCAAACAGGGTTGCTATTTTCATGGCCGGATCACAACCCATGCAGCAGCCCTCGACGACTGGGGCGTTAACCTCTGAGGCAATGTGAGGCAGATCTGGAGACCTTCCCCCGTCGCCCTCTGATGTCCTATCCACCCTAGTCGATACCTTGACAGCACTCGCGACAGCAGAAGTAGCCCATGCCGACAAGGAGCAGCATGATGCAGAGATCGCTCAGGTGAAGGGCCGGATTGAGCAAGCTAAGTTGGATCTGGCCGCGGAGAAGGCTAGGATGGCTATGAGACAGGCAGAGCTGGATTCTCAAGCTTTCCGGCTCAGGTTAGATCAGAACGCCTCGCAGGAGGTGATGAACAGAAGACAACGATCTCGTTTGCCACCGGTTTATGAGGCAAGGAATCTCTTTGGCACACCAGGAGCAGGAACCAGTAACCATCCAGAGGTAAACCGGGGAGGAGCCCCGGGGACGGGCGCGTCAGTTCAGCCACCAGCTGCGGAGCCAAATCCCCAAGTTGTGCTGACACAGCATGTGCCCACCCCTCCCGGTCATTATTCTAACCCGTTGGACAACATCATCGCCGCCGCTTCACGGCTGGCCTCCCTTCCCATTGAGGGGACGTCCCCCATAGCAATGGAGGCACGATGGGCCAAGGATCTACTGGACACGGCGCTAACTCAGCAGCAAGCTTATTCCTATAGCCGGGAGAGGATTTATTCAACCCCCCGCCCGAGCCGGAGTTACACGAGGCATCTGGATGAACCGGCTGTATCTAGCAGTGCGCGGAGACGGCACCGACAGAGGTAGGAAAATCCGATAGGAGCAGGAGCACATGCCCAAGAGTTGGTGGACCAGGCCAGGCATACTGCCCACAATGACACCCGTCAAGCAACACCGGTTCACCCCACCACCACAGAAACGGGAATCATGTCCAGTTCCTTGGGGGTGCAGTGTCTCATCCCCGCTTTACGGAACGTGAAATTACCCAAAGACTTCAAAGGTCCGCGCAAGGTACCCAATTACACAGCGGATCTGGCTCCAAAGGCGTGGGTTGAAAGCTATGAGATGGCTATGGAGATGCTTGATGTGGACAAAGCTGCATGCACCAAATACTTCACAATGATGCTTGAGGGCACGGCCCAGACACGGCTAAAGGGTTTGCCACCTAACTCCATCGAATCATGGGGTGAATTGCGTCACCGGTTTATCAATAATTTCAAAGACACGTGCAAGCAGCCGATGTCCGTTGTTGATTTAGCGGCATGTGTTCAAGGACAGCAAGAGACCACCGGCAGTTGGGTGCAGCGAGTGTCCGAAATCTTGCACTCCTCCAATAGCATCAATCCAAGTACGGAGATAGTAACCTTGGAAGGGAATTGTCGGTTTGAGCCTTTGAGGCAGAAGCTGGGACGGCTCAAACGGGATTGCAACGACATGGGAACGCTCATGGGCGCTTTGGTAAAGTATGGAGACTCTGATAACACCAAGTATCCAGATGCAGACGGAGACAAGTCCGGGAAGGCGAACAAAAACGGTAAATCGGTGCAGGCCAATCCGGCGGGCACAGGGTACAATGGCAAGCGTAAAGCGGAGGGCAGCTCATACTTTGTGGCCAATACCAACGCCCAGGACAACGGGCAGCGCCGCAAGGGTGAACCGCCCCCACGCAGCAGGAGGCCACCTATCAATCTAGATCGCCAGTTGAACATGCCTTGCCCAAGGCACGATACGGAGGAAAACCCGGCTACACATCTCTGGAAAGACTGTTATATTATGCAAGAGTTTATGAAACAGGCCAAGTATAACCACGCCCCCCCGACGGGTCAGGTCCCGGTTTTCAAGGTCTGGGTTATCAGGGTGGTGGATCCGGATCAGGATACCACGGCGGTAACAATAACCACAATGGCAACAATCAGCATCAACATAACTAGCAACATGGTCAGGGTGGATACAACAACCAAGGGAATCAACAGCGTCAGCAGCAGCAGCAATCCGGATATCAGAATAATCCGAAGGAGCTAAGCAGTGGGCAATATCATGTTTTCACCACAAGTTTGTGCAAACGGGATCAAAAGGTTCTGAAGAGAGCAGTACACTCTGTTGAACCGGTGATACCACGTTTTTTGCGTTGGTCTGAGCAACCCATTGTATGGAGCAGAGAAAATCACCTGCCATGGGTTGATAATCCGGGTCAGTTGGCCCTGGTGGTGGCACCACAGGTGGGTGGTTATAAGTTCACAAAGGTGCTTATGGATGGAGGCAGCAGCATCAATATCCTATACTATGAGACTTTTCGACGTATGGGGTTGACAGATAAGAAGCTCCGACAGTCCAACACAGTGTTCCATGGGGTGGTGCCCGGTAAATCAGCTTATCCGGTTGGAAAAATCGATCTGGAAGTTACCTTTGGGGATGAGCGTGACTCTAGATCAGAAACTATGACCTTTGAGGTTGTAAAGATCAGGAGCCCATACCATGCTCTGTTTGGGAGGCCGGTTTACGCCAAGTTCATGGCTAGGCCGTGTTACATTTATCTGCAGCTCAAGATGCCAGGCCACAAAGGAACTATCACGGTTCATGGGAGCCGTAAGATTGCATTGGAGTGTGAGGAAGGAGATGTGGCGTACGCTGAGGCGGTTTGCGCTACGAAAGAGCTAAAATTCTATAAGGACAATGTTGATCCGGCAGATATGTCCCCGCTGAAAAATCCAACTATAGAGCATGATTCGACGTTGAAGTTCAAATCAGCCGAGGAGACTAAACATGTGGACTTTGTTCCGGGCGACTCATCCAAGCAGTTCACTATCAGTGCTAACCTAGACCCCAAATAGGAAAGCACGCTCATCGAGTTCATCCGTGAGAACCGGGATATCTTTGCATGGAAGCCTTCTGACATGCCAGGTATACCGAGGGAACTCGCTGAGCACAGTCTTAATATTGATCCGAAGTTTAAACCGGTCAAGCAGTATCTGCGCTGCTTCAATGAGGAGAGGCGCAAGGCTATAGGTGAAGAAGTGGCTAGGCTCTTGGCCGCAGGCTTCATAGTTGAGGTGTTTCATCCAGAGTGGTTGGCTAATCCGGTACTGGTGCTCAAGAAAAATGGAACATGGAGGATGTGTGTTGATTACACAGACTTGAACAAAGCTTGCCCAACTGATCCTTTTGCTCTCCCCCGTATTGATCAAATTATCGATGCTACGGCGGGATGTGAGCGGCTAAGTTTTTTGGATGCATATTCAGGTTATCATCAGATCAAGATGGCAGTTAAGGACCAGGAGAAAACAACTTTCAATACTCCCTTTGGAGCCTTCTGCTACGTATCCATGCCTTTTGGGCTCAAGAGTGCCCAAGCAACCTATCAGCGTTGTGTGCAGAACTGCCTACAAGGGCAGATTGGAAGAAATGTCCATGCATATGTTGACGACATTGTGGTGAAATCCAGGAAGGAGGAGACAATGATAGATGATTTAAAAGAAACCTTTGATAACCTCCGAGTTTATAAAATGATGCTCAATCCGGAGAAGTGCGTCTTTGGTGTTCCGGCGGGCAAGCTCCTTGGATTCTTAGTGTCAAACAGAGGGATTGAAGCTAATCCGGAGAAGATCAAGGCAATCACGTCTTTGGCTAAACCGGCATGTATCAACGATGTCCAGCGCGTGGCGGGTCACATTGCGGCACTAAGTCGTTTCATCAGCCGTTTAGGAGAGAAGGCGATCCCGCTCTATCAGATGATGAAAAAGACGGACCGGTTTGTCTAGAGTGACGCTGCAAACACTGCGTTCAAGGATCTGAAAAGGCAATTGGCAGAACCACCAGTTCTTGCTGCCCCAGTTGACAATGAGCCGCTACTGTTATACGTGGCCGCCAATGCCCGTGCAGTCAGCCTGGCCATCGTGGTGGAGCACAAAGAGGCAGGTAAAGAATATCCGGTTCAATGCCCGGTTTACTACGTCAGTGAGGTACTCATCGAGTCGAAACAGAGGTATCCACACCGGCAGAAGTTAGTATATGGAGTGTTCATGGCAAACCGGAAGTTGAAGCACTATTTCCAGGGCCACCCAATCACGGTAGACGCAGTCGCAGGATACTTCAAGGGGTACCAGGTGGATCACATAGACCGTCGAAAAAATGAAGCAGCCGATACGTTAAGCCGGCTGGGCTCTCAATGTAAACCGGTTCCACCTAATACTTTCTTGGATGAATTGCATAATCCATCAGTGCAGATACCTTCAGAAGAGGACTTGGCTGTTCCTGATCCGGAAGCACAGTTGGTCGCAGCACTTCACGTCATTCCAGATTGGACACTCCCTTACTTGGCCTACATGAGCCGAGGTGAGTTGTCGGAGGACGAGATCGAGGCCCGGCAGATAATCCGGCGGTCTAAATCTATGACTATCATCAATGGAGAACTTCATCACCGCAGCGTTTCTGGGGCATTTCAACGGTGTGTATCATCAGAGGAAGGCTACGATATTCTTCGAGAGATTCATGAAGGGGATTGCGGTCATCACGCCGGTTCAAAATCCTTAGTAGCAAAAGCTTTTCGTCATGGGTTCTACTGGTTGACGGCTCACGCCGACGTAGAGGACTTGGTCAGAAAATGTGATGCTTGCCAGAAATTCTCACGGTGTGCTCATATACCGGCGCAGGAGCTGAGGATGATTCCAATTACTTGGCCATTTGCGACTTGGGGGCTTGATATGGTTGGACCCTTTAAGAGATCCCAGGATAAGAAAACCCACCTGTTGGTAGCAGTGGACAAATTCACAAAGTGGGTTGAACTAGAGCCTGTCAGTAAGTGTGATGCGGCAACAGCGGTTCAGTTCATCAAAAAGGTGACTTTCCGGTTTGGCTTTCCACACAGCATTATAACTGATAATGGCACCAACCTATCCAAAGGGGATATGGAAGAGTTCTGTCAAAGAGAACACATTCGCCTTGATGTATCATCAGTAGCTCACCCTCAGTCCAATGGCCAAGCTGAGAGAGCCAACCAAGAAATCTTGAGAGGCATCAAGCCCCGTCTTATGGTTCCTTTGCAAAGAACACCGAGTTGCTGGGTAGAGGAGTTGCCTTATGTCCTATGGAGCATCAACACTACGCCTAACGGATCTACAGGGTACACGCCTTTCTTCATGGTATATGGTGCTGAAGCGGTCCTCCCTAGTGATATCCGGCATGACTCACCACGGGTGGCGGCTTACGTTGAAGCGGATAATGAACAAGCAAGACAAGACAGCTTGGACCAGCTGGACGAGGAACGGGACATGGCAGCAGTGCGATCAGCGATTTATCAGCAAGACCTGCGCCGGTACCATAGCCGCCGGGTCAAGACCAGGACGTTTCAGGAAGGAGATCTGGTGCTCCGGCTCATCCAAGACCAGACAGATATGCAAAAGCTATCCCCGCCTTGGGAAGGACCCTTCATGGTCAGCAAAAACCTGCACAACGGATCATACTACCTTGTCGACGTTCGAGAACATAAGGACTCACGTATGGCAGAAGAGGAGACCAAGCGGCCGTGGAACATTGCTCTTCTTCGACCATACTACACTTGAGCCATTGGCTCCGCTTTATGTACAATGTATATATTATGATTAATAAAATAAACTGGCGCCCCCGGTACACCGGGGAATCAGCCATCTTTTTCGAAAAAAGAGTATCACATGGGGGCTTCGAAAGAAACCCTCCATGGCCTCTTAAACCGGCGGCCTTGATAGAATCAAGGAATCAGCCGTGTTCCTTACACAAAGGAGTATCACATGGGAGTTTCCAAAGAAGCTTTCCATGGCCTCCTAAACCGGCGCCCTTGATAGAATCAAGGAATCAACCGTGTTTCTTTATGCAAAGGAGTATCACGTGGGAGTTTCCAAAAAAGCTTTCCATGGCCTCCTAAACCGGCGCCCTTGACAAATCAAGGAATCAACCATCTCATCTATACGAACAAGAGTCACATGGGGGCTTCCGCGGGCAAGGAAGTTTTCCCCATGGTCTCTTGAGCCGGCGGTGGTATGAAGCCCATCATAAGAGCACTGCTCTGGTTGCTTCGGCAATTTCCACATGATGATGAGGGGTAAAAGAGAGTTTTGGTGCCTAACCCAGCTCAAACATATGCCCCGATGAGCAAACGGCTCACACACTACCTGGGGGCTCGCATCGAGTTGAATACCCTTGTTGTGAACATGGCTTGGAAGCCCGGTGCATGCACCTAAAACCCCGGATTAACCTGCCTGCATCAAGTAAATCACGCCGTCTAGGTAAACCTGGTATGACCCGTCGAACCTGTCACAAGTCAATCCTTTGGGACCCTGAACTTGGTCACGTTAAATTGACGATCATCGAGTTGATTACCCGAAGACAAAAGCTTTACGAGATTTTGAAGCATTGGGTAGCTATGTCATCGATGATTTGGTTAAGGATTGCGGAGCATCTTGACAGGCTTTGCTAAAATGGTTAATGACAGTAGCCTAGCAGCTCATAAAAAACCTCGAATTTGGAGCCTGGCAGCTCGTAAAAAGCCTCGACTACATGGTCTTATTTGCTCAAAAACCTTATTTTTATTTTTTATGTTTTTACAAATCTTTGTCTTCAATGTCATTGGTTTTCTAACCAAGTCCATTGATCCGAGACTGGACAACTACAAGGTTGACCATATGTCTACAGAGTTAAAAGTCTGGGTCATGAACACCAGCGAGAGTCAAACCGGCGTTCATCGTAACCCGGATCAACTATCATACTAAGCCGACAAGAGAGCCAAGGGCTTCATCAACACCCGCGCTTTAAAATATTCCCACCGGGTTAAGGTCTACAAGCACACTTAATCACATGTATGGGATATGTTTGTGTTTTATATGCAGTTTAAAGCTATGTATTTGAAACATGAGTCAGGGCAGTATAATCCGTCCGGTGGTAAATCGACAGGACATCTTTTAGCATTGTTTATGCATGCACATGTAATATAAGCTGTTAAAGCATTACAAACAGAAGATAAATTGGGGAGTGCCAATCAAAATAATACCATAACAGTGGGACAAAGGCAGTATCTCAACTATTCTATTACAAGGTGCGTGCAGGCCCAAATGAATCAAAGTTTCTTGCAAAGTATTCAACATCTAAAAATTAAACCGGGACGGTTTAGGATTTTTCTTCAGCACGCTGTGAAGGCTGATGATCAGCTTGCTCCGGATCTTCGTCGACCTCTGGCAGCTGCTGGAAATCAGGAGTGCTCCAGTCAATCTTGGAGAGGGCACAGAAATATACTTCATCATTTATAAGATCTGACGGGTCAATGTCAGGAGCGAAGGTATGCTTACGAACGGGTGGGATTAGATTTTCGGTGTCATAAACCAGCCTCTCCACCCGCGTATTCTCTAGATCGTAACCCGGATGATACCTTGTTAAATCCGCTTTGTCAGCAAGCTTACTGGCAAGAGGGCGCATGTCTTTGGTTAAAGAACGAAGATCTTCAGAAGAGAAGGCTGACCCGTCCTCTTTCATGCTGGGGTAGCCATTCATGGCCTCCGCCGGATCAAAATCGGGGACCCATGCCTTGGCCCGGGTTAACGCCATGAGAGAGCCAGCTCGTGCAACAGATTTCTTCACCTCAACAAGTCGAGCAGGCAAGACAGATAGTTTCTCCAGAGTGGCTTGGATGGTGGTCGGCGCCGGTTTATTATGCGACATAGCACCGATAGCCCTTTGAGCACCGGAGTAGAGTTGCTCCACCAGTGTATAAGCAGCCTTCAGTTTCTTCCGAGAATCATCTCCAAGATGAGTTATGCGCCTCCCTATATACAATTGCCGAGTTAAACCGGAGCAGGATAAGATTGCAAAGGATACAAACATATGAAGTCAGATACTCACCAAAGATAGCGGATGTCATATCATCTATATGCCGTTTCAACCCGGATAGCTCCTGCGTCACCGGATTGAGAGCAGCTTCAGCATCCTCCGCTCTTTTTTCTAGAGCATCCCTTTGCACCTCCCATGTGGACTGCTCCGCTTCAAAATCTTTCTTGAGTTTTTCAATGTTAGCTAAAGCAAGGACAAGTTCTTCCTTAGTTTTGGTTGAAGCAGTTTCATGGAAGGCCAAGCTATTCCGGAGCTCAGTTGCCTCCGAAGTCCTCCGGTTCAAGTGAGCCTGCAGGAAAAGGAAACGTGTTAGAAGAACAGGTCAATCAAAGTCTCAAGCACATAACAAGTTATGCACTCGACACTTGGGGGCTAATGTACAATTGAAGTAAAAGAAGGCAAATGTTTCATACAAGTCCCAAGCACATAAACAAGTTATATCCTTGACACTTGGGGGCTAATGTACGTTCATTCTCAGTTATAAGAGAAGTCCCGGTTCACTTACAGTGAAGTAAACCGAGACTTGAGGGCTACTATGGCCTAAAGGTATAATTGCAAAATACAATCATAAATGGAAGGCAAAAGGAAAGAAAGTTACCTCAAATTTCTCCTTCATCATATTGACTGAACCGGCCTCATAGTCGCGGCTGGTGAAGAGCCGGTTCAGATACCCAGAGTGGAGCTCCTGGGCACTAAGCTGAGTATAACTTGACAAGTCTGTGCTCCACTTGCCTTTATCTTGCTGAAGTTTTTCCTCCTTGGCAGTATGTCTAGCCAAGACAACAGGCTCTGTGGGAGCAGAGAAGCCTGTCCCAGTTATCTCAACATCTTCTGTCGAGGCAGCGGTTGGCTGGAGAGGATCAGCAGTGCGCACCGGACTAACAGGAGCCGGGCTAGCTCGAGGAGGGCTAGCCCGGACAGGGCTTGCCGGTTCAGTAGTATTCTCCATAGCATCACCCCCCGGAGCAACAAGGTCTTCATGATCCATAGGGGAGGGATCATCATGCTGAACTTCAAAATTTTCTTCTGGAGGGTTAGCTGCTTCAGGATTTTCTGCCGGTTCAGCGGCGGTGTGTTCGGCAGACGGCTTATTCAATTTCACCTTTTTGCTAGGCTTGGGCATACTGATAAATATTAAAAGAGCAATGAAAATCACAAAGTCAAAGCGGAAAGGTAAACCAGACGTTTGGAAAGATGACTTACCCAGGAACGGTCTTAAGCACCGGGATTTGAGTGGCAGTAGACTCACCGGAAGAAGACAAATGAGCTTCCTGATAGTTGGGATCAAACGGTTTAAGAGGTTTGTGAATAAGACCTGCTTTTGGATGAAGAAAGGTTGGAGTAAGCAAAACCTCTGAGCGGTGTCTGTGAGTTGGCATGTGGGGTATTCCGGACGATTCAAATACGTGACCACTATGGCGTGTGGTCCGGCGAGCTTCATGCTGCTGTTTCTTCAAAAGAAAGTTGGGATCCAATTGAGCATAAGGGTGAGAAAATGGATACTTCCGGGATGCCCGGCGAATCTTGGGTGGCAACGGTTCTGAATCAGATGAGAGAGAAATTACCTCAACTCCATCCGCTTTACTTCCCTCTGCCAGGTCCTGAGAAAAGACATTATTAACATAAATTCAGACAAAGGGAGATCAAAGGATATAAGAGTCAAGCAGTACCTCAGAAGCCGTATCATCTTCTTCACGGTTTGAACTGGAAACGGCAGCAACTTTTTTCTTCTTTACGGCAAAGCTCTTCTTACGGGTTGGCTTTGCCGGTTTATCTTGAGCTTTCTTCTTCCAGAAAGGATCATTGGCCTGTATAAAGGAATAACAACATGTTAAAGATAACTGATATGAACGGATTAAAGAGAAAAGAAATGGACATAAGAGTTTTACCGGCGGTGGTTGGTTGTTTGCACAGAAAGGAGCTAAAACGGACCGGATGCATTCTTCCAGAGGGATATTCAACATCTTCTTTGCGGGTTCAGTAACTTCGTTGTCAGGAAGCACTATTTTTGTGTGACGCTGAGGATCTTCCGGATTGCCAGTATATTCACACATTAAGCTTGAGCGCCGGCTTAATGGAAGAATGCTCCAAGAGAGCCAGCATCGAACAAAGTCAACCCCGGTTAAACCATTAGCTACGAAAGCCCTGAGCTTGGAGAGTTGGGGGGCATATCAAGCCCGATCTTGGGCGCTAAGCCGCTGCGGGAAAGGATGACCCATCGTCAGGCGGTAAGCACGGTAACCAGGCAGCGGGTTTTCTCCCTCTGGCGAAGTATCTCTGCAGTAGAACCATGTCTGGTTCCAATCCTTGGGGTGGCTGTGAAGAGTGGCATGAGGAAAGCTGACATCCTTCCTTTTCTGGATGCTCACGCCACCAAGTTCAGTGTGAGGCCCGTCAGAAAACTCAGTTCAGCGGTTCAGATGGAAGAAATCCCAGAACAGCTCCACAGATGGTTCTTCTTGTAAATATGCCTCCGAGAAGACTTGGAAGTTGCAGATGTTTGATACAGAATTGGGGCCTATATCTTGTGGATGGAGTTGAAAATCGGCTAAAACATCGCGGAAGAACTTTGAACCGGGAGGACTGAAACCCCGGGCTAGATGATCATAAAAGACTATGATCTCTCCCTCTTTAGGCTCGGGTGGACACTCATTTCCAGGGGCCCGCCAGTGCAGAACCTCTTTAGGACCCAGAACACCGATTGAGGCCGCCTCTACTAAATCGTCCTCAGTAATCCGGGAAGGGACCCAGTTACAAGCAACGAACTGTTTAGCCATTTCTTCCAGTGCGGGAGTGCTGAAAAGTACAAGACAAGGCCCGGTTTACAAATCTACTAGATGCAAACCGGCGTGTTCTATGAAAATATTGACCTAATTGACGGTTTATGCAAGGGACTAATGGTACCCACTAATCCAGAGCAAGCATGAACGAGACAGCTACCGGTTTCTGATAATAGAAGGAGAAAGTTAAACCGTCAATTATGGAATGCAGGCTTAAATCTAAACCGTCGGTGCAGGCATATGAAGCGCAGGTTATGATTAAACCTGTAACGTAAGCGGATAAGCTGCAGATCTAAAGTGGGAGAAACAACTTTCACATGAAGCAGAGGTAGAATATAGATCTACGGTGCATGAAAAAGGAAAAACAATTCAAGTCATATTCAGTGAATGCAGCGGAAGTTTTCTACAGATCCAATCTAAAATAGCAGTATTGGAGAAACTGAAGATATGGCGATGGAGCGGGATCACGCGCACGAGGGTTGACCTAACAAGTTTTGCATCTACAGCTAAAAACAACCTACAACGATGAACTATGAGGAACAAGGGTTCGCGACGAGCTGCAGAGAAACCCTAGAACTGAGAGCCATTGGGAGAAGAAATAACGTACCTGAAGAGGCGGAAGAACGGCGACGAATATATGGACGCTCTCAGGTTAATGCAGCGGCCGGGCTTGCTGACGACAGTGAGCTCGAAGGACGGCGGCGGAGGCTTGAGCGCTGGAGACAGAGGAAGACGAAGCAGAAGGGGGTAAAAGAGATGGGCCTCAGTCTCATTTATAGGCCGAAGAGATAAAACGACAGGCGCGGGAATCGAGGAGACCAAAAATCGGATATGGATCGAGTTGTCGCCTCGATCTTCGGAACGGTAATAAAGAAAGGTAACAAACGGATGCGGGCGTTAAATGTGTAGATGATGTCATGACAGATTGAAGCGATTCCAGGAGATGATGTCATGTCCGGTTTATGAAATATACAAGAGTTGCAGAAGGGAAAATTCGTACAAGAATTTGAAGACTGACATGAACAAAGTTCAAATCAATATAGGGCCTAATGTCAGGGATATTACTATCAGGAATAAACCGGCAGGAGGGTCCGGTTTACGTTATTAAGATTATGTTATCAAAAGCCCAGTGGATTATGTAATAGAAAGTTATAGCCTACGGAGGTTAGGGGCCCATGTATAAGGCCCATGATTTGTAAACCGTCATGCCATGTAACTTGGGATGTAAGATAGAAAGAATAGAGACTGAGGCGGACACGTTTATGAGCCGGCCTCGGGACTCTGTAAACCGGGCCGGGCGTCACCTCTTATATAAAGGGATGACCCGGCGACGGTTCAGGACAAGAAACAACAACTCGAGACACAGGCAAAGCGGATTCGCTCCCTGGTCATCGAAGCCCAAGCAATACCACACCAAACTAGACGTAGGCTTTTACCTTCATCGAAGGGGCCGAACTAGTATAAACTCCCTGTGTCCTTCTTCCGCTTTAACCCATTTAAGCTAACCCGGGCGATGGCCTCACGACTAAGTCCTTTTGCTAGGACATCTGCCGTGCTAAATCCACGACACCAACCGTGTGAGGAACCATGACCGTCTCTTTTCAATTTGAGAAGAGAACACGGTGGGGTTATGTTTGACTCGTAGGTAGTTCAGGATCACTTAGCGATCATTACTAGTTTGCAACCGTTTGTGTAGATGCTCATCTTATTCTTGTACTCATAAGTAAGCCACCATACAATGCTTAGCCGCTGCTTCAACCTCACCACTTGACCTCTCCATACCCTTAAAGCTTTGCTAGTCTTGATACCCATGGTTACGGGATTGCTGAGTCCTCATGGCTCACAGATACTACAACAAGAGTTGCAGGTGCAGGTTTCCGGTGACTTGATGTGAGAGCGATGTTTACTTGTGTTGGAGTTCTTTCTTCTTCTTCTTCTTCTTCGTCGATCTTGGGATAGGTTCCTGGTCGGCAGCCTGGGATAGCAGGATGCATGTCATGTGCTTGTCATGTTTTTCATTCGTAGTCGAATGCCTCATGTATGATGTGTTGTATTCATGTGGTTAATGTATGGCTTGTATGTATCCTCATCTATTTATGTAATGGTATGATGTAATGATATCCATCTTGCTAAGCGCCCGAAATGAAGTTGTGCCCCAATCACGAGTTCATCACATGATCCGGATAGAATCGCATCTTGGGCTTGACAGCCTAAGAGAAATTATGTATGTAAACCCAATGTTTTTATTTAGTTTGCATATTAGCTTTGTCTCAGGTCAAACCTTATAAACTTTGACCAATTTTATACATAATAAAACAATGACAACCACAATACCAAGTATAGTAAATACGATTAGAATCATCATTCAATATACTCCCTTCATTTTCATTTACTCTGCATATTAGAGTTGATTGAAGTCAAACTTTGTAAAGTTTGACCAAGTTTATAGAAAACAATATAAACATTTACCATAACAAATTTATATGATGCAAAAGTGCATTGAATAATAAATCTAATGGTATTGATTTGTTATTGCATTTTGAACATTTTTGTTCATAAACCTTGTCAAAGTTACAAAGCTTGACTTGGACCAAAGCTAATACACAGACTAAACAAAAATGGAGCGAGTACTACTTCTGGCCTGGTTCATTGGTCCCTTCGTATTTTGTGCCAAATTTCGACCAAAGATTTAACTAACAAAACGTTAATGCATGTCACCAAAAGTTATATCGTTGGATTCATGTTTGTCATAGTTTCCAATGATACTATGTTTTTTATGACATGCATTGACATTTTTATAGTTAAACATAGGCTGGTCGTAATGGGAGTATCATAGCTAGTATCATGCATGTCAACTAGGCAATTCATATGAGGTGGCATGAAATTAAATGAATAAAGAGAGGATTGAGTATCATACCATGATACCATATCATAATAAATGCTATACTACTACGTGTCTTGCATGACAATAAATAAAGTCATATATGATACTACTATATGATAATATGCATTAGGGAGGTAGTATCATACATTATTATCATAAGAATGATGCTTTTTCTTTTTGCAAATTGGGACTGGGAATCCCTATTACCGCCCTTTTCTCGTGCGATGGCGAGTGAATAAACACTCGGCCTGAGAATAACCCGCTTATCATGGAAGATACAGACCACCTCCTGTCGTTCCATGAACGATCCAAGCACACAAAAATGATATTTATTCGAAGTTTTTAGAGGTGGCACATGCAAATTTACTTAGGACGGCAGGGTAATACTGCATATAGGTAGGTATGGTGGGCTCATCTGGAATAACTTGAGTTTTTGAATTTGATGCACAAGCAATATTCCCGCTTAGTACAGGTGGAGGCTAGCAAATAGGTTGGGAAGCGGCCAACTAGAGAGCAATAATCGTCATGAACATGCATCATGCGTAATAAACATTGGACACCCGCATGAGTACGACATGGACACCATGAACATAAATATCATAGAGGCTATGTTGGTTTTGATTCAACTACATGCATAAACATGTGCCAAGTCAAGCCACTCGAACATTCAGAGGAGGATACAATTTCATCATACTACATCACAATCATTTTAACGCAATGTTGATATCCAAGATAAATCATTATTAAATCTTAGCTACTTATGCATGGCATGTGAACCTACAATCTCTAATTATCATTGCAAACATGTTTGATCATAATGGGTTGAATCATTGATACGTCTCCAACGTATCTATAATTTTTGATTGTTCCATGCTATTATATTATTTGTTTTGGATGTTTAATGGGCTTTATTATACACTTTTATATTATTTTTGGGACTAACCTATTAACCCAAGGCCCAGTGCAAATTGCTGTTTTTTTGCCTATTTCAGTGTTTCACAAAAAGGGAATATCAAACGGAGTCTAAACGAAATGAAACCTTCGGGAGAATCATTTTTGGAACAAAAGCAACACAGAAGACTTGGAGTACACGTCAGGGAAGAAACGAGGCGGCGTGCACCCAGGGGGGGAGGCGCGCCCCCCACCCTCGTGGGCCACCTGTTGCTCCACCGACGTCCCTCTTCCTCCTATATATACCTACGTACTCTGAAAACATCTGTGAGCACGACGAAACCCTAATTCCACCGCCACAACCTTTTGTACCTGTGAGATCCCATCTCGGGGCCTGTTCCGAAGCTCCACCGGAGGGGGAATCGATCACGGAGGGCTTCTACATCAACACCATAGCCTCTCCGATGAGTTGTGAGTAGTTTACCACAGACCTTCTGGTCCATAGTTATTAGCTAGATGTGTTCTTCTCTCTCTTTGGATCTCAATACAAAGTTCTCCTCGATTTCCTTGGAGATCTATTTGATGTAATTCTTTTTGCGGCGCGTCTGTCGAGATCCGATGAACTGTGGGTTTATGATCAAGATTATCTATGAACAATATTTGATTCTTTTATGAAATATTTTATGTATGATTTAAATATCTTTGTAAGTCTCTTCGAATTATCAGTTTGGTTTGGCCTACTAGATTGATCTTTCTTGCAATGGGAGAAGTGCTTAGCTTTGGGTTCAATCTTGCGGTGTCCTTTCCCAGTGACAGCAGGGGCAACAAGGCACGTATTGTATTGTTGCCATCGAGGATAAAAATATGGGGTTTATATCATATTGCATGAGTTTATCCCTCTACATCATTTCATCTTGCTTAAGGCGTTACTCTGTTCTTATGAACTTAATACTCTAGATGCATGCTGGATAGCGGTCGATGTGTGGAGTAATAATACTAGATGCAGAATCATTTCAGTCTACTTGTCACGGACGTGATGCTATATACAATGATCATGCCTAGATATTCTCATAACTATGCGCTTTTCTATCAATTGCTCGCCAATAATTTGTTCACCCATCGTAGAAATCTGCTATCATGAGAGAAGCCACTAGTGAAACCTATGGCCCCCGGGTCTATCTTCCATCATATAAATTTCCATCTACTATTTATCTTTACTTTACTTTTGTTTTGCAATCTTTACTTTCAATCTACAAAACAAAAATACAAAAAATGTTATCTTATCATCTCTATCAGATCTCACTTTTTGCAAGTGGCCGAGAAGGGATTGACAACCCCTTTATCGCATTGGTTGCAAGGTTCTTATTTGTTTGTGTAGGTACGAGGAACTCGCGCATGGTCTCCTACTAGATTGATACCTTGGTTCTCAAAAACTGAGGGAAATAATTACGCTACTGTGCTGCATCACCCTTTCCTCTTCGAGGGAAAACAACGCAAGCTCAACAAGTAGCAAGAAGAATTTCTGGCGCCGTTGCCGGGGAGATCTACGCAAAAGTCATATACCAAGTACCTATCACAAACCCTTATCCCTCGCATTACATTATTTGCCTTTCGCCTCTCGTTTTCCTCCCCCCTACTTCGCCCTTTTGCCGTTTTATTCGCCTCCTTATTTCCTTCGTGTGCTTTATCATTTGCTTTGCCGTCATGGCTAGTCCCTTATCTCCTCCTTTGTCTCCCGAGTTTAAAGTTCTTCACTTCAAACAAAAACAAGGAGAAAACTTAAAAGATGCTTGGTATAGGATGATGGAATCTTATCGTAATTGCACCTTAGAGGTGAATTTCAGAATTTTACTTCACAATTATTATGTTGGACTAAATATGTCCCATAGGCAACTCTTGGATTGCGTTGCCAAAGGAAATTTTATCGAAATTGATTCCAGTATTGCGCATGAAATTATAGAGGGAATAGTGGGAACACTACCTCAACAAAAGGGGTTACATCATGCCCAGGAAGAGACACAAGTTTTTGAGAAAATTTGCGAAGTAACGAAAATATTACAAAGGTCTCTTGAACCTCTTAAGAGTGTTAGTGGAAATCTCCACCGCATGAATATGTTGATCACCCTTTGCAATAAGCGGTTGGATTCCTTAGATATAAAAATTTCTGAATATGAAGGGAAACGCAAGTAACCTCCCAGATTCAAACATGACCTCGCTAAAAAAATAAAGACCAAAGATGGCAATACCTAGATCTATTCTTGTATCATTCCTAGCTAGGGGCGTTAAACGATAGCGCTTGTTAGGAGGCAACCCAATTTTATTTTATTTGCTTTTGCTTCTGTTTAGTAATAAATAATGCATATAGCTTTTGTTTAGATATGGTATTGTGTTTTAATTAGTGTATGTGCCAAGTAGAACCTTTGGGAAGACTTGGGTGAAGTCTTTGCGATCTTGCTATAAAAAACAGAAACTTTTGCGCTCACGAGATTAGCTACCTTTTTTTACTAGAGAGTGATTTTAAGTTGATTCTTTTTGCAGATGATTAATAGACAAATTCCTCACATCCACCAATTTATTTCATAATTTTTAGAGTTACAGAAGTATTAGAAAGTTACAGATTGCTACAGACTATTCTGTTTTTGATAGATTCTGTTTTTCGTGTGTTGTTTGCTTATTTTGATGAATCTGTGAGTAGTATCGGGGGGTATGAATGATAGAGAAGTTGGAACACAGTAGGTTTAACACCAATATAAATAAAGAATGAGTTCATTATAGTACCTTTGAGTGGTGGTTTGTTTTCTTATACTAATAGAGCTCACGAGATTTTCTGTTAAGTTTTGTGTTGTGAAGTTTTCAAGTTTTTGGGTAAGGATTTGATGGACTATGGAACAAAGAGTGGCAAGAGCCTAAGCTTGGGGATGCCCAAGGCACCCCAAGGTAAAATTCAAGGACAACCAAAAGCCTAAGCTTGGGGATGCCCCAGGAAGGCATCACCTCCTTCGTCTTCGTCTATGAGTAACTTTACTTGATACTATATTTTTATTCACCACATGATATGTGTTTTGCTTGGAGCGTCATGTATGATTTGAGTCTTTTCTTTTTAGTTTCCACAATCATCCTTGCTGGACACACCTTTTGAGAGAGATACACATGAATCGGAATTTATTAGAATACTCTATGTGCTTCACTTATATCTTTTGAGCTAGATAGTTTTGCTCTAGTGCTTCACTTATGTCTTTTTAGAGCACGGTGGTGGTTTTATTTTATAGAAATTATTGATCTCTCATGCTTCACTTATATTATTTTGAGAGCCTCTTAGAACAGAATGGTAATTTGCTTTTGTTATAAAATTACTCCTAATATGATAGGCATCCAAGATGAGTATAATAAAAACTTTCATATAAAGTGCATTGAATATTATGAGAAGTTTGATACTTGATGATTGTTTTGAGATATGAGGATGGTAATATTAGAGTCATGCTAGTAGAGTAGTTGTGAATTTGAGAAATATTGTGTTGAGGTTTGCAAGTCCCGTAGCATGCACGTATGGTAACCGTTGTGTGACAAATTTGAAGCATGAGGTATTTCATTGAGTGTCATCCTTTGTGTGGAGGTCGGGATCGCGTGATGGTTAATTCCTACCAACCCTTCCCCTAGGAGCATGCGTGTAGTACTTTGTTTTGATGAACTGTAGATTTTTGCAATAAGTATGTGAGTTCTTTATGACTAATGTTGAGTCCATGGATTATACGCACTCTCACCCTACCACCATTGTTAGCCTCTCTTGTACCGCGCAACTTTTTCCGGTACCATACACCCACCATATACCTTCCTCAAAACAGCCACCATACCTACCTATTAGAGCATTTACATAGCCATTCCGAGATATATTGTCATGCAACTTTCCACCGTTCTGTTCATATGACATGCTTCATCATTGTCATATTGCCATGCTTCATCATTGTCATATTTCCATGCATGATCACGTAGTTGACATCGTATTTGTGGCTAGGCCACCATGCATAATTTTTCATACATGTCACTCTTGATTCATTGCACATCCCGGTACACCACCGGAGGCATTCATATAGAGTCGTACTTTGTTCTAGTATCGAGTTGTAATATCGAGTTGTAAGTAAATAAAAGTGTGATGATCATCATTATTAGAGCATTGTTCCAAATAAAAGAAAAAAAAAGAAATGCCAAAGAAAAAAGAAAGTCCCAAAAAAAAGAAGAAAAAAAGAAAGAAAAAAAAGAAAAAGAAAAGTAAAAAGGGACAATGTTACTATGTTTTTCCACACTTGTGCTTCAAAGTAGCACCATGATCTTCATAATAGAGAGTTTCTTGTTTTGTCACTTTCATATACTAGTGGAATTTTCATTATATACCTTGGCTTGTATATTCCAACGATGGGCTTCCTCAAATGCCCTAGGTCTTCATGAGCAAGCAAGTTGGATGCACACCCACTTAGTTTCTTTTGTTGAGCTTTCATACATTTATAGCTCTAGTGCATCCGTTGCATGGCAATCCCAACTCACTCACATTGATATCTATTGATGGGCATCTCCATAGCCCATAGATACGCCTAGTTTATGTGAGACCATATTCCTCTTTTGTCTTCTCCACAACCACCACTCTATTCCACCTATAGTGCTATATCCATGGCTCACGCTCATGTATTGTGTGAAAGTTGAAAAAGTTTGAAAAAATTTAAGTATGAAACAATTGCTTGGCTGAAACCGAGGTTGTGCATGATTTGAGTATTTTGTGTGATGAAGATGGAGCATAACCAAACTATATGATTTTGTAGGGATGAACTTTCTTTGGCCATTTTATTTTGAGAAGACATAATTGCTTTGTTAGTATGCTTGAAGTATTATTATTCTTATGTCAATATAGACTTTTGTCTTGAATCTTACGGATCTGAACATTCATGCCACAATAAAGAAAATTACATTGAGAATTATGTTGGGTAGCATTCCACATCAAAAATTCTGTTTTTATCATTTACCTACTCGAGGACGAGTAGGAATTAAGCTTGGGGATGCTTGATACGTCTCCAACGTATCTATATTTTTTGATTGTTACATGCTATTATATTATTTGTTTTGGATGTTTAATGGGCTTTATTATACACTTTTATATTATTTTTGGGACTAACCTATTAACCCAAGGCCCAATGCAAATTCATGTTTTTTTGCCTATTTCAGTGTTTCGCAGAAAAGGAATATCAAACGGAGTCCAAACGGAATGAAACCTTCAGGAGAATCATTTTTGGAAAAAAGCAACACAGAAGACTTGGAGTACACATCAGGGAAGAAACGAGGCAGCCACGAGGGCAGGTGGCGCGCCCAGGGGGGTAGGCGCGTGTGACGCCCCGAGACCGATGTGCCAGGTGTCAGCCAGTCATTCGTTGTCGTTGCCCTGTCTTTTGCTTGCGTGTTGCTGTTTGCCATGTCATCATGACATCATGTGCATTTCATCAACATGTTTTCTTAGTCCAGACACACTTGCCCGCGCCCGCGGCACCTCCGAATATTTATTTTATATGTGGCCGAAAAATGTTATCGGAATGGGTTGAAACTTGGCGTGCGGTCTTATTATAGCGTAGGTAGACCGCCTGTCAAATTTTGTTGCATTCGGAGTTTGTTTGATAGCCCAACCGATAAACATATAGCGACACTATAGCCGGATAAACGTCGGACGTTTCGGTGTTCCGAAACAGTCGCGGGCCCCTCTCTCTCCCTCTCTTCTCAGCCCAATCACTCTACACATTTACGCCCTCGATTGCACGCCCGAGACTGCCCCAAAACCCGAACCGGGATGTTGTTACCGATGGGTCCGGATCATCCCCAAACATCCCTAAAATATCTCCGTTTTCTTATTTGGACTCCCTAGCTATTTATTCTCGTCAGTTCAATTTTGATCGGAGGGTCCATTTTGCCCCTAAGCTAGTCCACCTAGCTATTTAATCAGATCTAACCCTAGAATCTAGGACACTTGTCCCATCCTTCCCATTCCTCCGCCGTCGCCGCACTCATCTCCCACCTCGAGATCCCTCCTCGATAAAAAAAGACCACCTGGCCAAACCAGCCACATGTTCATCGGGATCCCTTCCGATCTCTCTCCCAACAAGAGCCCACCTCTTCTCCCCTCGATCCCGAGTGGATCATGTAGCTGCTCGAGGCCCCGAGCAGGAGCGCTCGGCCTCATCTCCTCGCTCCACCGCTGCTGCAGCCAACAACTAGCTCCAGCAGTTCGCCGCCACTGTGCCTTCTCCTCCGTTCGAGCTCCCCTTGCCCGGGCCACCACCACGCACCTCCTCCGTCCCTCGTCCCCAACGCCTGTGCTGCATCCCGAGCCTCGCCGGGATCCTCCCGCAGTAGCACCGCACCAAGCCTCGTGGCGTCGGCCAGCGGGACCGAGCCGGAGTCGTCATTCGTCCCCGTAGCCTTCCCGCTCTCCCGTTCGACGCAGGGAGACGAGCTCCCCCCGAAGATTAGCGAGCGGCGCCGCTCCTCGCAGGTCATCCGCGCCCCTGCTCTTCCTTCTTCTTCCAGTATCCCGGTCTTCTCTCAGTGCTCTCTCTGTCCCGTGTAGGAGGACAACCATGGGAGCACCTCGAGGAGCACCACTGCAACAGCCACGTCATGCCTCCGCCGCCGCCCGGATCCGGAGGATCCCGGCCGGATCCATTTTTCTCCCGCGCCCGTCCTACATCGACTACTCATCGCCGGCCAGTCCCGCAACCGCGCTGCCACTCTGCTTCCCGGCAAGATGACGCATGCCGCGCCTACTCGCAGCGCCTCCCCTACTCGCGTTGACCGCACCCGTTAACTCCGCCCGACCCGGCCTCTCGTGTTGCCTCGTCCAAGGCCCAGCGCCTCCTCTCCACCAAGTGGGCCAAGCCCATGGTGAGAAAACCCCAAGCCCCTCCCCTGTACGCTATCGGGCCAGCCAGTTTTGGCCCGCGAACGTTTTTCTTCAGATCTGCGAATTTGCTAATTATCCAGAGACTGCCAGTTTACAGAAAAGTCCCTCTAGATCATGCATATAATAACTTCACAACCGGGCATTATATGCGAAAACTTTATATATGAAAATTGCTTAGAATTCTGTGTAGTTTCATAATAACCAACTTTCTTGCACGTCTCAAATGTTTAAACTGCTGTTTGCTTGAATTTTGCATAAATGACATGTTAAAATGGTTTATTTCATAACTAAATAACCGTAGCTCCAAATTTATTAAACTTTATATGTAATTGGGGTAAAAAAATGTGTAGAATAACATGGTGCACTTTGTTTTGATGTTTAACAACTTTAAAATGTGGTAATAGGCAAAACAGTACCAAATTCATAAATATGCACATGAGGAGTTTCCGGAATTGTTGTTGTTATTTCTGGCCTCATTTAAAATGACTAAATAGGTAGTTTGTTTTTGCTTCACCTCTTGCCATGTTAACAAACATTTAACCTTGTCTTGTAAATAAACGGGAGTCAACTAAATAAATAACATGTGATGCTTCGTCAATATGCAACTCGTTGCATATTGAGCTTCACTTAACTTGTAGTATTGTTTGTGCACTTTGCCATGCCATGCATATTTAAATCAGACATGCATCATACTTGTTTGTGCATCATGCCATGGTTATGATATGTGTGTTTACCATGTTGTTTGCTTCTTTCCGGTTCGCTTCTATCTTTAGCTTCGGTTTCGCTCCGGAGTTGTGAGGAGTTGTGCGACTACTTCTTGGACTCGTTCTTCTTCCTTGCGGAATCCCAGGCAAGATGACCATTCCCCGATATCACCTCTATCTTTGCCTATGCTAGTTGTCTCGCTCTTTAGATATGCCTCGATGCCTATTCCTGTTTGTCAGCCTCCTATTGTTGCCATGAAGCCTCTAACCTTTGACACCTTCCCAGCAAACCGTTGTTTGGCTATGTTACCCGCTTGCTCAGCCCTGTTATAGCGTTGTTAGTTGCAGGTGAAGATGAAGATTGCTCCATGTTGGAACTTGTTGTTGGAATATCACAATATCTCTTAAATATATCAACACACCTATATACTTGGCAATGGGTGGAAGGCTTGGCCTTTTGCTCGGTGTTTTGTTCCACTCATGCCACCTTAGGAACCGATAAACCGGTGTTATGTTCCTTGATTTTGCGTTCCTAACACGGTTGGGGTTTATGGGCCCCCCTCGATAATTCGCACTGCTTAAAGCTTTTCCAGCAAGGCCCAACTTTGGTTTTAATTTGCCTCATAATAATAATAAAAAAACTTAATTAATTAATTGCATAGGGGGTCATGTCCTCGGGGTTCTTAATTCTACATAACAGGGGGGTCCAGTGCTGATGGTGTTGGTCCCAAACGGGCAGACTACGGGGCCGCCACGGGGAAACTCGAGGTATCTGGCTCCCGTAGGTTGTCCCATCCGGTCGTGGCCTGAGACGAGATACGCGCGGCTACTATCAGGGTGTCGGCACGCCGGGAGGTCTTGCTGGATTAGTTTTACCTTTGTCGAAATATCTTGAGCACGGGATTCCGAGAATACTAGGGTCTTCCCAACATGGAGTTGCGACTCCGCAGATCGTGAGCTTGTGATGGGCTAAGTTGGGACACCCCTGCAGGGTTTTGATCTTTCGAAAGCCGTGCCCGTGGTTATGTGGCAGATGGGAATTTGTTAATATCCGGTTGTAGATAACTTGACACCATATCCTTAAGAATACACTACCTGTGTGAGTAACCATGACGGTCTCTTTCCGAAGGGCTTCGGAAAGTGAACACAGTGGGGTTATGTTTGATTGGAGTAGCTAGGATCACTTCTTGATCAACTTGGCGACCGTTGGCACTTATTCTCATCTCGCTCTCAACTCGTAAGCTAGATGCTCAGTGCTTGCTGCAGACACTTTTGTAGCCTTTCCTCACCTAAGGATTTGTTAGTTTTGATAACCGGGAACAGGATTGCTGAGTCCTCTGTGGCTCACATATTCAACACACACCAGATGCAGGTACCGCCGAGAACAGTGCAGGAGATGGACAAGAACTTCACTGGGAGTTCGACAAAGAGCTTGGCCGTATGTTGTGACGTTCTCGACGATCAGTAGTGGTTCCTACTAGGGGCGATCCGGGCTTGTGTTATTTATGGTATCTTTTCTCGTTTGGTTTCGTCCATAGACGGACTCTGATGTTATTTGGATGATGTATGCTATTGTATTCATTGAGTGACGTGGCGAGTGTAAGCCAACTATCATTTTACAATTTCATCCCTGAACTTTTACATGAGACGTGCAAAGATACCATACTTGGGATCACTCCAGAATGCGCTTATGTCTTTAAGTCATGCCTCGACACGTGTGAGACATAGTCGCATCATGGGCATTACAGCGCGCCCCCACCCTCGTGGGCCACCTGTTGCTCCACCGATGTCCCTCTTCCTCCTATATATACCTACGTACCCTGAAAACATCCGAGAGCATGAGGAAACCCTAATTCCACCACCGCAACCTTCTGTACCCGTGAGATCCCATCTTGGGGCCTGTTCCGGAGCTCCACCGGAGGGGGAATCGATCATGGAGGGCTTCTACATCAACACCATAGCCTCTCCGATGAGTTGTGAGTAGTTTACCACAGACCTTCGGGTCCATAGTTATTAGCTAGATGGCTTCTTCTCTCTCTTTGGATATCAATACAAAGTTCTCCTCGATCTTCTTAGAGATCTATTCGATTAATTTTTTTTTGCGGTGTGTTTGTCGAGATCCGATGAATTGTGGGTTTATGATCAAGATTATCTACGAACAATATTTGATTCTTTTCTGAAATCTTTTATGTATGATTTAAATATCTTTGCAAGTCTCTTCGAATTATCAATTTGGTTTGGCCTACTAGATTGATCTTTCTTGCAATGGGAGAAGTGCTTAGCTTTGGGTTCAATCTTGCGGTGTACTTTCCTAGTGATAGCAGGGGCAACAAGGCACGTATTGTATTGTTGCCATCGAGGATAAAAAGATGGGGTTTATATCATATTGCATGAGTTTATCCCTCTACATCATGCCATCTTGCTTAAGGCGTTACTCTGTTCTTATGAACTTAATACTCTAGATGCATGCTGGATAGCTGTCGATGTGTGGAGTAATAGTAGTAGATGCAGAATCGTTTCGGTCTACTTGTCACGGACGTGATGCCTATATACAATGATCATGCCTTGATATTCTCATAACTATGCGCTTTTCTATCAATTGCTCGACAATAATTTGTTCACCCACCGTAGAAATCTGCTATCATGAGAGAAGCCACTAGTGGAACCTATGCCCCCCGGGTATATTCCATCATATAAATTTCCATCTACTATTTATCTTTACTTTACTTTTATTTTGCAATCTTTACTTTCAATCTATAAAACAAAAATACCAAAAATATTATCTTATCATCTCTATTAGATCTCACTTTTTGCAAGTGGCCAAGAAGGGATTGACAACCCCTTTATCGCGTTAGTTGCAAGGTTCTTATTTGTTTGTGTAGGTACGAGGGACTCGCGCGTGGTCTCCTACTGGATTGATACCTTGGTTCTCAAAAACTGAGGGTAATACTTACGCTACTGTGATGCATCACCCTTTCTTCTTCGAGGGAAAACAACGCAAGCTCAAGAAGAGGCAATTATGGATACTAGGTTAAACCTATTTACAAAAACAGAGCAAGTCGAGATCATACCAGTTTCTCTCTACCACGGCCAGTTCATGGAATATCGTCATTATTGCCTTTCACTTGCACGACCGAATGATGTGAAATAATAATAAAGGTGCAAGAGTGCGGTGGACTAAGCTGGAATCTGCAAACATTTTATTCAACAGGAGAAGACAATATGCATATGAGAGCCACTCAACATTTTCATCGTGGTCTTCTCCTTGGTATGACTCAATAAACAGAAAAGAAATTCAGAGGAACACACTGAAATATTTTTGGAGTTTTTTGTTTTCTAGAACAAGCAAATAAAGAGGGAAAGTGAAAACAAGAAAAAACTATTTACACGGGAAAGCTCCCAACAAGCAGAAGAAGAATAGGAAAATCTTTTTGGGTTTTCTTTTAGTGCTTCTACAAACTATTCTAGAAATAAAAGCAAAAAGAAGAAGGAAATATTTTTATATTTTCTCAAGTTTTTTTTCAAACACACAAGAAGAAAGCGAGAAAATAAAATTAAGCATGGATAATACAATGAAAAAGTGTGAACACCGACAACTGAGATGCGTGAACATAAATGTAAAGTCGGTGAGAAACACGTAGTCCCCCAAGCTTAGGCTTTTGGCCTAACTTAGTATGCAGTTAGTAGCCTGGATATTCATTGGGATACTGAGGAGTAGGCATCCACTCATCCCACTATTGAGGCTCCTCCTCTCCTACAGCCCGGGCGTTCTGATAGGCAATGATATCCGCAGGCATAATCTTGTACCCACCCCTGGTGATAGGATCAAACAAAGCAGGTGCACGCAGTGGAATGATATCATGAGTAGTCACGCTAAAAACTAGGTTGTAAGGAATATGAATGTTAGGATAATCGGCAGCAGTAAACTGATGGTGATCCATAGCAAGAAGATCTAGGTAGACCTTGGGTAAAGGAAAATCATGGAGGCATATCTGAACGTTAAAGCGAGTCGCCAAATGAGTGTCATAAATACCTCCATGTATTTTACCCTTAGACTAATTAATGTGGAGGTGGCGTGCCACAATAGCTCCCAAGCTATAAGTGTTGTCGCCCTCTAGTGCACAACGCAAAATGGCAAGGTCTGGTGAACTGAGTGCACCCACCTTCTCTCTAGCTAGCAATCGTTTTTTAATGAAAAGAGCAAAAAATGAACAACAGGAAAATGCAAGCCAGCGATAGTGATAACCGATACCCTCTCTCATCACCCACTGTCAGAGTACGGTAAAAGCTTTGAAACTCTGCGGGTCTAGGCTCCGCCAAACTACCATCAGCAGGAAGCAAGCATATTTCGCAAAATTCAGTAAGCGGTATCTGATGGGTTTCAACATATAATTTAAACTGCACTTCAGGAGGATTATTCCTAGGAAGAAAGGTAAAACTTTGCACAAAGGAATTCGTGAGGAGATGATACTATTCGCATTCATCCGTAATAAAGTCGGTGAGACCAGCATTAGCAGCATATTGTGCAAACTCTTGAAGGATTCCAGCATCTTCCATGAACGGGGTATGCGGCCATTCGCACGTCCGTAGTTCAGCCCTTCTCCGGAAGTGGAGATCACTATCAGATGACTCCCCAATCGCACCCTTGGAGTTCTTCTTGGAAGCAAACTTCCTAAAGAAATTCATGATTTTCCTATGAACAAAATTCTGAAATTTTTAGTGCACAATTTTATTCTAAACAAAACTTTATAAAATTGATAGCAACTACTCATAGGGATACATAGAAGCCATAGCAAGCATTCAAACTACTTAGAACTCTAAGAATTCAACATGCAAGCTCATCTACAGCAGCACCAAGAGTAGCTAATTATTCAAAATGTAAACCACAAAAACAAAAACTATTTGGACAAACGAACGAGTCACATACCAAGCAACAGTCCCCCAAAACAATTTCGGAAACGGAGCTTCGAGCAAAGAGTTCGAAATCTATGGGTTTGAGAGCAAGAACACGAGGGAGAGAGCAATGGTGATTTTTTTTCTGGAGGTAGGTGATGACATGGTGTAAAAAGATAAGGGAGAGGGCCCACGTGGGGAGCACAACCCACCAGGGCATGCCTGGGGGTCCTGGCGAGCCCAGGTGGGTCGTGCCCACCTGGTGCACCCCCTCCGGTATTATTTGCACCAAAAATTCATAAATATTCGGAAAAAATCGTGTTAAATTTTTAGGACATTTTGGATGCTAAATTTTTGATCTTGGGACAAGGGAACATTATGGGAAAAGAACGTATCCAAGAATTTTTCAATTGTGTTAAGAATCTAAGTCTTGATGATGCCCCTATACTTAGAACTACTAGATCTTATGCGGATGCTATTTCAACACTAATTATAAAACTTGAAAGTAAATTTATCCGTACCCATCCCACTTTGCAAAGATTGTTTTTTTTTGAGCTTCCCGATATAAAAAATCCTAGAGCTAAAAAAATCGCCACTCTTATTCTTATGAATGAGTTTGACTATATAATAAGGGAAGCTAGGGAAATTTTTCATCATTATGGTATGAATTGTGAAAAACCGGTGATAGATGAAATTCTTTATAATAGTGATTATTCAATAAGACATTTGGTTGGAGATAATAAAATCTTTGATGAGAATCTTGCAAAGGAAGTCCCTATTTTACACATAATCCAACAAGTTTTCAATAATGTTAATCAAGATCACTCTTGGATTGTGGCCGGAAATCAAAGGGGTTATGGTGAAGATCAACTTAGAAATGCTAAGGTGTCTATGGATAATATGTTCTACGTTGTCCTTATAAAACCCCATGATAAGGATACCCCTAAGGAAATTATTGATAAAGATGACAAGACTTAGATCCTTGCTTTACGCCTAGCTAAGGGCGTAAAACGATAGCGCTTGTTGGGAGGCATCCCAATGAATAAAATTTATTTTTGCTTTTTGCTTTCTCGTCTTGAGTGTTTACACAATTATGCTACTGGTATGATTGTGTTTTTCGTGTTTTAATTAGTGTTTGTGCCAAGTAGAACTGATAGGATCTTCTTGGGTGATAGTTGTTTGATCTTGCTGAAAAAGACAGAAACTTTGCGCTCATGAGAAAAATTCTCATTTTAACAGAAAAGTGCTTTTTAGTTGATTCTTTTTGCAAAAGATTAATATACAAATTTCCCACGTGGCTCGTAGGAAATCAATATCAAACGGATCTCAAACACCGCGAAACTTTTTGGAGATTTTTTTGGGCCAGAAGGAACACTATGGGCCCTGGTGGCACCTGGGGGGAGTCCCGAGGAGGGGACAACCCACCAGGGCGCGCCAGGAGGCCCAGGCGCGGCCTGGTGGGTTGTGCCCACCTCGGGTGCCCCCGGATCGCCTCTTTGCTCTATAAATTCCCCAATATTCCAGAAACCCTAGGGGTGTCGATGAAATAGTCATCCAGCCGCCGCACAGTCCAGAAACACCAGATCTAATCTAGACACCATCACGGAGGGGTTCACCACTTCCATTGGTGCCTCTCCGATGATGTGCGAGTAGTTCTTTGTAGACCTACGGGTCCGTAGTTAGTAGCTAGATGGATTCCTCTCTCTATTTTGATTATCAATACAATGGTCTCTTGGAGATCCATATGATGCAACTCTTTTTGTGGTGTGTTTTGTTGTGATCCGATGAACTTTGAGTTTATGATCAGATCTATCTTTTCATATCCATGAAAGTTAGTTGAGTTTCTTTGATCCCTTATATGCATGATTGCTTATAGCCTCGTATTTCTTCTCCGATATTGGGTTTTGTTTGGCCAACTTGATCTCTTTATCTTGCAATGGGAAGAGGTGCCCAGTAGTGGGTTCGATCTTACGGTGCTTGATCCCAGTGACAGAAGGGGAACCGACACGTATGTATCGTTGCCACTAGAGATAAAACAACAAGATCCATATCTAACGCCATAGATAAATAGATCTTGTCTACATCATGTCATCGTTCTTAATGCATTACTCCGTTTTCCATGAACTTAATACACTAGATGCATGCTGGATAGGGGTCGATGTGTGGAGTAATAGTAGTAGATGCAGGCAAGAGTCGGTCTACTAATCTTGGACGTGATGCCTATGTAATGATCATTTCCTGGATATCATCATGATTATTTGAAGTTCTATCAATTGCCCAACAATAATTTGTTCACCCACCGTTGCTATTTTCTTGAGAGAAGCCACTAGTGAAACATACAGCCCCCGGGTCTTCTTTCTCATATATTTGCCTTTGCGAACTATTTGCCTTTGCTTTTTATTTTCAGATCTACTAAACCAAAAACCCAAAAATACCTTGCTGCAATTTATCTTATTTATCAACCAATCTACCAATATTTATATCTCTCTCACGTTCGTTACCCGAAAAGGATTGACAACTCCTTTAACACGTCGGGTTGCGAGGTGTTGTTATTTGTGTGCAAGTGCTGTTTACGTTGTGTTGCTTGGTTCTCCTACTGGTTCGATAACCTTGGTTTCACATCTGATGGAAATACCTATCGCAGCTGTGCTGCATCATCCCTTCCTCTTTGGGGAAAAACCGACGTAGCTTTAAGCGACATCAAAAAGAATTTCTAGCGCCGTTGGGGAGCACGTTCAACATATACCAGGTTCCTAATCACAAATCTTATCTCCTCGCAATTTACATTATTTGCCATTTGCCTCTCGTTTTCATCTCCCCCACTTCACAAACATTTGCCATTTTATTCGCCTCTCTTTTCCGTTCACCGTTCTCTCATCATATATATTCTTTGTTTGCAATCATGAGTGATTTCGGTATGGCACCAACACATGATGGCCTTACTCCTAAAATTGGACGTACATGCAATCTGGATGCTATAACTTTTATCTTGGGACAAGGGAACATTATGGGAAAAGAACGTATCCAAGAATTTTTCACTTGTGTTGGGAATCTAAGTCTTGATGATGCTCCTATACTTTGAACTACTAGATCTTATGCGGATGCTATTTCAGCACTAATTCTGAAACTTCAAAGTAAATTTATCCATACCCATCCCACTTTGCAAAGATTGTTTTTTGAGCTTCCCGATATAAAAAATCCTAGAGCTCAAAAAATCTCCACTCTTATTCTTATGAATGAGTTTGACTATATAATACGGGAAGCTAGGGAAATTTTGATCATTATGGTATGAATTGTGAAAAGCTGGTGATAGATGAAATTCTTTATAACAGTGATTATCCGCTAAGACATTTGGTTGGAGATATTAAAATCTTTGATGAGAATCTTGCAAAGGAAGTCCCTATTTTAGACATAATCCAACAAGTTTTCAATAATGTTAATCAACATCACTCTTGGATTGTGGCCGGAAATCAAAGGGGTTATGGTGAAGATCAACTTAGAAATGCTAAGGTGTCTATGGATAATATGTTCTACGATGTCTTTACAAAACCCCATGATAAGGATACCTGTCGGGGGAAACTGTCCACCACGAACACCTATGGGACCGGAGCCCCTTGTACGTTGCGGTAAGGGAGCGGAAGGAGCACAAAGAGCGGATCGAAGAGCACACGCGGGCAGTTTACCCAGGTTCGGGCCACGCGGACGCGTAAAACCCTACTCCTGCCTGGTTTGTATTGAGTTTGTGAACTCGGGAACTTGAAGAACTAGCTGCACCGAGCAAGAGAGCTATCTAGGTTCCGAACCCTTTCTACGTTGTGCATGGGCCTCCTTTTATAGCTCAAGGGGTCACCGACAGGTGTCAACGTAGAGGAGGTCAAAAATGTAACTTTGGTGGTAGTTGTAACAGTGCGGGAACAGTGCATGAACAGTGATCTTCACCTAACCTTGACAGTGGGGGACAAGGGCATTAAATGCCCGTCACCGTCGACCCCAAAAGCACCCGTCCATGCGTCTCCGTTCGCCACGGCGGTAGCCTCGTCACCGTGGAGTGCCACCGTGTCCCCCAGGCTGCACAGCCATCCGCCACGCGTCCCTGGAAGGGCCCCAGGGCGACGCGTGGGCCGATGAGCTGGAGCGCGGGCACACAGCGCAGGCTTCCCCCGGCAAGCACCTTGCCGGGGTCTTGATCTTGCCGGGCCCGGTAGCTTGTCACTCCCCGGGCCCTGCCGGGGCGCAGGGTGCGCCGAGGCATGTCTTCTGAAATGCAGTCTCCTGGTCCTCCTGGCAAGCTCCTCTTGTCAGGGTCTTGTGTTAATATGATAATCTTGAGCTTGGTGTAGCCTTCCCGGCAAGCTCCACTTGCCGGGGCCTTGATCTTCTAACTTGTATACTTTGTTTTTGAATGGCTTTATAAGGACCAGAAAGGTCTCCGGCGAGCACGTGGTAAACCCAGCCACGGGAAGCTGCTATTGCCCGTGCACGAGTTGGGGTACTAAGGTACCCCTATCTTAGTACACCGACAGGAGCCCCCGGGCCTGGGCCACACACGGTGCCGAGCGCTGTTGGGCCAGGCCCAAAACAGTGCACGGGCATGCGCGGCCCACGGCACGCCGAATCCCCTTCCGCATCCGCCGCGCCCCTCCCTAACGGCAGGCGTCGATTGCGGCGTCGTGGGAGAGATCGTGGCCTCGTTCTTTAATGGGAAATGCGGAACGTCCCCCACTCCCCCCTTAAAAGCAGAGGAAGCAGGGGCAGTTTCCCTCCTTCGTCTTCATTGCGTCTTCAACCTCCAGAAAACCTCCGCGCTCTCTGCTTCCACCCCTCCTCCGCTGCTTTCCGCATCCGCGGCGCTGTCGAGCTCCTCGCCTCTCCCCTCGCCACCTCCGCCATGGCTCCGAAGAGCGAGAAGGCGAAAGCGGAGAAGACCAAGAAGGAGAAGTCCGAGCAGGCGGCGAAGCTTGTCGCCCTGCAGAAGAGGAACGTGGTCTTTGCGCCGAGGCTCAGCGCGCGGGAACTGTGGAACAAGTACTACCTCTTCTGGTCCGGGGAGACCAAAGCTCATCCCCGCACCAGAGTCTTCCCCGCCGTCGCTAGAGATCTGTATCCCGGCGGGTATTTCTTCTTCGCTGCCTTCTTTCACTGTGGGTTGTGCCCTCCGTTTTCGGAGTTTTTCTGTGACATTATGAACACGTACAACCTCCACCTCCTAGACTTCACCCCCAATGCCATCCTTACGATGGCCGTTTTCGCACATCTATGCGAAAACTTCATAGGGATCCATCCAAACGTAGCACTCTTTCGCCATTTCTTTATGCCTAGAGTAGAGGCTGGCGCTCCCCTCTCCGGCGGGATCTCCTGGATCTTCCGGTTGAACAAAAAGGACTCATATCTGAAAGGAGAACTCCGCGGCAAGTGGGAAGAATGGCGCGCAGATTGGTGCTGGGTAGTAGAGGACCAGCCGGAGCCCTTCACCGCGCCGCGCATAACTGCCATAGTGCGCGGCAGAGACTGGAGCGAGTTGGCCCCGGAGGACAACAGACTCAGTATTGCCCTTGTTAGGATTATCCGTCTCCGGGCCGCCAATCTGACCATCGGAGAGGTTGGCGCAGATTTCCTCCGCCGCCGCATTGCCCCTTTACAGGAAAGGAAAAGGCCAGCATGGGAATTTGGCAATGCGGCGGATATTATGAGGCTGCGCCCAGGATTGAACTTCAACTTCACCGCTTTGGAGCTGAAAGGAATGCTGCGAGAGCTCTTCAAGCACGACCCGACGCACCCAGAGTGGTTCAGACCCGCCAAGGGAGTAGTGCCGCTGTGCAACAGCACTGCCTGTGACTCCCTGCGCGTAGTGATGCCGGAGTGCGACTCCCACGGCATCGTCCCCACCTGGATCCAGCCTCCGGGAGATACAGTGCTGAGTTTCTTCGACAATCTAGTCGAGGTGCCCAAGAACACCGAAGAGATCAAGGGTCTCATCCGGGCCACAACGGAGCGGGATATTGCCTATATTGCTTCCCGGATGGAAGAGGCCGCCGCAGCCGTAGCGGCAGGAGACTTCGGATTCACCGTCGACGAGGCGCAGGCCGAGGACGAGGTGCACCAAGCAGAAGAGGCAGAGATCCGCAGGCTGCTCAAGCTTTCGCCCGACGAGCTTGCCGGGGTCCCTTCCCTGAGGCATGCCGGGATCCCCGGGATTGTGAGCGAGGCCGCCGCAGGAGGCGAGGTTGCCGGAGGGAACAGAGGTGCCGGAGGGAGCGGAGCCACCGGAGGGAGCAGAGCCACCGGAGGGAGCGGGGCCGCAGGACAAGATGCTGGACCCAGCGGGCCTGCCGGGGAGGAGGAGGAGGACGTCGAGGCCGATGAGGACATCGGTGGATCTCTGGGGCTTGACGACGACGCCTCCTCGTCCTCGGAGAACTCCCCGCCCCAGGCAAGTCCCAAGCGAACACCGTTGAAGCGCCTCCGCAAGGCGGCTACAGCGACAAGGACGCAGGCGCCCCGACAGCAGCCTGCTCGCCGGGCGACGCGCACCACCAGGGCAAGCCAAGCCGTGACGGGGGCGCCCCGCGCACCAGCGCCAAGCGAAGGAGGATCCTCCCGGAGCGAAACGGCCGCTCCGCCTGCTCCTCGGGCCTCGGCATCAACGGAGGCTGGGTCTTCGTAGCCCCCAGCTCCGGAGACCGCCAAGCGCCCGAGGGAGCCTTCTCCTCCTGCTCCTCGCGCGGGAGCAACTCAGGTGGAGTTCGATTTCTCCGCCCTCAGCTCCGACGACGACGAGGAAGAGGAGTAAGTATTTGCTGCTTGTAACTTCTTCGATTTTGTCTTGATTCTTTCTTTGATGATTCTGATCTTGTTCTTGTTTTGCTTGCAGGACCCTGACCCAGCGGATGGCGAAGGGGGCCAAGATCCCTGTGGTTGAGGTCGAAGACGATTCGCCCGCCGCGGCGACCGGAGACGCGCCAGCGACAGGCTCGTCGGAACAACCCGCTGCTCCGAGGAGCAGCCCCCAGCGCAGCCCCCAGCGTAAGTCTGGGTTTTGGATTTTTTTGTTCGTCGGGCACGTTTGGGGTTTTAGCTTGTACTGACATCTTGTTGTCTTGTTTGCCTTGTGCAGAGGTGGAGCCGCACCCGCAGGAGCGCCCGGAGATCGCTCCTGAGGAGCCACAGGGTCCACCCTCCCTGCCAAGGGCGAGCTCCCCGGCGAGGGAGAGCGCTCCGCCTAGGACGGGTACTCCGCCAAGGGCGAGTACCCCGCCAATGGCGAGCAGCCCGACGAGGGTGGCCACTCCGCCAAGGGAGGGCGCGAGCGGCCCTCCGCCAGCAGGGACCACCGCTCCACCGCCAAGGGAGGACTCCCCGGCGAGGGAGCCTGTCGTCGAGGAAGTCCGCGAAGGTGAGTCTTGTAGCTTTATCTTCTTGGACTTGTCTTTTTGGATATTTGCTTGAACTTTTCTTTTCTTTTTCTTCTACTAGATCCTCCTGCGCCGAAGCGGATGGAGACGGAGACCGCCGGCGAGGAGGGCGCGCAAGGCGACGGCGGCAACGCCACTGCCACTGAGGGCATGGCCGGAGCCGACGAGCCTGCCGCTGAGGAGACCGCGCCGACCGCAGACGCCGTGGGCGAGGAAGGAACCGGCGACCGCACTGCTGACCCGGAGGCAGCAGGAGCGTCAAGCGCTGCGCCGGCCGCCGACCCCTCCGCATCCACGGAGCGGTCGGGCGTCTATCTTGAAGCGCCCAACAGAATCTTCATACAAGTTCCGTGGGCATCTTCGTCGCGAGCCCCCGTGGAGGGAGAGACCTATGACGGAGAGGTCCTCGCCTCCACGGGGTTGAAGGTTGTTGAAGCGCCTGGCGGGAGCGATGAGCCCGAAGAGGAGAAGCTTCTTCGCCAGTTACTAGCCCTTTACCGGGCCAGGCAGGCGAAACTGGAGTCCCGGGAAGCCCTCACCGCCAAGGCTGGAGCAGACTTGGAGAAGCGCGCCGCGGAGCTCCGCGCCGCCAACCAGGCGGCCCTCCGCGACTTGTCGGAGGAGCGCGAGAGGCTTGCCGGAGAGCAGCAAGAGTTCCTCCTGGAGAAGGCTGAGGCCGAGGAGCAGCAGCGACTGGTCGGTGAAGAGCTGTCCCGGCGAGAAGGAGCGCTCAACCAGCGGAAGGTCGACCTCGACGCCCACGAGGACGACCTCACTGCCCGGGAGTAGGCCCTTGGCGGGGCCCTGAAGGAGGCGAAAGCTGCCGCCGCCACCGCGGAAACTGTCAAGAAGGATCTTGAGGCCAAGGTGGCGCAGCTGGAGCAGTACCTGAAGGCGAGCACGGACATGATCACCGCACTCAATGTGGAGCGGGAAAAGGACGCCCACACCAACTCTGACCTTCAGGTACGCCTCTCCAAGCAGGGCGACGAGCTCAAAGCCGCCAAGGATTCAATTGCTGATCTGGAGTTGAAGGTCTCTACTTTGACTGGCTCGCTTGACGCCGCCCGGGATCGCGAGACGAAGTTGAAGGCCGAGCTCCGCAAGGAACGAGGCTTAGTGGAGAGCGCCGCCACTTCAGCGAACAACTTTAGCCGGGCGGTGGAACAATGGACTGACGATCTGGTCGCTTCTGCTGCCAGCATCGACAAGGAGCTGATGGCGCTGAGGGTGGAGCACCTCGTGTACTCTCCGGACCAGAATCTCCCCCACAGCGCCAAGCTAAGTCTTTTCTTCAGGGGAATCGCGCCGGCGCTTGCACGGCTACAGGAGAAGCTCCCCGCGCAGCTGGCCGAGGAGTCGCGTCAGCTCTGCGCGGGTACCTTGGAGCGCGTCTTGACGAAGATAGTCTACCGCAACCCTGGCATCAATCTCGTCAACGTCCTCCGCAGCTTGCCGACCGATGCAGATCTGGAGGCGCTGAAGGCGCAGGTCGCCCACATCATCGCCAAGGTGAACAAGATCTCCAGGCGTGAAGGCGACCGCGTAGATTAGGCCTCTTTCTTTTTATTTCCTCTGCTGCTGCAAAGTGTGCCATGAACATGAATCTATCAGTCATTGCGACAAGTTCTCTCTGTAATATATTATCTTGTTTCCGAGCAATTGACGCATTGTTATCTCCCTTGCTTTTGGTCCTTTACTTTGTATGCTTTTTACCCTACGTTTTTAGGGAACTTGCCGGCAAGGGACCCTTGCCGCGAGCGCTGAGTGCTGGACTCTGAGCAGCCTGCTGGCAAAGGCCTCAACGGCAAGCAACCTTGCCGCAGCTAGTCGCAACGCACTTAGCTTGCTGAGCGAACTCGAAAACGAAGTAAGGGCGCGACACTTGTCGCAGCTCACTTAAGCCTTTGAGCGTACTCGAAAACAAGATAAGGGTGCGGCTAGCCACGGGTAGGTTCCTCCGCGCACATGTTTTCCATACAAAGTGTGGTTGTTCAAGGAAGATAACTAAAATTTAAAAATTTGAACTACTCAAATTCTGGTAACTTAGCTTTCATGATCTATTCGTTCTCCGGCAAGCTTCTCTTTCTTGAACAGCACTTGGTTCGTCCTCCACCTCCTTCCCCCCCGGCAAACTTGTGCGCGAGGAATGTTCCTTCTGCTTAAGAGGGAAAGAAAAAGGAGAAGAGAAAACAAGTATAGGGCCTCTTGGCGCGGTAATGCTTACCGGATATGTGTGTTGCACAAGATGCTAAACAATGCATGCAAATAACAACGAAAAGCATGGAAAATGGCGAATAGTGCGAAACACAAAAGCTTTACTGATGCACGAGATCTGTGCCCGGCTTTGTACAAGGGTTTACATGCGAGAGCGGCAAGACTCGTACAAAAGGTGGTTGCCGGAGCGGATCACGGCAACCGCGCCTTATGGGTGAAACTTTCGAAGATGCTCTATGTTCCAGGAGTTGCTCACCGGTAAGCCTTCTTTGGTCTCAAGGCGGACAGCGCCGGGCCTTGTGACTTGTCTCACCCGATAAGGGCCTTCCCACTTCGGCGTCAACTTGTTGGAATTCTTGGCGGACTGAACACGCCGAAGAACAAGGTCGCCTTCCTCGAGACTCCTGGCCTTAACCTTGCGGCTATGATAGCGGCGCAAGGCTTGCTGGTATCGAGCAGCTCGTACAGCAGCCTGGAGACGTTCCTCCTCGAGGAGCAATGCATCATCTTGTCGCAGTTGCTCTTGCTCGAGCTCATCATAAGCGAGCACTCGAGGAGATCCGTATACGAGTTCCGTGGGGAGAACTGCCTCTGCCCCATAGACGAGGGCAAAGGGTGTCTGCCCGGTAGCTCGACTTGGTGTCGTTCTGATTGACCAAAGAGCCGCCGGCAACTCCTCTATCCAGTTTCTTCCGCACTTGCGCAGCCTGTCAAAGGTTCTTGTCTTGAGCCCGCGCAGCACTTCAGCATTGGCCCTCTCCGCATGACCATTGCTCCTCGGGTGAGCAACAGAAGCGAAGCAGACCTTGGCGCCAAGGTCTTGGACGTACTGCATGAAGGTGCGACTTGTGAACTGCGTGCCGTTGTCGGTGATGATCCTGTTAGGGATTCCGAAACGGCAAACAATCGCTCTGAAGAACCTGACTGCTGACTGTGCTGTCACCTTTCTCACCGGTTCCACTTCTGGCCACTTTGTGAACTTGTCGATTGCTACGTACAAGTACTCAAAGCCCCCGACAGCACGGGGGAAGGGGCCGAGGATATCGAGCCCCCAGACCGAGAAGGGCCAGGACAAAGGGATCGTCTGGAGAGCTTGAGCTGGCTGGTGAATTTGTTTGGCATGGAATTGGCACGCTTCACACTTGGTTACTTGTGCAGTTGCATCTTGGAGGGCTTCTTGCCAAAAGAACCCTTGCCGGAACGCTTTCCTGGCAAGTGCCCTTGCGCCAATGTGGTGGCCACATATGCCTCCATGTATTTCTGCCAACAGGTTCTGTCCATCTTCTCTGGAAATGCACTTCAACCTGATACCATTGAGCCTTCTTCTGTACAGTTCATTGTCCACGAACTGGTACATACTTGACTGCCTGGTTATTTTCTCTATCTCTGCCGGGTCATCGGGAAGTTCTCCAGTTTGCAGAAAACGGACGATCTGCTATGCCCATGCCGGAGCCCGAGGCTCAACGGCAAGGACTAAAGGCATGAGGGCCGCTGCGGGAACCCCAGCTTCTACGGCAAGAACCTCTGGTTCTGCCGGAGCTGATGGTCCCCCGGCAAGCCTGCCGGAGCAAGGCTTGTCGGGAACGCTTGCTTCAACCGTACAGATCCTTGGATCTGTAGGAGCAAACTGTCCCTCAGCGTTGTGGTTGTTGATCTTGGGGACCTTGGCGGCAGCTTCGGGAAGATCCGCCGGCAAGTAGTCGCCGGAGACCAACTTTCTCTTCTTGGGCTGTCCAATTGATGGTGTAACGGATGGCTGAGTTAGCTTGAGCAGGAAGGTCCCTGGTTCCACAGGTAACTTCATTGTCGCACACTTTGAAAGGCCATCTGCAATATCATTCTGAGCTCTCGGGACGTGCTCCATTTGCAGGCCTTCAAAGTGTTCTTCAAGCTTCCTCACTTCATCTACATAAGCTTCCATCAAAGGGCTCTGGTAACTCTTGTTCACTTGTCGGACCACCAACTGAGAATCTCCCCGCACAATCAACTTCTTGATCCCAAGTTCAGCTGCAATCCTGAGGCCCGCAAGCAGACCTTCATACTCAGCAGTATTGTTTGTCGCTTGTTCCTTGGGAAAGTGCATCTGGATAACATACTTGAGGTGCTCTCCGGTGGGCGCTATGAGTACCACGCCGGCACCGGCGCCTTGCAGCGAGAAAGCACCATCAAAGTACATCATCCATTCGCTTGTCGCTTCTTGTACGGGGACGCTTGTCTCTGGAACTTCTTCATCTGGCGTTGGGGTCCATTCAGCTATGAATTCTGCCAAAGCTCTGCTCTGTATGGTTGAAGTACTTTCAAACTTGAGACCAAAGCTTGACAGCTCCAGTGCCCACTCGACGATCCTGCATGTTGCTTCTGGATTCAGCAATATCCTCTTCAACGGAAAGCGAGTGACCACTGTTATCTCGTGTGCTTGGAAGTAATGGCGCAGCTTCCTCGAGGCCATGAGGAGACCGAAAAGCAACTTCTGCACCCCAGAGTATCTCGACCTAGCCCCCTGCAAGAGGGAACTTACGAAATACACTGGGCGCTGCACCATCTTCCTTCGCACTTCTCCTTGCTCCTGCGCAGAGTTGTCCTTGTCGGGGCCAGAGCTTGTCGGTGGAGCCCCCTGCTTGTCGCTGGACTCGCTCGCCGGAGGTGTGGGCTCTTCCTCTGCCTCCCTTTCCGCTACCAACGCAGCACTAACCACTTGATTGTTTGCCGCTAAGTACAGCAGCAACTTCTCTTGTGGTTTAGGTGCGACAAGTATTGGAGTGGAGGACAGGTATCCTTTCAAATCCTGCAGCGCTGCCTCCGCTTCCGGAGTCCATTTCATAGGACCTGCCTTTTTCAAGATTTTGAAGAAAGGCAGGGCGCGTTCTGCAGATTTTGAAATGAACCTGCTGAGGGCAGCCACACAACCAGCAAGTCTCCTTACGTCCTTGACGCGCTTCGGGGCTTCGATCTGCTCGATGGCTTTTATCTTGTCGGGATTAGCTTCAATCCCCCTCTGGGACACAAAGAACCCGAGAAGCTTGCCGGAGGGGACTCCGAAGACGCACTTCTCGGGGTTCAACTTGAGCTGGATCTTGCGCAGGTTTGCAAATGTTTCTTCCAAGTCTTGGATTAGCGTATCTTTGCTCTTGCTCTTGACCACTATGTCATCCATGTAAGCTTCTACATTTCTGTGGATCTGTGGCTCAAAAGCAGTGTGCACCACCCTTGCAAATGTTGAGCCTGCATTCTTCAATCCAAAGGGCATGCATATGAAGCAATATGTGCCACATGGAGTAATGAATGCGGTCTTCTCTTCATCTTCCTTGGCCATAAAAATCTGGTGGTATCCTGAGTATGCATCAAGGAAGGAGAGGAGCTCACATCCAGCAGTGGAGTCAACAATCTGGTCAATGCGCGGCAAGGGAAATGGATCCTTGGGACATGCTTTATTCACATCAGTGAAGTCTATACACAGTCTCCACTTCCCGTTGGCCTTACGCACGACAACTGGATTTGCTAACCACGTCGGATGGATCACGCCTCTAACCAGGCCCGCTGCTTCTAGCTTCTTGATCTCTTCGGCAATGAATTCTTGGCGCTCCACGGCTTGCTTCCTGACCTTCTGCTTGACGGGCCGCGCATGAGGACAAACAGCAAGCTTGTGCTCAATTACCTTCCTGGGAACGCCGGGGATGTCAGATAGTTGCCACGCAAACACATCGACATTCGCCCGCAGGAAGGCAACGAGCGCGCTTTCCTATTTGTTATCAAGTGTAGCACTGATGGTGAAGGTACCACCAGTGCCGTCCTCCTTGGCGGACAACTTCTTGGTTGCCGGTGGAGCAGCCATCCCTTTCTTGCTCTTGCCGGTGGAGCTCGATGGAACGTCCTCGACGGCAGGCAGCACTCCGAAGAGGTGCGTTTGCCGGAGTGGGCCCCAGAGCACTCGCCGGACTTGGTCTTGGTCTTCTTCCCCCCGGGAGCTTCAGCGGCAAGTGTGTTGCTCTCCGCCGCGGCTGCTGCATCCCGGTATATCTTGTCGGCGCAGATAAGCGCGTCCTTCTTGTCGCCAGGGACAGAGATGACGCTTATCGGCCCCGGCATCTTGAGTACATTATAGGCGTAGTGGGAGGCTGCCATGAACTTGGCGAGGGCAGGACGTCCAAGTATCCCATTGTATGGCAATGGGATATCGGCAACGTCAAAGGTTATCCTCACCGTCCTGAAATTGAGTTCCCCGCCGAAGGTCACTGGCAGAGTAATCTTGCCCTTCGGCTTGCTCCTCCCCAGGTTTATTCCTTGGAACGAACCGGTTTCTTCGAGCTCGCCGTCTGGGATCTGGAGTTTCTTGATCACAGCCGAGGAGATCAAGTTCAGGCCGGCCCCGCCGTCAACCAACATTTTGGTGACCTTGAGGTTGCGGATGGTGGGTGAGACCAACATCGGCAAGCACCCGACCGCAGTTGTGCGGTCAGGGTGATCCTCAAGATAAAAAATGATGGGCGTGTTGGACCACTTCAGCAGCCTGCGTGACTCAACGGGCGGCTCTGCTGCGTTTACTTCCCGCACCCACTGCTTGAGTTGGCGGTGGGAAGTGTGCAGAGAGGTGCCTCCGTCGACACACAGCACTTCTGTGGCCTTCTGGAACTCCTGCTCGCTGTTATCGCCTTCCTCCATGTCGTCGTCGTCGTCTTCCTCCTCATCCTTGTCGCGGCCCCGGGGAGGTCGATCACCTTGCCGCTGCTTGGCCTTGCCGCGGCGTCCTCCCCGGCCATTGAATGGCCGCTTCTTGCTTGGCTCTCCTCCGCCACCTTGAGCCTTCTCCTTGTCGCGACGCTCGTATTCAGCTTTCTGCTGCTCTACGAGGTACTCGACTCGCTTGCAGTTGGAAAGGTCGTGGCCCTTGGTGCGGTGGATCTTGCAATATTGCTTGTCGGAGCCGTCCTGCTTGTCGGCCGCCGCTACAGGGGCAGGTTCCTTGCCGGAACCGCCAGCCTGTGTTGTCTTGGCGGGAGCCTCCTTGCCGGACTTCTCGACGACCAGCACCTCCTTGCTCTTCTTCTTTCTGTTGTTCCGCCGCCGGCTCTTCTTTGCTGGGGCGGCATCCTCGCTGTCGCTTCCCCCTGCGCCAGCATCCTCCCCGGGGAGTCTCCTCCCCTCTTCGGCGCGCGCGCACTTGTCAGCCAGAGCGTAGAGTTCGCTGACATCCCGTATCTTGGTCATGACCATCTCTTCCCGCATGCGACGGTTACACACGTTCTGGTGGAATGCGCTGATAACCGCGGCGGGGTGGACGTCAGGGATATTGTGCTGCACGCGGCTGAATCGTTGAATGTACTTGCGCAGGGGTTCTCCTTCCTTCTGGGCCAAGATGTGGAGATCACTCTCCTGGCCGTGGGGTTTGTGGCCGCCTGTGAAGGCGCCAACAAACTGGTGGCACAAATCTGCCCACGAAGAAATGGAGCCTTCCGGCAAGTGCATAAGCCAAGAACGGACGTTTGGCTTAAGCACCAGTGGGAAGTAGTTGGCCAATATCTTCTCGTCGCGTCCCCCGGCAGCTTGCACCGCGATGGTGTAGATGCTGAGGAACTCCAAGGGGTGCGTCTTGCCGTCGTACTTCTCGGGTACGTCGGGCTTGAAGATTTTCATGCTGGGCCACTGGACGCGCCGCAGCTCACGGGTAAACGCAGGGCAACCTGCCGCGTACGGCAAGTCGCCTGGTTCACCGGGCGCGTGCGTGTCGACAGCGGTCCCAGCACGCTGATCCGATTGTCGCCGGGCTTCTCGTCGGCGCTCGATCGTCGTCCGAGCATCTTCTTGCCGCCGATCGTCGAGGACTTGGCGCTGGTCCCGACGAGCCCGCGGATCCGACGACGCCGTGGAGTCGTCGTCGACGTTAATCCGGCGGGGAGGCGTCTTCTGCTTCCGCGGTGGGGAGTGCACGGTGGTTGCACCCCCGGCGGTCTTGTCGCCGTCGGCCTTCGCCTGGTCGACTTGCCGTGGCCGCGATGTCGCCGGCTGCTGCGGCGTGTCATTGTTGGCGAAGGCGATCAGGCTCTGGATCGTCGCCCTCCAGTCTTCGGCCTTGTCTGTCGCTGGAGGGAAGTCGAGGAGCAGTTGCGCCCTTGCGAGTGCTTCTGCTGGAGAGGAGGGGAGCGGTGGCGAGCGGTGCGAGGAGCGAGATATGCTCGGACTTCTAACAGGGTTAGAAGGAGCAGTCTCTCGCCCCGGCGACCGCGCCTTGCTCGTGCCAGGACGATGGCCTTGAGCGTCCCGCGATCCTCCGGTTTGTCCTTGGCCCAGCAAGCGAATGGTAGCTCCTGTACCACGGCGTTGCTGGCATGTCGTCTGCTGAGAAGGACGTGGCGCGTCTACGGAGACCGAGGCCTTGGAGTTTGCCCGGTCGTCCGTCTTGTCCTTGGACTTGGCGGTGCCGTGAGTTTCCTCGCCGGCGACCACCCTTCCGCTGGCGTCTCCTCCACCCACCGTTGGTTCTGGTGGCGGTGGAATCGACGCAGACGGGCCTCCGACCTCCGAAGCCTTCTTCTTCGGGGCCATGTTGCTGTTGCTGATGAAGTTGGTGAAGCTGGAGAGGTTGATAAAGAATGCGCCCGCGTGAGCACCGGATCAGGTTCGCACAACCTCGACGCCCCCTACCTGGCGCGCCAAAGATGTCGGGGGAAACTGTCCACCACGAACACCTATGGGACCGGAGCCCCTTGTACGTTGCTGTAAGGGAGCGGAGGGAGCACAAAGAGCGGATCGAAGAGCACACGCGGGCAGTTTACCCAGGTTCGGGCCGCGCGGACGCGTAAAACCCTACTCCTGCTTGGTTTGTATTGAGTTTGTGAACTCGGGAGCTTGAAGAACTAGCTGCACCGAGCAAGAGAGCTATCTAGGTTCCGAACCCTTTCTACGTTGTGCATGGGCCTCCTTTTATAGCTCAAGGGGTCACCGACAGGTGTCAACGTAGAGGAGGGCAAAAATGTAACTTTGGTGGTAGTTGTAACAGTGCGGGAACAGTGCATGAACAGTGATCTTCACCTAACCTTGACAGTGGGGGACAAGGGCATTAAATGCCCGTCACCGTCGACCCCAAAAGCACCCGTCCATGCGTCTCCGTTCGCCACGGCGGTAGCCTCGTCACCGTGGAGTGCCACCGTGTCCCCCAGGCTGCACAGCCATCCGCTACGCATCCCTAGAAGGGCCCCAGGGCGACGCGTGGGCCGATGAGCTGGAGCGCGGGCACACAGCGCAGGCTTCCCCGGGCAAGCACCTTGCCGGGGTCTTGATCTTGCCGGGCCCGGTAGCTTGTCGCTCCCCGGGCCCTGCCGGGGCGCAGGGTGCGCCGAGGCATGTCTTCTGAAATGCAGTCTCCTGGTCCTCCTAGCAAGCTCCTCTTGTCAGGGTCTTGTGTTAATATGATAATCTTGAGCTTGGTGTAGCCTTCCCGGCAAGCTCCACTTGCCGGGGCCTTGATCTTCTAACTTGTATACTTTGTTTTTGAATGGCTTTATAAGGACCATAAAGGTCTCCGGCGAGCACGTGGTAAACCCAGCCACGGGAAGCTGCTATTGCCCGTGCACGAGTTGGGGTACTAAGGTACCCCTATCTTAGTACACCGACAATACCCCTAAGGAAATTAAAGATAAAGATGACAAAACTGAGATCCTTGCTTTATGCCTAGCTAAGGGCGTACAACGATAGCGCTTGTTGGGAGGCAACCCAATGAATAAAATTTATTTTTGCTTTTTGCTTTCTGTTCTCAAGTGTTTACACAATTATGCTACTGGTATGATTGTGTTTTTTGTGTTTTAATTAGAGTTTGTGCCAAGTAGAACTGGTAGGATCTTCTTGGGTGATAGTTGTTTGATCTTGCTGAAAAAGAGAAAAACTTTGCGCTCACGAGAAAAATTCTCATTTTTAACAAAAAAAGTGCTTTTTAGTTGATTCTTTTTGCAGAATATTAATATACAAATTTCCCACGTGGCCCTATTTTTTCAAGATTTGTAGAGGTGCAGAAGTTTGCGAAACTTCTAGATTACTACAGACTGTTCTGTTTTTGACAGATTCTATTTTCTTTGTGTTGTGTGCTTATTTTGATGGCTCTATGGTTTTCTTTGATGAGTTTTTTCCATAGAAAAGTTGGAATACAGTAGATATAATTCGAAAACAAAATATGAATTGGTTTGATACAATACTTATAGTAGTGGTTTGCTTTCTTACACTAACGGATCTCACAAAGGTTTTGTTGAAGTTTTGTGTGATTGAAGTTTTCAAGTTTTGGGTTATCTTACGATGGATGAAGGAAGGATGTAAGAGCCTAAGCTTGGGGATGCCCGGCATCCCAAGCTATTAATCCAAAGATGAGCAACCAACTAAGCTTGGGGATGCCCCTGAGTGGCATCCCCACTTTCTTCCAACAACTATCGGTATTTCACTCGAAGCTATATTTTTATTCGTCACATGATATGTGTTTTCCTGGGAGCGTCTTGTCTGATATGAGTCTTTGCTTGTTTTATTTTGCTTTTTAATTCATCAATCCTTGCTGTACACACCTATTTGAGAGAGCCAAAATTATGCCATGACTTGCTATAATAGCTCTCTATGCTTCACTAAAATCTTTATTAGCTAGGACTTGCTCTAGTGCTTCACTTATATCTTTTTGAGCACGGTGTGCTTAGTATTTTTTTTAAGAAATGCTCTCTTGCTTCACTTAGATTTATTTGAGAGTTAGTAAATTTTAAATAAATTCTCTCTTGCTTCACTTATATTATTTTGAGAGAATGAAAAAAATATGCTCATGATCTTCACTTATATTTTTTGAGCTTATCAAAAGCAACACATTAAAATTACCCCCAAAGTGATAGATATCCAAGAAGGATATAATAAAATATGTCATGAAGATCATTCGACAAAATAAACTTGATTCCTTGTAATAGTTTTGTGACATGATGATATGATATGTGAGTCATGTTGATGAGTAATTGTGCTTTAGTATGAATACTAGTGTTAAAGTTTGTGATTCCCTATGCAAGCACGAAAGTCAATAATTATGGAATGAAATTATATCCTACTTGTGGTGCATTATTCGGTGTTATTTATGCTCAATGTTTGCTTACGAGATTATTTGTTTCATGGTTGGTCGCTTCCCAGTCTTTTGCTAGCCTTCATTTTGCACTAAGTATGATCTCTACTTGTGCATCCAAAATCCTTTATCCCGGTTTTGCCATATGAGTCCACCATACCTACCTAAATGCGGTATTACCTTGCCGTTCTAAAAAAAATTGTATGTGCCATCTCTAATTTTCAAAATAAATTTCCCTTTTGTCTGCCCGTACCGCTCACAAGGCGGTGAGGGGTGGCCAATATTTTCCATGCTAGATGTGTTATTCTCACGATGAGTGTTTATTCACATGTCATTGCATGAGAGTATGGCAAAGGTATTAGGGATGCCCAGTCCCGAAATGAATTTTTTTTAATTTATGTTGTCAAATAATAAATTCCTTGTAAAGTGTTGGTATGGAAGGCGACCGTGGATTCGGCTAGCCATGGCTTGTGAAAGTTTGGTGGAAAAGGAATAAACTTTAGTTTTTGTTTGGGAACCGCCTATGATATATCTAGCATGGAAAGTGTTGGTAACCTCAAGTCGTTCTCATTGGTGGGAAAAGTATACCTCCCAAAAACTTTTATCTCTCAATTTAATCTTTGAGCTCTAGCACCTCTACAAATCCATACTTCCCTCTGCGAAGGGCCTTTCTTTTACTTATGCAATTTTTATTTCTCCATCTTATCTTACAAGCACCAACTAGGAAACACTATGGTTGTACTTGAGCATTGGATGTAACTAATATGCGAGTGTGTTTCATGAATGGATCAATGATAGAGCATAATGGGCTAGGAATAACTTATTTTAGCATTGATATTTTGAAAGACATGCTTGCTTCTTGATATGCTTGAGTATCTAAATTATTATGTCGAAACTAGACTATTGCTTTGAACCGTATAAAAGTCCAAATGTACATGCTATAAAGAAAAGAATATGATATGATAAACAACACTCCACATCAAAAATTCTGTTTTTATCACTTACCCACTCGAGGACGAGTAGGAGTTAAGCTTGGGGATGCTGATACGTCTCCAACGTATCTGTAATTTTTGATTGTTCCATGCTATTATATTATCATTCTTGGATGTTTTACAATCATTTTATAGTCATTTTATATCATTTTTTTGGTACTAACCTATCGACATAGTGCCAAGTGCCAGTTGTTGTTTTCTGCATGTTTTTTACATCACAGGAAATCAATATCAAACGGAGCCCAAACACCACGAAACTTTTTGGAGATTTTTTCTGGGCCAGAAGGAATACTATGGGCCCTGGTGGTACCCGGGGGGATTCCCGAGGAGGGGACAACCCACCAGGGTGCGCCAGAAGGCCCAGGCACGCCCTGGTGGGTTGTGCCCACCTCGGGTGCCCCCTGGACCGCCTCTTTGCTCTATAAATACCCCAATATTCCAGAAACCCTAGGGGAGTCAACGAAATATTCATCCAGCCGCCGCAGAGTCCAGAAACACCGGATCCAATCTAGATACCATCACGGAGGGGTTCACCACTTCCATTGGTGCCTCTCCGATGATGCGTGCGTAGTTATTTGTAGATCTACGGGTCCGTAGTTAGTAGCTAAATGGCTTCCTCTCTCTCTTTTGATTATCAATACAATGGTCTCTTGGAGAACGATATGATGTAACTCTTTTTGTGGTATGTTTGTTGGGATCCGATGGACTTTGAGTTTATGATCAGATCTATCCTTTTATATCCATGAAAGTTATTTGAGTTTCTTTGATCTCTTATATGCATGATTGCTTATAGCCACATATTTTTTCTCCGATATTGGGTTTTGTTTGGCCAACTTGATATATTTATCTTGCAATGGGAAGAGGTGCCCGGTAGTGGGTTCGATCCTACGGTGCGTGATCCCAGTGATAGAAGGGGAACCAACACGTATGTATCATTGCCACTAAGGATAAAATGACGAGATCCATATCTAACGCCATAGATAAATGGATCTTGTCTACATCATGTCATCGTTCTTAATGCATTAATCCGTTTTTCCATGAACTTAATACACTAGATGCATGCTGGATAGCGGTCGATGTGTGGAGTAATAGTAGTAGATGGAGGCAGGAGCCGGTGTACTAATCTTGGACGTGATGCCTATGTAATGATCATTGCCTGGATATTGTCATGATTATTTGAAGTTTTATCAATTGCCCAACAGTAATTTGTTCACCCACCATAGCTATTTTCTCTAGAGAAGCCACTAGTGAAACCTACGGCCCGGGTCTTCTTTCTCATATATTTGCCTTGGCTTTTATTTTCAGATCTACTAAACAAAAAAACCAAAAATACCTTGCTGCAATTTATCTTATTTATCAACCAATCTACCAATATTTATATCTCTCTCACGTTCATTATCCGAAAGGGATAGACAACCCCTTTATCACGTCGGGTTGCGAGGTGTTGTTATTTGTGTGCAGATGCTGTTTACGTTGTGTTGCTTGGTTCTCCTACTGGTTCGATAACCTTAGTTTCACATCTGAGGGAAATACCTACCGCCGCTGTCATGGAGTTGTCACGACAGATGTCCTAAGGGAAGGACTTAATTGCAGAGCCATAGCAACATGGTTAGCTTAAAGGGGTTAGACGGAAGAAAAGACACGTGGAGTTTATACTGGTTCGGTCCCTTACGGTGAGGGTAAAACCTAATCCAGTTTGAGGTGGAATTGCTGAGGTGTCGATTGCTAGGGAGTGAATGCGCTTTGCCTAGCTCTCGAACTGTTGTTTCTTGCCCTAAGCCGCTGCTGGGTCGTCCCCTTATATACACGGGTTGACGCCCTGCGGCCTACGGAGTCCCGGCCGGCTCATACAATCGTGTCCGGCCTGGTGACTCTTGTTACATGCCTTACAATACAAGTTAACATATATGGCGGTTTATACATTGAACTGCCATCATTAACATGCTTCTGGAATTGGCCCATGAACTGTCATTGGGTAACCCGGCCCCTCCTGGGAGGGTCATATCAAATACTCATATCCCCAACAGCCATTGTGTTGCATCATCCCTTCCTCTTTGGGGAAAAACCGATGTAGCTTTAAGCGACATCATAGGGTCAGAAGTGTTGGGGAACGTAGCAGAATTCAAAATTTTTCCTACGCTTCACCAAGATCAATCTAAGGAGTCATCTAGCAACGAGCATAAAAGAGTGCATCTACATACCCTTTGTAGATCGCGTGCGGAAGCGTTCGAAGGAACGTGGATGATGGAGTCGTACTCTTCGTGATCCTCGTCACCGATGATCCCAGCGCCGAACGGACGGCACCTCCGCGTTCAACACACGTACGGTACAGCGACGTCTCCTCCTTCTTGATCCAGCAAGGGGGAGGAGAGGTTGACGGAGATCCAGCAGCACGACGGCGTGGTGGTGGATGCAACGGGAAAAGCTGCACGGCTTCGCCGATGACCTGCGGGAGGAGTTGGAGGTGTGACG
>LR738711.1:256559304-256618341 GCA_902687465.1 Secale cereale | reverse complement strand
CCTCTCTCTCCCCACTATATATAGGGGGACAGGGGGGCGCCGGCCCTAGGAGATCCAATCTCCTAGGGGGGGCGGCGGCCAGGGGGGGGGGAACTTCCGCCCCCCCCAAGGCATAGGGGGCGCCCCCATCCCCTAGGGTTTCAACCCTAGGCGCATGGAGGGGGGCCCATGTGGGTGCGCCAGCCCACTAGGGGCTGGCCCCCTTCCCCTTACGACCCATGGGGCCCTCCGGGATGGGTGGCCCCACCCGGTGGACCCCCCGGGACCCTTTCGGTGGTCCCGGGACACTCCCGGTGACCTCCGGAATTCTCCCGATGGCCGAAACTGGACTTCCTATATATCATTCGTCATCTCCGGACCATTCCGGAACTCCTCGTGACGTCCGGGATCTCATCCGGGACTCCGAACAACATTCGGGTTTCCGTGTGCATATATCTCTACAACCCTAGCATCACCGAACCTTAAGTGTGTAGACCCTACGGGTTCGGGAGACACGTAGACATGACCGAGACGACTCTCCGGTCAATAACCAACAGCGGGATCTGGATACCCATGTTGGTTCCTACGCGTTCCTCGATGATCTCATCGGATGAACCACCGTGTCAAGGATTCACTCAATCCCGTATGTTATTCCCTTTGCCTATCGGTACGGTACCTGCCCGAGATTCGATCGTCGGTATGCCCGTACCATGTTCAATCTCGTCATGGCAAGTCTCTTTACTCGTTCCGTAATCCATCATCCCGTGACTAACTCCTTAGTCACTTTGAGCTCATTACGATTATGTCTTACCGAGTGGGCCCAGAGATACCTCTCCATCATACGGAGTGACAATATCCCAGTCTCGGTTCGTACCAACTCAATAGACACTTTTGGAGATACCCGTTGCGTACCTTTATAGCCACCCAGTTACGTTGTGACGTTTGGCACACCCAAAGTATTCCTACGGTATTCAGGAGTTGCACAACCTCATGGTCTAAGGAATAAATACTTGACACTGGAAAAGCTTAAGCATTACGAACTATACGATCTCGTGCTAGGCTTAGGATTGGGTCTTGTCCATCACATCATTCTCCTAATGATGTGATCCCGTTATCAATGACATCCTATGTCCATGGTCAGGAAACCGTGACCATCTATTGATCAACGAGCTAGTAACTAGAGGCTTACCAGGGACACGTTGTGGTCTATGTATTCACACATGTATCGCTGTTTCCGTACAATACAATCCAAGCATGAATAACAGACAATTATCATGAACAAGGAAATATAATAATAATCCTTTTATTATTGCCTCTAGGGCATATTTCCAACAAGAAGGTAATGCTTACTAAATTCATCAACTTCATATCGTTCAAAAACGATTCATTAATAAGGTTGATCAAGTCTTATTAACAACTACTTTCGGTTAGCATGAAACCGAAGAACTTTCGTAAATCACTAAGTTACCTCAACGGGGATATGAAAGTCCCCAACAATAAGCATTTCATATTTCTTATTAACAATAGGTAAAGGGATTTGAAAACTTCCAATAGTGATTGTCAGAGATTTTTCAATAGCATGAATACCATTCACTTGGAATTGTTTCTTTGGAAAATGCACAATATGCTCATTACCATTGATACGAAAGTGACCTTGCTTTTATTACAATCAATAATAGCCCCTACAGTATTCAAGAAGGGTCTACCAAGAATAATAGACATATTGGCGTCCTCGGGCATCTCAAGTATAACAAAGTAGTCAAAATAGTAACATTAGCAACAACAATGGGCACATCCTCACAAATACCGATAGGTATGGCAGTTGATTTGTCAGCCATTTGCAAAGATATATCGATAGGTGTAAGTTTATTCGAATCAAGTCTTTTATATAAAGAGAAAGGCATAACACTAACACCAGCTCCTAAATCATAAAGCAGTTTTCACATAATTCTTTTTGATGGAGCAAGGTATAGTTCGTATCCCTGGGTCTCCAAGTTATTTAGGTACTCCATCCTTAAAAGTATAATTAGCAAGCACGGTGGAGATTTCACCTTCTTGTATTTTTCTCTTATTAGTGATGATGTGTTTCATGTATTTTGCATAAGGAGGCATTTTTAAGTTATTAGTTAAACGAGTACGCAAAAAGACTGCCCTCAGCATTTTAGCAAAGCGTTCAAATTCTTCATCATCTTTCTTTTTAGCTGACTTGGGTGGAAAAGGCATAGGGTTTTTTACCCACGATTCTCTTTCTTTTATTCTTAGGTTGTGGCTTATCAAGATCAATTGGTGGTTCTATTTCAACATCATTATCTGGTTCCTTTTCATTGTTAGGTTGAGTGTCTTCATGAACATCACCGTTATCTTTTTCATTATCACTAGGTGAATGCTCATTACCAGATTGAGTTTCAGCATCAGAGATAGAAACATCATTATCATTATCAGGAGGTTTTCCTACTTCAGGTTCACTAGTAGCATGCAAAGTCCTATCATTTTTCTTTTTCTTTTTCTTTTTATTTTTAGATGGACTAGATGTAGTGGTGTTGTTTCTTTGGGAATCCTGTTCAATTAGTCATTTTTCCTCCTCTAGTTGCAACTCTAACAGCAAAGTCATGTATATTGCTATTCATTTCATCAAGTAATTCTCTTTGAGATTTAGCAACTTGTTCTAACTGAGTTTGAATCATAGAAGCATGTTTCCCCACACCTCTAACATCATTTGAAATTCTAAATAACAAGTCACTCAAGTGAGCAATCATATCAGAATTATATTTCAATTGTTTCATAACACTTGCATTGAAGTGATCTTGCTTCCTAATGTATTTTTCAAACTCATGAAGGCATTGGCTAGGGTGCATATTGTGAGGATTATCATTGTCATTGAATTTCATTAGAGAATTTACCTCTACCACCTTAGGTAGTGGTGGTGCATCAAGCCCATGTATTTCTTCAATAGGAGGTAAATTTTTAACTTCCTCAACTTCAATACCTTTTTCGTTCATGGATTTCTTTGCCTCTTGCATATCTTCAGGATTGAGGTATAATATACCTCTCTTCTTCGGAGTAAGCTTAGGTGGTGGTTCAGGAAGAGTCCAATCATCATAATTTTTCAATATGTTATTCAATATTTCTTCAGCCTGTCCAATAGTTCGTTCCCTGAAAACACAACCAGCACAACTATCTAGGAAGCCCCTAGAAGCATCGGTTAGTCCATTATAGAAGATATCAAGTATTTCATTTTTCTTAAGAGGATGATCAGGCAAAGCATTAAGTAACTGGCAAAGCCTCCCCAAGCTTGTGGGAGACTCTCTTCTTTAGCTTGCACAAAGTTAAATATTTCCTGTAAGGCAACTTGTTTCTTATGAGCAGGAAAATATTTTTTAGAGAAGTAATAAATCATATCCTGGGGACTATGCACACAACCAGGAGTAAGAGTATTGTACCAAGCTTTAGCAACACCCTTTAATGAGAACGGAAATAATTTGATTATATAGTAATAACGGGTTTTCTCATCATGAGTAAAAAGGGTGGCAATGTCATTTAACTTAGTGAGATGTGCCACAATAGTTTTACTCTCATAACCATGGAAAGGATCAGATTCAACCAAAGTGATTAGCTCTGGGTCGACAGAGAATTCATAATCCTTATCATCAATAAAGATAGGTGAGGTAGCAAACTTAGGATCATATTTCATTCTAGCATTCATAAACTTTTCTTTCTACTTGCATAATAATTTTTCTAGATCATCTCTATCATTACAAGGAAGAATATCTCTAGTTGTTTACTCACTCATAACATAACCTTTAGGTACCTTAGGCAATTCATATCTAAGAAGGCTAGTTCTAGCAAGTGTTCCAAAATTTTCAGTTTCAAGCTCATCATCAGATTCAACATCATCATGTTGTCTCACTCTAGCAATTTTTTCATCAAGAAAGTCTCCAAGTGGAACATCATCATCATGCAAGGTACTAGCATCATCATAAGTATCATTCATAGCAGAAGTAGCATCATCAATAACTTGCGACATATCAGGAGTAATAGCATGTTGTGGTGTTGCAAGTTTACTTATAACAGAAGGTGAATCTAAAGCAGAACTGGATGTCAGTTCCTTACCCCCCTCATCTTAGAGGGATAAATCTTAGTCTTAGCATCCTTCAGATTCTTCATAGTGATAGATTGATAATAATCCCAACTGACTCAACAAATATAGCTATGCTCCCCGGCAATGGCGCCAGAAAAAGGTCGTGATAACCCACAAGTATAGGGGATCGCAACTATTTTCGAGGGTAAAGTATTCAACCCAAATTTATAGATTCGACACAAGGGGAGCCAAAGAATATTTGCAAGTATTAGCAGCCGAGTTGTCAATTCAACCGCAACTGGAGATTTATTATCTGCAACAAAGTGATCAGTAGCACAGTAATATGATAGTCTTGATAGTACTGGTAGCAGCAATAGTAACAGTAACAGCGATAGCAATAGTTTTGTAGCAAGTGCAGCAGTAACAATAGCAGTAGTAACTTAGGAAGATCAATATAAGATAAATTCATAGGCATTGGATCGCTGATTTGTTGGATGATATTCATGATGTGACAGTCATAACCTAGGGCAATACGACACTAGCTCCAGTTCATAAATATAATGTAGGCATGTATTCCGTAAATAGTCATACGTGCTTATGGAAAGAACTTGCATGACATCTTTTGTCCTACCTTCCCGTGGCAGCGGGGTCCATATTGGAAACTAAGGGATATTAAGGCCTCCTTTTAATAGAGAACCGGAATAAAGCATTAACACACGGTGAATACATGAACTCCTCAAACTACGGTCATCACCGGGAGTGGTTCCGGTTATTGTCACTCCTGGGTTGTCGGGTCATAACACGTAGTGGGTGACTATAACTTGCAAGATCGGATCTAGATATTGAATATAATGATGATAACATAAACGGTTCAGATATGAATTCATGGCACCCGGGCCCAAAGTGTCAAGCATTAAGCTTGGCAAATCCATAGCAACATCAGTCTTAGAACATAATGGATACTAGGGATCGGCCCTAACAAAACTAACTAGATTACATGATGAATATCATCCAACTCCTCACCGACCAATGAAGGAATTACTCACTCTCGGTGGGGAGCATCATGGAATTGGCGATGGAGAAGGGTTGGTGATGAGGAAGAACGAAGATCCCCCTCTCCGGAGCCCCAAATGGACTCTAGATTTGGTCTCCCGAGGATGAATGGGAGGTGGTGGCGGCTCCCTCTCGTAGATCGCGATAATTCTTTTTTCCCCATTTTTTCTCCGTGAATATGAATTTATAGTATCAGGGTTGGCGTTTGCGGGGCCACCAGGTGGGGACAACCCACCTGGGCACGCCAGGAGGGGGGCACGCCCTGGTGGGTTGTGCACACCGAGGTGCCCCCCTCCGGTGGTTTTTGGCTCCGTTATTTTTTTTATTATATAAAAAATCCTCGCAAAGTTTTGTTTAATTCCGAGAACTTTTATTTATGCACAATAACAACACCGTGGTAGTTCTGCTGAAAACAACATCAGTCTGGGGTTATTTTCCTTCAAATCATGCAAATTAGAGTCCAAAACAAGAGGGAAAGCATTAGGAAAAGTAGATACGTTGGAGACGCATCACGATGTAACTGCGCGGCGGGGAGGGGGCAGTTTTGGTGGAGCGAATGGAGTAGATGGGGAGGGATTTGGGGAATATTATTGGCTAGTTGGCCGAATGGGAGTTGAATTTGGGATTTGGGTGGAATTTTTGCGTGATGGGCGGGGGGTTTGGCGCATGGTGGTTTCTCCAAATGCGGCCCCATGTGTCAGTGAAGAGGCAAGCTGAAGCGCATTCCGTTTGGGTGAGCGGTGTGCAAGACCGATCGTGTGAGGGGTGCAATGTGACCGCGACATGCGTGTTGTGAGTGTATCACCTTCTCCTTTTGAACTTGGTGCTTCGCGTGATCCATCAATACTAATCCCGACTAAAACGGCGCGGCCGAGTCTTTTCCCATGTGATATGCTGGGTGTTTGGCTTAACAAACAAAGTGAGAGAAAGATGTGAAATGCGTGGATGTGTGGTGGACATACTATTGGAGGGCCTAAGAGAAATTGTGTATGTAAACGCTATGTTTTTATTTACTTCGCATATTAGCTTTGTCTCGGGTCAAACCTTCTAAACTTTGACCAATTTTATACATAGAAAAACAATGACAGCCACAATACCAAGTATAGTAAATACGATTAGAATCATCATTCAATATACTCCCTCCATTTTCATTTACTCTGCATATTAGAGTTGATTGAAGTCAAACTTTGTAAAGTTTGACCAAGTTTATAGAAAACAAATTTATATGATGCGAAAGTGCATTCAATAATAAATCTAATGGTACTGATTTGTCATTGCAGTTTGAACATTTTTGTTCATAAACTTTGTCAAAGTTACAAAGCTTGACTTGAACCAAAGCTAATACACGGACTAAACAAAAATGGAGCGAGTACTACCTCTGTCCTGGTTCATTGGTCCCTTCGTATTTTGTGCCAAATTTTGACCAAAGATTTAACTAACAAAACATTAATGCATGTCACAAAAAATTATATCGTTGGATTCATGTTTTGCATAGTTTCCAATGATACTATTTTTATGACATGCATTGACATTTTTATAGTTAAACTTAGGCTGGTCATAATGGGAGTATCATAGCTAGTATCATGCATGCCAACTAGGCAATTTATATTAGGTGGCATGAAATTAAATGAATAAAGAGAGGATTGAGTATCATACCATGATACTGTATCATAATAAATGCTATACTACTACGTGTCTTGCATGGCAATAAATAAAGTCATATATGATTCTACGATACAATAATATGCATTAGGGAGGTAGTATCATACATTAGTATCATAAGCATGATGCTAACTTATGATACTACCCATTACAAGCACCCTTATAGTCAAAAATTGACACAAAATACGATGGGGACTGATAACCCACAAGTATAGGGGATCGCAACGGTTTTCATGGGTAGAGTATTCAAACCAAATTTATTTATTCGATGGAAGGGGAGCCAAAGATTAATTGAAATCATTAGCAGTTGATTTGTAAATCAACCACATGTGGAGACCAGCAAAGTGATCAGTAGCACAGTAGCACGATAGCAGTGGTAACAAAGCAGTAGTAATGGTAACGGTAGCAATACTAGTTTTTGTAGTGATTATAACAGCATCATCTATAATAGTAACTTAGCAACGATCAATATGTGAAAAGCTCGTAGGCATTGGGTCGGTGATGGATAATTATGTTGGATGATATTTGTCATGTAACAGTTATAACCTAGGGCGACACAGAACTAGCTCCAATTCATCAATGTAATGTAGGCAGGTATTCTGTATGTAGTCATACGTGCTTATAACAAGAACTTGCATGACATATTTTGTCCTACCCTCCAGTGGCAGCTGGGTCATATTGGAAACTAAGGGATATTAAGGCCTTCATTTAATAGAGAACCGGAACAAAGCATTAGCACATAGTGAATACACGAACTCCTCAAACTATGGTAGTCACCGGAGAGAATTCCAATTATTGTCACCTTGGGGTATGCGGATCATAACACGTAATAGGTGCATATAACTTGCATGACCAAATCAAGAACACAAATATATTCATGAAATAATAAAGGGTTTGGATCTGAAATCATGGCACTCAGGCCCTAGTGACAAGCATTAAGCATATCAAAGTCATAGAAACATCAATCTCAGAACATAGTGGATGCTAGGGATCAAGCCTTAACAAAACTAACTCAATTAGATGGTAAATCTCATCCAACCCATCACCTTCCAGCAAGCCTACGAAGGAATTACTCACTCCCGATAGTGAGCATCATGAAATTGGTGATGAAGGATGGTTGATGATGACGAAGACGGAATAACCCACTCTCCGGAGCCCCTAACAGACTCCAGATCTGGCCTCCCGATGAAGAACATGAGGTGGAGGCGAATGCGATGAAACTTTCTCTCTTATTTTTTTTTTCAAGAAATGGGAATTTATAGTGTTGAGATTAGGGTTTGCGGAGCCACATGGGCCCTAGAAGCCACCAAGGCGCGCCTTGGTGAAAGGATCGATATGGTTGACTAGAGGGGGGGGGGGGTGAATAGGCAACTAACAATTTTAGCTTTTCTTGACCAAATTAAACTTAGAAACAAAATAGGTTGTCTAGATATGCAACTAGGAGCAACCTATATGATGCAACAAAGAAAAGTAAGCAAGCAAGTACTAGATACTCAACCACTAAAGCTTGCACAAGTAAATGATAGAGATAACCAAAAGTGGAGCCGGTGAAGACGAGGATGTGTTACCAAAGTTCCTTCCCTTTGATGGGAAGTACGTCTCTGTTGGAGCGGTGTGGAGGCACAATGCTCCCCAAGAAGCCACTAGGGCCACCATATTCTCCTCACGCCCTCACACAATGCGAGATGCCGTGATTCCACTATTAGTGCCCTTGAAGGCGGCGACCGACCCTTTACAAACAAGGTTGGGGCTCTCTCGACAGCTGAATTGGAGGCTCCCAACGAAACCACGGAGCTTCACCACAATGGATATGGCTCCGAGGTGACCTCAACCATCTAGGGTGCTCAAACACCCAAGATTAACAAGACCAGCAAGGGATTAGTGGGGGGGGGGGGAATCAAATTTCTCTTGGTGGAAGTGTAGATCTGGGCCTTCTCAACCAATCCCTAGAAAATCGACAAGTTTGATTGGCTAGGGAGAGAGATCGGGCGAAAATAAGCTTTTCGAGCAACAATGGAGCTTAGGGGAGAAGAGGTAAGTGTTCTAGAGGAGGAAGAACACTTTATATAGTGGAGGGGAAGAGTGAACCGTTACAGTCTTCTCAGCCCACATAGAGCGGTACTATCGCTGGGCCGAGTACCGCTGGAGCCAGCGGTACTACCATGCCCCCCAGCGGTACTACCGCCCTGTGTTAGGGACGGGGTGTGGAGGAAAGGAGCGGTGGTAGCCGCGGTGGGAGCAGCGGTACTACCGCTTATAAGCGGTACTACCGCTGCTACTACCGTTGCTACCACCGTAGAACCCGACACGAAAAATGTTCGCCCCGAATCGACGCGGAGGTTGAGAGTAGCCGCGGCGGTACTGCCGCATATATGCACAAGCGGTACTACCGCGCCTCTGCAGCGGTACTACCGCTTAGAGCGCATATGTGGTACTACCGCGCTAGCTACGGTACTACCGCCCACAGAAGAAGGAGAAGATGCTAAGACAAGGAAGAGGATGAGGGTGCAAAAATGAGTGTACGTGATGATTCCACCCTGGCCTTTCCATTGCGGACCCCCCCATGATTGTACGGTGTCTCCTACGACTCAAGTCCACCAAAACAAAAGCTTAGCATGACAACACGTCTTGAGCTGATAACTCAGAGGGTAGATAATCGTCTCATGCCTTTGGATGTATATCTGAAATACTTGGCACACACGATTAGTCCGCAAACGCCTTGTCATCAATCACCAAAACCACAAAGGAAGGGACATGCCCTTACAATCTCCCTCTTTTTGGTGGATTGATGACAACACGGGATTTGCATAATAAGTAAGAACGAGTGAGGAGTAAGCAAACCCCACGGACTACAAAAGATAGAGAAGCTCCCCCTAGATGTGTGCTTAAATCGAGTTGCTTGTGGAATGCAAAGCACACGCTCTAGGATCAATGCTCCCCCTATCTTTTATAAACCGATAATATCTAATCAATGAGGAGACATAAGTAAGTAACATAGTAGGTGCAACAAGATAGAACATGAATTAAGCAACACATACTAGAGTACTTGAGATAAAATATAGCATAGGTCTCACACAAAGAAAGGTAGCTGAGTCTTACGAACACACCAAACCAGAACGAAAAGTAAAACACTAAAACACACGAGACACGACAATGCAAATCACACACGAGACATGACAGCGCAAATCACCTCTCCCCCTTTGGCATCGAGACACCGAAAAGGGGCAGAGAAAGACACAATGTCATCACACCGCTGCAGGGTCATCTGCACCTCCGTCATCGGCTGGGGGCTTCTCGGGTTCAGAATCAGTATAGTGACAGTGTTGACGAACCCAGTCGTCCTCATCAGTGATCCTGCCCTCAGATCCGCTGTTAACTGTGGCACCAAGCTGACGCATAAGCTCCTTGTGACGAGTCCTAGACTTCTTCTTAGCGACATGGGTCATGTACTGACCGTGGGACTCCATGCAGAACAACTTGTTCATCATCTTCTTCAGCTTCTTGGCCCAAGATGGCTCAGCTCCATATGGCACATACTCATCATCATCATCATCCTGGTCGGCCTCTGCCTCAGGATCGTCAGTACCAGCCAGCATGTTAGGCTGAGTAACCGGAGTGTTCCAGAGATCCTTCCTCCTCAGTCGCTTGACCTCGTGAGAGACCAACTCGCCAGTCTTAAGGGCGTACCCCTCGTAGGTGTGTTCCCACGCCTTCTCAATGGGGAGCATGATGTAGGGAGCATAGATGAGACACTTACGCTCTGAGATGGCAGACAACAGTTCAGACCACATGACATGAGAGATATCCAATGTTTCTATAGTGTTCCGTTCCTTCTGGTGCTGGAAGAAAAGAAGCATGTCCACAAGGTAAGAGTGGACCATATCCTGGTTCCCAATGCGAGGAAAAAGAGTCTCCCTGAAGATGCGGTGAAGGATGTCTAGAAACACAGGCAACTCATATGTCTCCTTCAGAGTCTCAGGGTTGACCTTCTTAGTGTAGTATGGCCACAGATTCTGCTTGTGAGTGGAGGTAGAATTGCGATGAGGTCGAAATCCGACCGAATTCTCCAGACCAAGATCCTCAATGCCAAGAAGTTCCATGAAAGCTTTCCATCTAACCACCAGACACGTGCCATTTGTCATCCATGTCAAAGTCCTCGCTGCATCGGTGCCAAGGTGAATGGTGGCATAGAACTGAGCTACCAGATCAACATCAAAGTCCTTGTTGAATGTTACGATGTTGATAATGTTCAGCTGGTTGCACATTTCCAGGACTTCTCCAAAGTACTCTATGTCCTTCTCCAGATGAGCAATATCAATTGAGCGCACATCGACATAGAGATTCTTCTTGGCCTTGATCACATCAAAGTAGGTAGTATATTGAGACCTATTCCAGAACGGCCGGTTGACAAGGGTGGGCTCTTGTTCAAACTCATAGGGATTGCGCCAACGCCTCTCCCAAAACTCCTTGTTTGACATCTCCGTGACAGTCTTGGCCTTCTTAGCTGGCTTCTTGGCAGTGCTCTTGGACGGCTGTTGCGACTGAGAGGGAGGAGCACTGGACGATGGAGCCCCTACAGAGCCACTGGCAGACCCGCCTGCTGCCTCAGAGGTGCGATAGCGCTTTGAAATGGCGTGCCCGGGGTTGATGCGACGAGCAAGGTGTTCCGTTGGGTCATCTCCTGAAGACAAACACACACACACACAAGAGACACAAAGAACGAACACGCATAAGACACGAGACAAAGAGTAAAAATGAAATCAAACTTTGGTAGGAATATGTTGGAGGATGGCCTCTCCGCGGTACTACCGCATATGGGAAGCGGTAGTACTGCTCTCAGCGGTAGTACCGCGTATGAGAGGCGGTAGTACCGCTCTGAGCGCAGGAACAACAGTTCCCCCACACGGTGACAGATCTGGTACTACCGGAGAGGCAATGAACAAAAATAGCCCTATCAAAGTTCAATCCTAGTAGTATAGAGGAGTTCACCATCCTACTCAAGCCTTGATTTGGCCAAAAATCAAGGAATGCATGCCCATTGCCCCTAAGAACCTAGATCTGAAAAAGTAGGCAACAAGAGAGAAACGAGGGGCAATACCGGCATCCAAGGCTTGAGGAAGGGGTGGGGATTTATCCCACCGAAGGAAAATGTGAAACACCACCCGGAGAAATCACCCCACCGGCGACCTTGTCGCTGGTGCTTCATTGGAGATGAAGAAGAGAGACGGGGGAGAATGGGTGTGGGAAGAAGAAAACTTCCCGACCCCCCACTTAACCCCCAGACTCACGCTCCAGCGGTAGTACCGCTTCGATCGGGTGGTAGTACCGCTTAGGTGAGTAAGCGGTAGTACCGGGCTATCGAGCGGTAGTACCGCCCAACTCAGGAAAAGTGTCTCCGGAACTGATATTTTGCTCCCAAGAGCCTCCTAGCGAGGAAAACACCGCAACGAGAAGAGAAACACAGGAGAACGAAGGAAACAACAAAAACACAACAACTCACATGAAAACAAACAATCAAGACAAGAAACACACATCTCTTGAGAGAGATGGCGGTGGCCGAGGCCACCTATGTTTGAGTGAAGTGGTATGGCACCGCGAAGATTTTAACCTTGAGCCCATGACCACTACTCATCTTTGAAGCACATTAGTACCAACAAAAATGTTGAATGTGAAAGATATGATCAATTTGTGCATAATGGGGGGAGAGAGAGTTCATTGAGAGAACAATGCTCCCCCTATTTCCATGCCTACATCTAAACAAGATACCATGGTGTGAGTGGAGGGTATGCACAATTTCAATCCACATTGCTCAAATCTATGATATTTAGCTCATGCCTTAACTCGCGAAATTTTGCTTCATCCGATGGCTTCGTGATGATATCTGCAAGGTTATCGTGAGTGTTGACATAATTAAGATCTATTTCTCCTCGCCGAATATGGTCCCGGATGAAGTGATACTGAATCTCAATACGCTTCGTCTTGAAGTGTTGCACCGGGTTGAGAGAAATCTTGATGGCACTTTCATTGTCACACCAAAGAAGCACTTTGTCACAAGTGACACCGTAATCCTTTAAAGTTTTCCTCATCCATAAAAGTTGTGCACAACAACTGCCGGCCGCCACATACTCTGCTTCAGTGGAAGAGAGAGACACACAACTTTGCTTCTTGGAAGACCAACTCACCAAAGAGCAACCAAGGAATTGACACCCTCCGGAAGTGGACTTCCTATCCACTTTGTCTCCTGCCCAATCCGAATCTGAGAAACCTACCAAGTTGAAGTTTGATCCTCTTGGATACCATAAGCCAAAGTTTGGGGTATGAGCCAAATATCGAAAGATTCGCTTGACTGCCACAAAGTGACTTTCCTTAGGTGAGGCTTGAAACCGTGCACACATTCCCACACTCAACATGATATCTGATCTAGATGCACAAAGGTAAAGTAAGGATCCAATCATAGAACGATACACCTTTTGATCCACAGCTTTACCATTGGGATCAATGTCAAGTTGGCACTTGGTAGGCATTGGAGTAGTAGCCGGCTTGACATCACTTAGATTAAACCTCTTGAGCATGTCTTGAGTGTATTTGGCTTGTTTGATGAAGATTCCTTCTCTTCTTTGCTTAATCTCAAATCCAAGGAAGTACTTCAACTCTCCCATCATGGACTTCTCAAAATGCTTGGTCATGAGTGCGGCAGACTCATCATTGAAAGCTTTGTTAGGTGAACCAAAGATAATATCATCAACATACATTTGGCATACAAACAACTCCCCTTTGACCTTCTTAGTAAAAAGAGTGAGGTCGATTTTCCCAATCTCGAACCCACGATCTTGCAACAACTCGGTAAGATGCTCATACCACGCACGTGGGGCTTGTTTAAGGCCATAGAGCGCCTTATCGAGTTGATACACGTGATCGGGGAACTTAGGATCCTCAAACCCCGGGGGTTGTTTGACATACGCCAACTCATTAATAGGACCGTTCAGAAATGCACTTTTCACATCCATTTGTTGCAATTTAAAGTTATGATGAGAAGCATATGCAAGCAACAAGCGAATAGATTCAAGGCGAGTAACGGGGGCAAAGATTTCACCATAGTCGATACCCTCGACTTGGGAGTAGCCTTGAGCCACCAAACGTGCCTTGTTGCGAATGACAATTCCGTGAGCATCTTGCTTGCTCTTAAAGATCCACTTTGTTCCAATGACATTATGGTTCTCCTTAGGTCTTGGCACCAAACGCCACACTTTGTTGCGCTCGAAGTTATGGAGTTCTTCATGCATGGCATTAAGGCAATCGGGGTCTTCGAGCGCCTCATAGATCTATTGAGGTTCAACACAAGAGACAAAAGCTTGATGAGCACAATAGTTTGCTAATTGTCTACGAGTGCTGATAACCCTCAACCGTAAGGGATCGTGATAGTCTTCGCGGGTAAGAATAACCCAATTTATTGATTCGACACACGGGGAGCCAAAGAGTATTTATAAGCTTTAACAGTTGAGTTGTCAATTCAACCGCACCTGAAATATACTAACTTGCAACAAAAGATAAGTGGTAACAGTGATATGATAATGTTGATAGTAATAGTAAAAGTAAACAGCAAAAGTAAATAGCAGTAGTAAATGGCAAAAGTAGCAACTAGTGACAAGCAAGGTTTAAAATACTGTAGGCTAGGGAGATGGATGGTTGGGCGTTGCATGGATGAGATAGTTTCTAGCTTGGGGCACGACACACGGAAAAGTAATGATCATCTAGGAAAATATAAAACATTAGGCATGTATCCCGTAGGTAGTTGTACGTGCTTGCAATAAGAACTTGCACAACATCTTTTGTCCTACCATCCCGCTACGAACGGGGCCAAAAGGAACTAATGGATATTAAGGTGCTCCTGTCAAAGAGCACCGGAACAAAGCAATGAACTCAATGGATACATGTAATCCTCAAACTACGGACCATCCCCTTTGGTGTCCCAAGCTGTCACTTTTGGGATCACCGGTTCCGAACCATAACAGGTGCATACAACTCATAGATAGGATCAAGAACACAAATATATTCATGCAAACACATATGGTTCAGATCTGAAATCATGGCACTCGGGCCCTAGTGTCAAGCATTAAGAATAACAAGTTGTAGCAAAGATGATAAACACCATACTAGATGATAGGCAACATGCCCCCAACAATCTGACGAACTATTACATGATCTAACTCATCCAATCCCTACCATCCCCTTCGCCTACAGCAAGGGAATTACTCACACATGAAGGGGGAAGTCATGGAAGGATGATGGAGTGGTGATGATGATGACGATGGCGACGATCTCCCCTCTCCGGAGGCCAAATCAGCCTCCAGATTAGCCCTCCCGAAGAAGAACAGAGGGTGGCGGCGGCTCCGCGACGAAAAACAGCGAAAGGACTTCCGATCTGGGGTTTTTGCATCACGAGGAAAAATACGGGCTAAAGTAGGGCACCAGGGGGTGTGGGCCCCACTTAGGCGCCCCCCCGGCGCGGCCCAGGGGGGGGGGGGGCGCCCACAGGGCGCCTGGGCACCCCCTGCCCCCCCTCTGGCCCCACTTCTGGTATTTGGTTTCTTCGGGTGCGTGGATTTTTCGTGATTTTTCGTGGATTTTTCTGAGATAGTTAAAAATCCGTTTTCCTGCACACAAATAAAACATACAGGCAGCTCTGCTGAAAACAGCGTCAGTCCGGGTTAGTTTAGTCCAAATCATGCAAGAATGAGGTCAAAACAATATCAAAAGTGTTTGGAAAAGTAGATACGTTTGAGACGTATCAACTCCCCCAAGCTTAGCATATTGCTTGTCCTCAAGCAATTCAGTTCAACGAACTGGACGCGACAAAGAAAACTTTGACAAACTCTTTTGCTTCATTAGATGTATATAAGCATGTACTACGAAAAGAGTTCAGCAAGTATTAAAACAGTACTTATGAGAACAATGCAAGGAGCAATCCTTCTTTCAAGTGACTAGTCACAAATAATTAAGAGTAAACAATATATTACTGAAAATCAAGACAAGATCACATTGCACATAGCTTGAGCATATTAAGGTGGTATCTCGCTAGCCTCCATGAGTGAAGCAAAACATAAATGCAGAGACTCCTCCAGAGTTTTAAAGGAGACTAGAACTAAGAATTTCAGAATAAATCATATCACAAGTATGCAGAAGACAATGTAATACTTTGGGACAATGCACATTATACTCAGAATGACAATTATGCTCTCCTAGTCAGTGCTTTGAAGAAAGAAGATGAGACTCTCGAACCGTGGCTTTTATTGGCAAAGTTGAAAACCCGTGATCGGAAACAAAAACTAAACATGTACCAGAGCTCTTGGTTTTAAAAAAAAGTAAATATGTTTTTGAGAGGTGCATATTTCGTCAACGAATGCTAGCAGATAATTCAATTACTTTTTAAGCTAGACAAGTCTCGAGGAACGGCTCCCGCATGAGGACGATCACATCCTCTTAATCTCCTTTGTTTATCACTGCCAAAGTTTTCTGATTTCTCATGAACAAAGCGTGAAGGAGGGTTTGTTTGTTATATTATCTTTTTGAGCCGGGCGCACTCAATGCCAGTTCCTTCTCATATTAGGGGTTTGCACATTATACATGCAATCCAGGGGTGAAACTTGTCCAACTTAAAGAGATCATGAATTAACTCCTACTTCCTCATGAGCTAAAACATAGGCACAAAAAGAGAAATGCTTTTGATTAGTTATGAGATGGTACATGAAAGTCTTCGTTAGGAATGGCAGGTAAATACCATATATAGGAAGGTATAGTGGACTCATATGGCATAACAGGTTTAAAGGTTTTGGATGCACAAGCAGTCATTCCGCTTAGTACGGGTGGAGGTTTAGCAAAAGACTGGGAAGCGACCAACTAGAGAGCAATAACGGTCATAATCATGCAGAGCGACAAAGCAACATTGAATCGGGCATGAAAGTGATATAACTATTCTAAAACTCAAAGATCATCAAGGCAAAGTAGACTTTTAGTCTTAAACATGTGTAAGCATGTGCCAAGTCAATCCAAAAATTCTCTAAAGGGAAATGCCACCTTAGTATGCCAGACTATGAACAGTGCGATGCATGTAGATTATTTCAATAACACATTATATACTCTAGTTATTGGAGACTAGCCACAAGGAAAGCATGAACCACTAGAATAGCATTGTAAACATAGCACTATGTCGCTACAAGCTGGTCTCTAGATCATAAGTACAGGCATATGTACAAAAGTAGAAACAATAAGAGTTCATACCGGTCTTCCTCGTTGCTTCCTTTCAGTCGATCTTCGTCATTACTGCTTGTCACTTGCACGATCGAACGTAGGAAATATAATCAAATGCCATCACAGACGCGAGCTAATCTCTGAAGACAAAGCAAACTAAAGAGAGAAAGGAAATCTTTTTGGGTTTTTCAAAAGTTGAATAAAAAGCAAAAGAAAAAGAAAATCTTTTTTTTTGTTTTTGCAAAGAGAGAAATAAAGAAGAACGGGCAAAAACTTCAAAAAGATCGAAGTGAATCAAACGGATAATACAATGAAAAAGTGAGAAGGGCACGTACTCCCCCAAGCTTAGGATTTTGGCCTAAGTTGGTAGCAGCTACTGCCCCTAGGAGCCTCCTGCTCCAGGGGTATGGTGGTGAGACCAGGGGTCGTAGAAGGATGATGGCGCGTACACTGAACTCCTCGGAGTCTCCCACGAGGAAGGTTCTGAGCGCCAAACAGAGGAAGACCCTTCACCAAACTCGGTGGCGGTCTCATCCTGAAAATGTGGTATCTCACCGTGCCTCTCCTCGTCGGGCAAAACCCCCTCCATGGGGTTATGGAACTGATGCTGGACCATGAACTCATCGAACTGGACAACATCAAAGGACCATCCTTTCCTGCGAGAAAAATCAAACAAAAGAGGTGCAGGTAGACGGATCTCGCGTTCCGCGGTAGTTCCGAAACGCAAGATATAAACAAGGTTATCAAGTTCAGAGCCCATGGTAACAAACTTATGCCTTTTCATAGCAGCAAGATCAAAGCTTAAATAAGTAAAAGGAGTATCATCAGGGTGTGGTGTGCCTCCAAGATGCTCTAAGATAAGCGTGGCATAAATGCCACCATATAAGTCCCCCTTGTTACCGTTCATAGCAAGGCGTCGAGCAATTAAGTACCAATATTATAATCAGACCTCCCTGAGAGGGCTGCTGCCAGGATAGCAATATCCGGAGCAGAAATGTTGCTCGTGTTGTCGCGAGCTAACACCCCTCTAGCAATATAATATGCAAAATACCCGAGGTGAGGAAACAAGATGCTGGAGATCTTTGACCGATGAATATCCCTCGTACCCATGCTGCAGAGAGAGTTGATGACGGTTTTCAGCTCGGAGGGCTGCGTGGCCATCCTTGCCATCCGCCCAACGTTCGGCACACCTATTACTTCACAAAAATTTCCCAGAGTCATGGTGATAAGATCATTATAAATTTTAAACTCAATAGCACCTGAATCAGGATTATATCTAAAACTGTTAATGAAACCGGAGGTGAGTTTCTGATACTGAGTAACACGGCTCGTGACGAGTCGTGTCAAACCTGCATTAGCACAAAGATTATAAAACTCATCCTTGATTCCCGCAGCTTCCATGAATTCATCACATGGAAATGTCATCGCACGTGCTGGACTTGTGTCTTCCAACAACTCCAGGGGCACATGATCTTCATTATAGCTCACCCTAACAGTCGATGGTGAAGCTGCGGCTCTAGTGACTCGATCGGAGTGTGCGGGCCTCCTCTTCTCAAGCCATCCTTTTGCCCTTCCTAATAAACTCATTTCTGAAATTTTTTACAATTCACAAAAACGAGAATTAAAACAAAGTGAGCTAAGGCAAACTACTCAACTCACTTGCCCAAGGCATAAACTTGCATCAAAACTTGGAAAACAACTTTCTACACATGCATGCAAGCTCATCTCTACAGCACCAAGAACTACTAAATACTCACAAATGAGGTCACCAATCAAAAATCTAATTGGAGGGGTGGAAGAGTCACATACCAGGGAGTATTTGCTCAAAATTTCAGCTCAGATGATGGGCTGTAGAGAGAGATCGAAGAATCTCCCCCAAGAACGGCTAGAACAGCAAGAACAAGACCAGAACTCGGGTTTCTGGAAAAAGAGAGAGAGAGGGGAAGAAGAAGTACCTGGAGGGGGGTCCCGTGGGCCCCAGGCGCCCTGTGGGCGCGGCCAGGGGCTGGGCCACGCCAGCTGGCCGCCTGGGCCACTGGTGCTCCCCCTGGCTGGCCCCAGGACTTTCCGGGTCTCTCCCGTTGTGGAAATTTTTAATATAATTTTTCTGAAAACTTCACTGTTGAAATTTTTTCGAAGTTCAAAAAGCTGCGAAACTCTCTGAAAACTTGAAGTAGTTAGTAGTATTGTGAAGCTTCAAAAACATAGATACTTGGTACAACAAGTAGGACAATACTTAAAAATAAATGAAAACATAGAAAGCTCAACCTTTTATCCATATAAAACACGTTTACTAGTAAGGTTGATCAAGTCTTACCAACAAACAAGCGATATATAGAGCAAAAAGTATCACCTCCTACAAAGTAATCACTGAACTTTTACCTTGATGGACATTGTCCCTACCATGATAGTTTTGTATTTGTGAGGCACATGTAGTGGACAGTCCCATTCTCCAATTTTCACGGTTTCGATATTCTCTATAGAGTTGAGGGCATGCCTCCTGTCGGTCTTCTTCGGAAAATATACCGTGTGTTCTTTATCATTCACATGAAAGGTTACCTTCCCTTTGTTGCAATCAATAACAGCACCTGCGGTGTTAAGGAAAGGTCTACCAAGAATAATGGACATGCTCCCATCCTCGGGCATGTCAAGCACAACAAAATCAGTAAGAATTAAACAATTAGCAACTTCAACTGGAACATCCTCACAAATACCTATCGGAACAGCGGTTGACTTGTCAGCCATCTGAAGGGAGATATCTGTAGGAATTAGTTTCTCTAAACAAAGCCTCTCATAAAGAGAGAGAGGCATAACACTCACTCCCGCTCCAAGATCACATAAAGCAGTTTTGACATAATTATTCTTTATGGAGCAAGGAATGGTGGGTATACCTGGACCACCGAGCTTCTCAGGAATCTTTCCACTGAAAGAATAGTTAGCAAGCATAGTAGATATTGCATCATTAGGAATTTTTCTTTTGTTAGTGACAATATCTTTCATATATTTTGAATAAGGAAGTAACTTAATAGCATCAGTCAAAGGAATTTGAAGAAAAAGAGGTTTAATCCATTCACAAAACTTATTGTAATGCTCTTCTTCTTTAGATTTGATGGACTTACCTGGAAAGGGCATGGGTTTCTGTACCCATGGTTCTTTCTCCTTCCCGTGTTTTCTTGCGATGAAGTCTTCTTTAGTGTACCTCTTACGTTTGTCAGGTGCTTCTTCTTCTCGAACTTCAGGCGGATCATTCTTCTCATTATCATTACCTTCAGGTTCAGCACCGTCTTCAGTCTCAGCATCGGAAATAGATACACTGTTGGGATCAATAGCTGGCTCTTCATCTGCATTAGGATCATTAGAATTGTCAGTCTCTTTATGTTTCTTCTTCTTATTTGGAGAGACAACAATTTCTTCTTCCTGCATTTGAGAATCTTTCTCGATTCTCTTCGGATGTCCCTCTGGATAAAGAGGATCTTGAGTACTAGTTCCTCCTCGGGTCTTAATCCCAAAAGCCTGCAATTTATCTTGTTTGGCATTGTTAGCAAGCAAATCTCTTTGCACATTAGAAATTTGATCAAGCTGAGTTTGAACCATATGAAAATGCTTCACAAGACATTGGACATCATTAACTGTTCTATCTAAAACACCAAGAAACTTTTTGATAACAAGGGAATTATCATGCAACTGACTTTCTATCCTCTCATTAAAATGATTCTGTTTCATAATAAAATTATCAAACTCATCTAAACATTGATCAGGAGGTTTACCATAAGGGATGTCAATTGCGTTGAAATCTAAAAGAGAGTGTACCTCTATCATAGGAGGGTGAGTGGTAGGCTCACACAACTTCTCAATAGGGGGTAGATTCTTCACATCTTTAGCTTTAATACCTTTCTCTTTAATAGACTTCTTTGCTTCTTGCATATCCTCGGGGCTTAGAACAAACATGCCCCTCTTCTTTGTTGGTGGAGGTGGTTCAGGGACGGACCAATCTTCATGGTTCTTGGCAATTCTGCCTATTAAATCTTCCGCGTCGTCCGGTGTTCTTTTCCTGAAAACACAACCAACACAACTGTCCAAATAGGACCTAGATTCATCAGTTAGACCAGCATAGAATATATCAATTAATTCATTCTTAGGAACTCCATGTCCTGGTCTAGCCTGAATCAAACTGCAGTACCTCCCCCAAGCTTTAGGGAGGGACTCATCCTGCAACGGTTTAAAATTATAAATTCTTTGTAAAGCAGCATGTTGCATATGAGCAGGAAAGTACTTATCAACAAAAGAGTGAGCTAAGTCCTGAGGACTCTTAATAGAACCGCATGGAAGTGAATCATACCATGCTTTAGCACCTTCCTTCAACGAGAAAGGAAGAAGCTTGGTCACATAAAAGTAGCGCATCTTCTCGTCTGTGGTAAACAGGCTACCTAGTTCACCAAGTTTAGTTAGGTGTGCAATAGCATCATCATTTTCTCTGCCATAAAAGGGGTCAGCTTCAACCATAGGTATAAGTGAAAGATCAACAGAGAAATCAAAATCAGGATCATCAATGCATATAGGAGATGTAGCAAACTCAGGATTAGGAACGGTTTTGTTTTTCAAATATTTTCTTAATAGTTTCAGGGTCAGAGCCGGCAAACTCTGTCAGTTCCCTGGATAAGTCTTCATCAAGTATATAGTAATCATCATCAAGGAGCCTCTCCTGAAGTTTACTCAATTCAGGAAAATCATAAGTTTCACCAATAGGGTAGCGAGTAACAGGAAGTTCAATTCCATATTTTTCAGCAGCAGCAGTAATTTGTTTCTCAAGAGCATATCCAAGTGAACTAATATCATCATCAAAAGTAGTAGAAGCATCATCAAGTGTATCAGACATAGTAACAGATTCAGTAGGAGCATCATGTGGTGGTGGTGAGGCGAACTTACTCATGACAGAAGGTGAATCAAGCGTAGCACTAGTGCTCAGAGCAGTACCTCTTCTTGTAGTGGATCGTAAGATCGGAACCTTGGGGTCTCCTTTCTTACCCATAGTGAATAAAGTGCAGCAGGTAGGATACCTCAAGTAGACTTGTAAATATTGCTATGCTCCCCGGCAACGGCGCCAGAAAACGGTACTTGATAACCCTCAACCGTAAGGGATCGAGATAGTCTTCGCGGGTAAGAATAACCCAATTTATTGATTCGACACACGGAGAGCCAAAGAGTATTTATAAGCTTTAACAGTTGAGTTGTCAATTCAACCGCACCTGAAATATACTAACTTGCAACAAAAGATAAGTGGTAACAGTGATATGATAGTGTTGATAGTAATAGTAAAAGTAAACAGCAAAAGTAAATAGCAGTAGTAAATGGCAAAAGTAGCAACTAGTGACAAGCAAGGTTTAAAATACTGTAGGCTAGGGAGATGGATGGTTGAGCGTTGCATGGATGAGATAGTTTCTAGCTGGGGGCACGGCACACGGAAAAGTAATGATCATCTAGGCAAATATCAAACATTAGGCATGTATCCCGTAGGTAGTTGTACGTGCTTGCAATAAGAACTTGCACAACATCTTTTGTCCTACCATCCCGCTACGAACGGGGCCAAAAGGAACTAATGGATATTAAGGTGCTCCTGTCAAAGAGCACCGGAACAAAGCAATGAACTCAATGGATACATGTAATCCTCAAACTACGAACCATCCCCTTTGGTGTCCCAAGCTGTCACTTTTGGGATCGTCGGTTCCGAACCGTACAGGTGCATACAACTCATAGATAGGATCAGGAACACAAATATATTCATGCAAACACATATGGTTCAGATCTGAAATCATGGCACTCGGGCCCTAAGTGTCAAGCATTAAGAATAACAAGTTGTAGCAAAGATGATAAACACCATACTAGATGATAGGCAACATGCCCCCAACAATCTGATGAACTATTACATGATCTAACTCATCCAATCCCTACCATCCCCTTCGCCTACAGCAAGGGAATTACTCACACATGAAGGGGGAAGTCATGGAAGGATGATGGAGTGGTGATGATGATGACGATGGCGACGATCTCCCCTCTCCGGAGGCCAAATCAGCCTCCAGATTAGCCCTCCCGAAGAAGAACAGAGGGTGGCGGCGGCTCCGCGACGAAAAACAGCGAAAGGACTTCCGATCTGGGCACCCCCAGGCCCCCCTCTGGCCCCACTTCTGGTATTTGGTTTCTTCGGGTGCGTGGATTTTTTGTGGATTTTTCTGAGATAGTTAAAAATCCGTTTTCCTGCACACAAATAAAACATACAGGCAGCTCTGCTGAAAACAGCGTCAATCCGGGTTAGTTTAGTCCAAATCATGCAAGAATGAGGTCAAAACAATATCAAAAGTGTTTGGAAAAGTAGATACGTTTGAGATGTATCAAGTGCTTACCCCCTTTGTGATGCTTCCAAGGATGTTTTCCATATGATGCTCTCTAGAGGCGAGCCTGGAAGCAACTTTGGCCGCACGACGCTCCAATTGTTCTTCAAGATATAATTGAGGAGCTATGAGTTGATCATCTTGAGCGTCGTCATGAGCTTGATCTTGATATTGAGCTTGCTCTTGATCTTGAACATGATCAGAAGAGGGAACTTGGCCTTGTGTATCACTTGGTGGCTCACCACCATCTCGTGGTTGATCTTGCACTTGGCCTTGTTCATCTGATTGAGGGCCTTCACTTTGTTCTTCAGAAGCGTGCGGGTCTTGGGTTGGTGATGGTTCCACTTGAGTGGAACATTGTCCTTATCCTTCGGCCACATGGGGTTCCTCAATGGGTAGGATATAACCGACACCCATTCTTCTTATGGCTTGGGGAGGAATTTCATCACCTACATCACAAGTACCACTTTGCTCCACTTGGGAGCCGTTATTCTCATCAAACTCTACGTTACACGTCTCCTCAATGAGTCCATTGGACTTGTTGAGGACACGGTAAGCATGAGAGTTTGTAGCATAACCAACAAATATGCCCTCATGAGCTCTAGCTTCAAATTTAGAGAAACGAGCACCTTTCTTGAGGATGAAACACTTTCAACCGAACACCCGGAAGTACTTGAGATTGGGCTTGTTACCGGTAAGTATTTCGTATGGAGTCTTGTTCAAGCCTTTGTGGATATAGAGCCGATTGGATGCATGACAAGCGGTGTTGATGGATTCGGCCCAAAAGTTGTACGGAGACTTGAACTCCGCCATCATGGTTCTAGCAGCGTCCATCAAGGTCCGATTCTTCCTCTCCGCTACACCATTTTGTTGGGGGGTATAGGGTGCGGCATATTGATGTTTGATCCCCTCATCACTAAGAAACTCATCCAAGGTGTAGTTCTTGAAGTCGGAGCCATTGTCACTTCGAATCATCAAGATCTTTGCATCATGTTGACGTTGAGCTTCATTTGCAAAGTTGATGACGGTTTGTTGGGTCTCGCTCTTCTTCTTGAAGAAGTATACCCAAGTGTATCTTGAATAATCATCTACAATCACCAAGCAATACTTTCTACCCCCAAGACTATCAAAGGATGGAGGCCCAAAGAGATCCATGTGAAGGAGCTCTAAAGGTCTTTTTGAGTAGATGATAGTCGTGGGAGGGTGAGCCTTCTCATGTAACTTTCCTTCAATGCAGGCACTGCAAGCATGATCTTTGGCAAATCTGACATTTTTTAGTCCAAGGACGTGGTCCCCCTTGAGGAGACTTTGCAAAGATCTCATATTGACATGGACTAGCGGGCGATGCCAAAGCCAACCCACATCAACTTTAGCCATTAGGCAAGTCGCGGTCTTAGTGGGTTGCTCCGAGAAGTTAACCACATAAAGACCGTTCTCGACATGCCCAAGATAGGCTACTTTAAGATTCTTGCTCCATAAGAGGGCCCCGGTGTCAATATAAAAGAAAGTGGCAAAGCCCATGAGTGCAAGTTGACGAACGGAAAGTAAATTGTATGCAAGGGACTCAACAAGCATGACTTTCTCGATCGTTAGATCATGAGAAACAACAACCTTACCAAGCCCTAATACTTTAGAAGATGAAGCATCACCCCATTCGACGTTGGTGGCCATAGATAAACCTTGGTGCACGTCCACCACCAAGTCTTTGCTTCCGGTCATGTGATTTGTAGCTCCACTATCGAGCAACCATGATCCTCCACCGGAAGCAAACTCCTACAAGATGTCAATGCTTGGATTTAGGTACCCATTTTGTAATGGGTCCTTTAAGGTCAGTAACAAGGGTCTTAGGCACCCAAATAGACCATTCAATGTGCTCATAAAAGGAACCAACAAATTTAGCAAAAACATGTCCATCACTAGCACGGCAAAGAACATAAGAAGGGTTAAAGTCACCGGCTTTGGTGGATGGCGTGGCAGTATTCTTTTTGACAACACCATTCTCCACAATGTTCTTCTTCTTAGGAGCACCCTCTCCTTCCTTTACAAAGGTTTGTTTGAGAGGAAGAGGTTGTTTGGTCTTGTCGTTCTTCTTCTTCTTGGGCTTGGGAGCAAACCCAATCCCTTCTTTCGCCACAACCTCCTTTTGATTGCTCAAAAGCTCGTTGAGGTTCTTCTCACCTTGTATACATGACACGAGGCCTTTCTCAAGTTGCTTCTTCAACTTGGCATTCTCTTCAACAAGATGCACATGCTCGCAACATGGGTTAGTAGCATTTGCATTATCAATTAAAACCATGCGAGGAAAGGTAGCTTTCTCCTTGGTTAGCAAAACTTGAAGTTGATCATGAGACTCCTTGAGGTTAGTATGTACACTCTTCAAGACCTTGTGAGCCTTGTCAAGTGTAACAAACTCCTCCTTGAGTCTAGCATGGTCAACCACAAGCTTTGCCTTCTCGGAATTGGGCACATGAGAGAAAACTAAAGCATGATCAAGATCTTTTCTTTGTTTAGCATGATCATCGTTGTGTGACTCCTCAAGAGACAAACGATGACCACACTCTTCCTCAAGAGCATTTGAGAGATCCGAGATCTCATCGACATAGTCTTGACTATGCCCCTCCATTTTAGAAATGGTCTCCTCGTGAGCCTCAATCATGTCATTGGCTTCACCGAGTTGTTCCAAGAGAGCAACAAAGTGCTTCTTGGGTTTGCCCTTGAGGTTACACATGAATAACTCAAATTCATTTTCCTCCTCCTCCGCCCCCTCACTCTCATCAATACAATTCATCAATGAAGGATTAGAGGAGAGAGTAGAATTGATGTTGGGGGTTACCTTGTTGGTGGCCTTAGCCATGAGGCACTTGGCGATGATGTTCTCATTTGGTGAGTCGAAGAGGGATGATCGTGGAGTTGTTGCAATAGCAATGGTATCCATAGTGACCATTCCATCATTTTCTTCATCATCATCATCCTCAACATATTCTTCTTGGGCCACCAAGCCTCTCGGAGGAGTCTTCTTGTTGAAGTTTTTGTTGTTGGGATAGGACTTGACCTTGTCCTTTCGAATAAGCTTACCTCCATTGTGTTCTATTTTCTCATACGGGAAATCCACAACAAAGTGGCTCGCATTGCCACAATTGTAGCACGTCCTCACTCGTTGCTTGCCCTTGAGACCACTTGAGTTGTTCTTGTTGAAGTTGGGCCTAGAGTTCTTCTTGTTGCCCCAAAATTGCCTAGACGCTAGAGCCATATGCTCATGGTAAGCATACTTTGTGTCCTCGGGGCAACACTCATCTTCATCCCCTTCATCCTCATCTTCCACACAAGCCTTGGCCTTCAAAGCAAGGTTGGGAATCTTTGATCATTGAGCTCGCAACACCGTGTTGTCGGCGGTCTTATCCAATATCCTCATTGCAACGAACTCATCCAACACTTCACTTGAGGACAAGGTGTGGAAATCCGGCCGTTGACGGATGATGGAGGACATGGCCTTGTGATAATGCATCACAGCCTTGAGAAACTTACGCTTGATCCAATTGTCATCCGTGTCCTTGCTCCCATGATCTCGAAGTGAAAACGCAAGAGTGGTCAATCTTCGGTAGAGTTCACGGGGATCTTCATCTTCGATCATGGCAAACTCATCGGCTTCATCTTGCACCACTTCATAGTTTGAGCGTTGAATGCTTGCGCTTCCCCTGTACATGGAACCAACATGCTCCCATGCTTCCTTGGCCATGGTGAAGGGTCGAAGATGAGCAATGTCCTCGGGAGGAATAGCATCTTGAAGTATGCAAAGAACGGACTCGTTGAATTGATGATCCGCAGCTTCTCTTGGAGTTAAGTTGTAGGGATCATGCGGGTAGAAACCTTGCTCAATGATTCTCTGTAACATCCCAAATTTTCAATTTGGAATGTTATACATAGATCATACTGCATTGCATATTTCTTTGCATTTTGTTTGTGGCGATCCTCGAAAATTCTAAGCAACTCAAGGACCTACGGAGAGAGTTGGGACTTCTACCGTTTTCGTATTTGAGTTTACTCGAATACCGGTACGAGGATAGTGTTGGTTTTAATTATTTTTCTCTCCTAAAAATGTTTCTAAACAAAATATATGAGCGGAGATAATATGACTTCTCCAAAATAACAGAAATATTGGAGGAAAAATATTAAAATCACTTTTGGTATTTTTTGGATTTTTTTGCGGTTTTTTTGCATAGGAAAAATACACGTTTTTAAAATTTGCATTTAGGTCCGAGAAAAATGTTCACTTTGTCCTAAATATTATTAGAGGGCGGCGAAAATTTATTTCGGAATTTTTGGACTTCGTTTAGTATTTTTTCGCCCGTTTTAATACGTCGGGACTCGTTAAAAAAAAAGGGAACCACCTTTGGGCCGTACCCGACTAGGACCCTCCTAGCCGGGGGGGCCTTTATAAGCGCAGCCGCCAGCCCGCCAGCCGCCAACCGCGCGAACCCTAGCACCGCCGCCTCGGGAGCCGCGCCGCCGCCGCCCTCGCACCCCGCACCGCCGCCCCGCTCACCGGAGTTCACAGCCCCGCCGCCGCACCCCGTCGCGGTGCCACCGTACCCCGCCGCCCCGCTCGCCGGAGTTCGCAGCCGCCGAGGTAGCCGCCGCCGCCGCCGTCGGTTTTTCCTAGAAACCGATCGTTTTTTTCGCGAAACCCTAGATCCGTTTTCTTTTTTTAGATTAGATCGGTTTTTTTCGGTTTAGTTATTTAGCGGACATTCGTCCGTACATTCGTTTTAGCGAACGTTGTTCGCCCGATAGCCGCAGACAGCAAACGTTCATTCGTTAGCCTGTTCGTCAGTTTTCTTTTTCGGGGTATTTATCCACGATTATTTCGATCGCGATCTCTGCCGTGATCTTGTTTTTCGTTTTTCTTTTCGCTCGAGAGTCGGAATTAGGTGATTCAAAATCCCAGATCTTCGTATCGACGCCCTCTTTCCGTTTAACCAACTGGAACCAAGTTTTGCTACTATAAAATTTGACTTTAGATCAAATTAGTAATCAGATCTCGTTTCTTTCGCAGTTTGAGTTTCGTTGCTTCTTTCGATTTGATTCTTTTTTAAAACCGGAGTTCTTAAGTTGAACTTTCTGGTTAGATCTTCTCTTTTGGAGTTTTGTTTGTGCATCATTGCTTGATTGCTTATGTATGCTATTGTTTGCTTGCGATAGAATACCCGGAATGTGAAGCGTGCTACAACGAGTCTCTAGGTTTTGCGAATTGTCATCACGGCAAGTAACACTTTGATCATACCCTTTTATTACCCAGTTTTTATGCATTAGATCAAACCCTCACACATTGCATGAGTAGGATCTCTTAACTTGTGGGACTGGGAAGTAGTTTGAGATAGAACCTATTACCTGCATTATTTTCAAACCCTTGGGAGTTACTTCTACGTTGTGCTTAGGTTATCATGCTATGCTCGTAGACGTGGTTTGGGTTTGAGTGAAATCCATGACAGATGTGAGTTGTTAACTAAGGGTTCAACTTAAGGTGGCCACTTGAATACACATCTGGGGTGGATTGGTTGTAGGGCACCTGGGGTATCCAGTGTTGTCCTGGGAAATCCCGGGGTTCCGTGTGATTGTCCTATGGAATGCCACCCAGGCTCAAAGGGATCATAAAACTATTCATGCTAGAAACTTCCGTGTGCAGCCACAATGCCATTATGGGCTCTGGCATAGTTGAGTAAGTTGTGGGAAACCTTTCCATGATGGGCTAGCAGATGTAGAGCGATTGTAGGTGTACGGGCCTATCTATCGGTTAAGGGGACCTCTTCGGAAAGACTGTGTCTCGGTCATCCGTTTCTCAAACACCATGCAGTGCGAGAAATCAAACGGAGGCGATCGAGTCTTGTGGGAAAAGTGCACAAACCTCTGCAGAGTGTACAAACTGATCATGATTAGCCGTGTCCCCGGTTATGGACAATTTTGAGTATCTAGTACTTGAATTATTGGTTGATCTCATCACTCTAAAGTTAAAATTGTTCGGTTAATGATTACTTTAATTGGGATTGAGTTGGAGGTACCTTCTCAATGATGTTTCAACTACCATGATAGTTAAATTAAAATTTATTCCTTTGTTGTAGGGAAAAATTGGCTTTACGCAAAAACTTTAACCCTAGAGCCTCCACCAGCCAAAATATGCATATAGTATAGCCTTTATTCTGTTACTTACATTCTTCTGTGTTATCTTGCCAGCATATTCCATGTGCTGACCCGTTTCGGGCTGCAACATATTACGTTGCAGACTTTTCAGACGAGGAGTAAGACGTTCTAGGTCGTTTGTCATGCACTCAGCTATGCCGTTGGAGTTGATGGACTCACTTATCTTCCAAGCCTTCCGCTATTATTTTGTTAGATGGCCTTAAGCCATAGACTTTTGTAATAAGTTCTCTTTGGAGATATTCGATGTAAAGTGTGTGATTGCCACTCTGTTATAAATCCTTCAAGTACTGTGTGTGTCAGCATTACCGATCCAGGGATGACACTGAAACACAGAGACTTCGGTCCATTCAGATCGTGGTCAGTACAAGATGGTATCAGAGCACACGCTGAATGTAGGACACGACCACTAAGATAAACCCTAGGTCACTCTTCTCTACTCATTTATGACTCCTCTCCATTTTCTACTCTTTAGGATGGTGGACCCAAGGAACAAGTTCACTCAACCAGATGAAGACACACCTTTTGGACGACACTTGAAGGAAGTCACTAGGTACCTGAACATAGGAATACCAAGTTTCACCGGGACCTACACTGCCACTTTACCAGAAGAGGAGCGATGGAGCATTCAAGTTCAAATCCCCGGGAGAACCTTCGCACCATCCACTGAGCCAATAGAGTTTTCTTTTGACGCACCAACCTGGAGCCTAGGCAAGAGTATGGCAGCCCACATCACTATGGGAAGGATCAGAGAAGTCTACAAGCAGGGATGATAGATTTGAAGAAGGCACTAAACATGAATATGGAGTTAGAATAAGAACTTAAGTCTACTCGTGACGGATACGAGGAGATGTTGATACTAGTAGAAAAGAATGATGCTTTGACAAGGAAGCTAGGAGTATTCATGGGAGATCCAGCACCAGGAGGGGAAGAGGAGGAAGAAGAACCCAAGGAGATTCGTTCTGAAGATTACATCATCATCGATGACACGGATTGAGACCCCGATGATAGTGATGACGAAGACTATGAAGATGAAGCTGGAGCAGACATCATGGAATCTTCCGCCGATCAATATTTCTAGAAGACCGCCCTATGACTAGTAGTTTTCCCCCACAAAGTAGTATTTAGAGCACTTTGTAACATTAGTTAGATCTTTGTAAGACCTTGCTTGAAATTGATTGGTGTGATATGATTGTGTTTGTCTCATGTGCATATGGGTAGTGATTTTCCCTTAGACCTCAATTCTATTCTAATCTCTTCCCTCTACACCCATCAGATGCCTCCAAGACGTGAGACCGGATTTGAGTTTCCCCCTGAGCTCACATAGTTGATCCAGCAGCAGAACACTTTGATGCAACTTCTTGTCCAGAACACTCAGAACAACAACAACCCTCCACCACCACCACTCGTGGACAACTTGACACGTTTCCTAAGGTTGCAACCACCGGTGTTTGCTAGAAGCATTGAACCAATAGTTGCTGATGACTGGCTGCGCAAGATTGGAAGGTATTTGACCACCGCCAATTGCTCGGATGCTGAGAAGGTGCGATTTGCCGCACACCAGTTGTCTGGACCAGTCGCAGCATGGTGGGAGAATTACACAACCACTTTCCCTATAGCCAATGTCACTTGGGATCAGTTTCAGCAAGCTTTTCGCACTGCCCATGTCTCAACTGGAGCCATGAGCATGAAGAAGCGGGAGTTTTGCAACTTGCGCCAAGGAAACCGTACTGTGGCTCAGTACGTAGATGAGTTTAGTACCATATCTCATTATGCCCCAGATGATGTGGCCACAGATGCCGCTAAGCAGGAGAGATTTATGGAAGGGCTAAATGATGAGATGAGCGTACAGTTGATGGTGGCAACCTTCAACAACTACCAGGAGTTGGTAGATAAAGCTCTTATGATTGAAGGGAAGCAGCAGCAGATTGAGAGCCGCAAGAGGAAGTATGGACAAGGAAGGAATAATTCTGGAGCCCAGCAGAAGCCCCGATTCACTCCGAATTCGGGAGGGTATACCCATAACCATGGAAGCCACAACCACACTAGAGGAAGTTCCCACAACCACAATGGCTCCAAGAATGGGAATGGGAATGGAGCAAACAATAACCAGAATCGCTCTACCCCGTCCACACCCGCCAAGAAGGATTTAAGCCACGTCACCTGTTACAAGTGCGGGAAGAATGGACATTATGCCAATGAGTGCCCTGAAGCTAAGAATGGGAACGGCAATGGAAGCGCCGGGAAGAAGCCCAACCCATTCAACAAAGGACAAGTGAACCACGTGACTGTGGAGGAGGTTGAAGAGCAACCAAATGCTGTTGTCCGTAAGTTTTTGGTTAAGACATTTACTGCAATAGTTCTTTTCGATACTGGTGCATCGCATTCATACATTTCAAGTGGATTTGTAAATAGACATAGAATGGCCACCCAAGTTCTTAAGACCCCCATGTTAGTAAGTTCCCCAGGAGCAGAGTATATGCGCACCAAGGATGTTTTCATACGCCATTGATTATAGGACGCCATGTTTTCCCCTCAGATCTAATAGTTTTAGAGTCACAAGGATTGGATGTGATATTAGGTATGGATTGGCTATCGATGTATGGATGGAACATCGATTGTGCCAGCAAGTCTATTTTGCTTACCACCCTGGAGGGAAAAAGGATTAAGTATGTATCTAGGCATTCTCCTATACGGACACAAGTGCATTCTCTCACGGGAGTTATTCAGGAGGAAGTGCCGGTAGTAAAGGATTATCCGGATGTATTTCCAGAGGAGTTACCAGGCATGCCACCGGATAGGGATATTGAGTTTTTGATTGAGCTGTTGCCTGGCACCAGACCAATATCAAAGAGACCGTATCGGATGCCAGCGAATGATCTGGAGGAGATCAAGAAGCAGATTAAAGAGTTATTGGAGAAAGGATTTATTCGCCGGAGTTCATCACCTTGGGGAGCCCCAGTGCTTTTGGTCGAGAAGAAGGATGGATCTTTAAGAATGGTCATTGATTATCGTGCACTGAATGAAGTGATTATTAAGAATAAGTAACCGCTGCCGATGATCAATGATTTGTTCGACCAACTCCAGGGAGCGAAAGTATTCTCCAAGATCGATCTACGATCTGGATACCACCAACTGAAGATCCGAGAGAAGGATATACCTAAGACAACCTTTACCACAAGGTACGGGCTATATGAGTATACAGTTATGTCATTTGGATTGACTAACGCCCCTGCCTACTTCATGAGTATGATGAACAAGGTGTTCATGGAGTTCTTGGATAAGTTTGTCGTGGTATTCATTGATGATATTTTGGTATACTCTAAGAATGAGGAGGAACACGCAGAGCATTTGCGTTTGGTACTGGAGAAGCTCAGAGAACATCAGTTATATGCCAAGTTTAGCAAATGCGAGTTTTGGTTGAAGGAAGTTGGATTCCTAGGGCATGTTATATCGGGAGAAGGTATAGCAGTGGACCCCGTCAAGGTGCAGGAAGTCACTGAATGGTTGGCACCCACTTCAGTTGGAGAGATCCACAGTTTTCTCGGACTCGCAGGATACTATCGGAGATTCATAGAAAATTTCTCCAAGATTGCTAAGCCAATGACGATGTTGTTGAAGAAGGAGACAAAGTTTGATTGGACTGAAGAGTGCGAAGAAAGTTTCCAGGAGTTGAAGAGACGGTTGACGACAGCCCCAGTGCTGATCTTGCCAGATATACGTAAGGATTTCCAAGTGTACTGCGATGCTTCACGCTTAGGACTTGGAGGAGTACTTATGCAGGATGGAAGAGTTGTTTCCTATGCATCCCGTCAACTGCGACCGCACAGGTTGAATTATGCGATGCACGATCTGGAGTTAGCAGCTGTAGTACATGAACTGAAAACCTGGAGACATTTCCTTATTGGAAATCGTTGTGATGTGTACTCGGATCACAAGAGTTTGAAGTACATTTTCACCCAGAAGGAGCTGAACCTCACACAGAGGAGATGGTTGGAGCTCATAAAGGATTATGATATGAAGCTGCACTATCACCTAGGAAAGGCCAATGTCGTTGCAGACGCTCTGAGCCGGAAGAGTTATGTAAATACCTTAGTAAAAGGGGGATTACCCCAGGAGATAGCAGAAGATCTCAGGGAGCTTCGTTTGGAGATAGTCCCTAGATGTTTTGTTGCAACGTTGGAGGTTCAGTCAACATTGCTGGGAAAGATACGCGAAGCCCAGAAGGATGACAAAGAGATTTCCGAGATAAAGGAGAGGATGAGTGAAGGAAAAGCCAAAGGATTTCGTGAGGACGAGCACGACACCTTGTGGTTTGAGGATCGAATCTATGTGCCCAACGACCCGGAGATCAGGAAGTTGATACTGCAGGAGGCACATGATTCGCCATACTCGATACACCCCGGAAACACCAAGATGTATTTGGATTTGAAGGAACGTTTCTGGTGGACGGGAATGAAGAAGGATATTGCCGAGTATGTAGCTGTATGTGATGTATGCCAGAGAGTAAAGGCGGAGCATCAGAAGCCAGCAGGATTGCTACAGCCTATGTCGATACCCGAATGGAAGTGGGAGAAGCTTGGCATGGATTTTATCACCGGATTTCCCAGGACCAAATCAGGATATGACTCAATCTGGGTAGTAGTGGACCGTTTGACCAAAGTAGCCCACTTTATCCCTATGAAAACCACATACACCAGTGCGAAGTTGGCCAAGATATACATGACCAGGATCGTATGTCTGCACGGAGTTCCGAGGACCATTGTATCAGATAGAGGAACATAGTTCACCTCAAAGTTTTGGCATCAGCTACACCAAACTTTGGGAACGAGGCTAGAATTCAGCACATGCTTTCATTCGCAGATCGATGGACAGACCGAGAGAGTCAATTAGATTCTGGAGGACATGTTGAGAGCCTGTGCGCTAGATTATGGATCTAGTTGGGATGATAATTTGCCCTACGCTGAGTTCTCGTACAACAACAATTACGAGGCCAGTTTGAAGACGGCACCGTTCGAAGCATTGTACGGAAGGAGATGCCGAACACCGTTAATGTGGGATGAAGTTGGAGATCGACAGTTGTTTGGACCGTACTTGATCAAAGAGTCTGAAGAGAAGGTTAAGTTAATTCAAGATAGATTGAAGGTAGCTCAGTCCAGGCAGAAGAGTTATGCAGACTCGAAGTGCAAGGAGATAGCCTATGAGATCAGAGACAGAGCATACTTGAGAGTATCGCCTCTGCGAGGAGTTAAACGTTTCGGAGTTAAGGGAAAGCTAGCCCCGAGATTTGTGGGACCTTACTGTGTTTTGGAACGCATGGGAGAGGTTGCCTATAAGTTGGAGTTGCCCGAAGGATTGTTAGGAGTGCATGACGTGTTTCATGTTTCGCAACTTAAGAAGTGCCATGCAGAGATGGCCGATATCCCGCTTAGAGACACAGTACCCCTCGAAGCAATTCGGTGGGGTAGTGATCTGACTTATGAGGAGAAGCCTGTTAAGATTCTCGAATTTTCGAGCAGAGTCACCTGCAGTAAGGTTATTAAGTTTTGCAAAGTTCAGTGGAGTCACCACACCAAGGAAGAAGCCACGTGGGAACAAGAAGATGATCTACGCAAGGACCACCCACACCTGTTCTCTAGCCAAGCCGAATCTCGAGGGCGAGATTCATTCTAAGGGGGGTAGGTTTGTAACATCCCAAATTTTCAATTTGGAATGTTATACATAGATCATACCGCATTGCATATTTCTTTGCATTTTGTTTGTGCCGATCCTCGAAAATTCTAAGCAACTCAAGGACCTACAGAGAGAGTTGGGAATTCTACCGTATTCGTATTTGAGTTTACTCGAATACCGGTACGAGGATAGTGTTGGTTTTAATTATTTTTCTCTCCTAAAAATATTTCTAAACAAAATATAAGAGCGGAGATAATATGACTTCTCCAAAATAACAGAAATATTGGAGGAAAAATATTAAAATCACTTTTGGTATTTTTTTCGGATTTATTTGCGATTTTATTTGCATAGAAAAAATACACGTTTTTCAAAATTGCATTTAGGTCCGGGAAAAATGTTCACTTTGTCCTAAATATTATTAGAGGACGGTGAAAATTTATTTAGGAATTTTTGGACTCTGTTTAGTATTCTTTTCGCCCGTTTTACTATGTTAGGACTCGTTATAAAAAAAGGGAACCGCCTTTGGGCCGTACCCGACTAGGACTCTCCTAGCCGGGGGGCCTTTATAAGCGCAGCCACCGACCCGCCAGCCCGCCAGCCCGCCAGCCGCGTGAACCCTAGCGTCGCCGCCGCGTTGCACCGCCGCCGCACAGCACCGCCGCCCCGCCGTCGCACCCCGCTGCCCCGCTCGCTGGAGTTCGCCGCCGCACCCCATTGCCGCGCCGCCGCACCCCGCCGCCCCGCTCGCCGGAGTTCGCCGCCGCCGAGGTAGCCGTTGCTGGCGCCGTCGGTTTTTACTAAAAACCGATCGGTTTTTTTCGCGAAACCCTAGATCCGTTTTCTTTTTTAGATTAGATCGGGTTTTTTCGGTTTAGTTATTTAGCGGACGTTCGTCCGTACGTTCGTTTTAGCGAACGTTGTTTGCCCGATAGCCGCAGACAGTGAACGTTCGTTCGTTAGCCGGTTCGTCAGATTTCTTTTTCGGGGTATTTATCCGCGATTATTTCGATCGGGATTTCTGCCCTGATCTTGTTTTTCGTTTTTCTTTTCACTCGAGAGTCGGAATCAGGTGATTCAAAATCCCAGATCTTCGTCTTGACGCCCTCTTTCCGTTTAACCAACTGGAACCAAATTTTGCCACTGTAAAATTTGACTTTAGATCAAATTAGTAATCGGATCTCGTTTCTTTCGCAGTTTGAGTTTCGTTGCTTCTTTCGATTTGATTCTTTTTGCAAACCGGAGTTCTTAAGTTGAACTTTCTGGTTAGATCTTCTCTTTTGGAGTTTTGTTTGTGCATCATTGCTTGATTGCTTATGTATGCTATTGTTTGCTTGCGATAGAATACCCGGACTATGAAGCATGCTACTACGAGTCTCTAGGTTTTGGAATCGTCATCACGGCAAGTAACACTTTGATCATACCCTTTTATTACCCAGTTTTTGAGCATTAGATCAAACCCTCACAAATTGCATGAGTAGGATCTCTTAACTTGTGGGACTGGGAAGTAGTTTGAGATAGAACCTATTACCTGCATTATTTTCAAACCCTTGGGAGTTACTTCTACGTTGTGCTTAGGTTATCATGCTATGCTCGTAGACGTGGTTTGGGTTTGAGTGAAATCCATGACAGATGTGAGTTGTTAACTAAGGGTTCAACTTAAGGTGGCCACTTGAATACACATCTGGGTGGATTGGTTGCAGGGCACCTGGGGTATCCAGTGTTGTCCTAGGAAATCCCGGGGTTCCGTGTGATTGTCCTATGGAATGCCACCCAGGATCAAAGGGATCATAAAACTATTCATGCTAGAAACTTCCGTGTGCAGCCACAATGCCATTATGGGCTCTGGCATAGTTGAGTAAGTTGTGGGAAACCTTTCCATGATGGGCTAGCAGATGTAGAGGGATTGTAGGTGTACGGGCCTATCTATCGGTTAAGGGGACCTCTTCGGAAAGACTGTGTCTCGGTCATCTGTTTCTCAAACACCATGCAGTGCGAGAAATCAAACGGAGGCGATCGAGTCTTGTGGGAAAGTGCACAAACCTTTGCAGAGTGTACAAACTGATCATGATTAGCCGTGTCCCCGGATATGGACAATTTTGAGTATCTGGTACTTGAATTATTGGTTGATCTCATCACTCTAAAGTTAAAATTGTTGGGTTAATGATTACTTTAATTGGGATTGAGTTGGAGGTACCTTCTCAATGATGTTTCAACTACCATGATAGTTAAATTAAAATTTATTCCTTTGTTGTAGGGAAAAATTGGCTTTACGCAAAAACTTTAACCCTAGCGCTTCCACCAGCCAAATATGCATATAGTATAGCCTTTATTCTGTTAGTTGCATTCTTTTGTGTTATCTTGCCAGCATATTCCATGTGCCGACCCGTTTCGGGCTGCAACATATTATGTTGCAGACTTTTCAGACGAGGAGTAAGAAATTCTAGGTCGTTTGTCATGCACTCAGCTATGCCGTTGGAGTTGATGGACTCACTTATCTTCCAAGCCTTCCGCTGTTATTTTGTTAGATGGCCTTAAGCCATAGACTTTTGTAATAAGTTCTCTTTGGAGATATTCGATGTAATAAGTGTGTGATTGCCACTCTGTTATAAATCCTTCAAGTACTGTGTGTGTCAGCATTACCGATCCAGGGATGACACTGAAACATAGAGATTTCGGTCCATTCGGATCATGGTCGCTACATTCTCCAAAGATTAGTAGAGCAATGATTTAAATGACGTTTAAAGCGAAACGTCCAAGTAGCAAAATCAGAATTTTTAATAAACTTAGGTGGAGGACCAACCGGATTTAAATGCGGAGTAGGAACGGGTCCTCCATAATGAGTAGGAGGCGCAGAGTGGGCAAAGATCCCACTCCCATTTTTAGTCACCGGGACTTGCCCACTACTAGCCTTTCCCTTGTCGGGAATAGTATACGACACGTTGGTAGCGGGACGAACCACTTTCAACGGTGTGGTGGATAATTTAAATCCCTCAAGAAAATCTTTGAACATGCCTTTGACCTCGGTTGTCAATGAGTCTTTCAATGTGTTCAAAGCCACATTGAACTCCACACGAGAGACCGAGGTTCCCCCATCCAACATAGGCAAGGGCGGAGTTCCACCGGAGTGTTCCTCCGTCTCGACGATGTTGTCACCCATACTCTTTGGACGGTAAAGTCCTTAATAAAGAGACAAGGCTCTGATACCAATTGAAAGGATCGATATGGTTGACTAGATGGGGGGGGTGAATAGGCAACTAACAATTTTAGCTTTTCTTGACCAAATTAAACTTAGAAACAAAATAGGTTGTCTAGATATGCAACTAGGTGAGCAACCTATATGATGCAACAAAGAAAAGTAAGCAAGCAAGTACTAGATACTCAACCACTAAAGCTTGCACAAGTAAAGGATAAAGATAACCAAAAGTGGGGCCGGTGAAGACGAGGATGTGTTACCGAAGTTCCTTCCCTTTGAGGGGAAGTACGTCTCCGTTGGAGCGGTGTGGAGGCACAATGCTCCCAAAGAAGCCACTAGGGCCACCGTATTCTCCTCACGCCCTCACACAATGCGAGATGCCGTGATTCCACTATTGGTGCCCTTGAAGGCGGCGATCGACCCTTTACAAACAAGGTTGGGGCTCTCTCCACAACTGAATTGGAGGCTCCCATCAAAACCATGGAGCTTCACCACAATGGATATGGCTCCGAGGTGACCTCAACCATCTAGGGTGCTCAAACACCCAAGAGTAACAAGATCCGCAAGGGATTAGTGGGGGGGAATCAAATTTCTCTTGGTGGAAGTGTAGATCTGGGCCTTCCCAACCAATCCCTAGAAAATCAACAAGTTTGATTGGCTAGGGAGAGAGATCGGGCGAAAATAAGCTTTTGGAGCAACAATGGAGCTTAGGGGAGAAGAGGTAAGTGTCCTAGAGGAGGAAGACCACTTTATTTAGTGGAGGGGAAGAGTGAACCGTTACACTCTTCTCAGCCCACACAGAGCGGTACTACTGCTGGGCCGAGCGGTACTACCGCTGGAGCCAGCGGTACTACCGTGCCCCCAACGGTACTACCGCCCTGTGTTAGGGACGGGGTGTGGAGGAAAGGAGCGGTGGTAGCCGTGGTGGGGGCAGCGGTACTACCGCTTATAAGCGGTACTACCACTGCTACTACCGTTGTTACCACCGTAGAACCCGACATGAAAAATGTTCGTCCCGAATCAACGCGGAGGTGGAGAGTAGCCGCTATGGTACTGCTGCATATATGCACGAGCAGTACTACCGTGCCTCTGTTGCGGTACTACCGCTTAGAGCGCATATGCGGTACTACCGCACTAGCTACGGTACTACCGCGCCCACAGAAGGAGAAGATGCTAAGACAAGGAAGAGGATGAGGGTGCAAAAATGAAGTGTACGTGATGTTTCCACCCTGGCCTTTCCATTGCGGACCCCCTTGATAGTACGGTGTCTCCTACGACTCAAGTCCACCAAAACAAAATCCTAGCACGATAACACGTCTTGAGCTGATAACTCGGAGGGTAGATAATCGTCTCGTGCCTCTGGATGTATATCTGAAATACTTGGCACACACGATTAGTCCGCAAACGCCTTGTCATCAATCACCAAGACCACAAAGGAAGGGACATGCCCTTACACTTGGGGGCGCCCTGGTGCCTCGTGAGCACCTGGTGGCCCCCTCCAGTGGATCTTTGCTCCAGTATTTTTGTTTTATTCCATAAAAAGCCCAAAAAAGTTCCGTCCAATTTCGAGAACTTTTATTTCTGCACAAAAACAACACCATGGTAGTTCTGCTGAAAATAATGCCAGTTTGGGTTATTTTCATTCAAATCATGCTAATTAGAGTCCAAAACAAGGGCAAAAGTGTTTGGAAAAGTAGATACGATGGATACGTATCAGCTCCCTCAAGCTAAATTCATTGCTTGTCCTCAAGTAATTCAGTTGACAAACTGAAAGTGATAAAGAAAAACTTTTACACACGCTTTTGTTCTTGCATATATATATGCTTAAATAATACCCAGGTTTTCAGCGAAGATTTTATAACTAACCATGTAGATGATAACACTTAGAAATTATATTCACTCATATCAATGGCATAATCAACTAGCGAGCAATAGTAAAATATCTCAAATGCCAACACTTGGTCAAAACAATCATGATATAATATGACAACCTGGTATCTTGCTAGCCCATTCTGAGACCGCAAAACAACAAAGCACCTCCAAAGTTCAAGCACCAACTAAACATGAAATTTCATGATAGAAGAGATCCAGTCATCCTAACAACCAACATTAACTATACTCAATGCATAAGAATGACAATAGTGCTCTCAGGACTCGGGCTTATTTAAGAAGGTGATGACTCAACAATAAAAGTAAAATAACATAAAAGTAAATTGATACGTCTCCAACATATCTATAATTTTTGATCGTTCCATGCTATTATATATTCTATTTTGGATGTTTAATGGGCTTTATTATACACTTTTATATTATTTTTGGGACTAACCTACTAACCCAAGGTCGAGTGCCAATTGCTGTCTTTTTGCCTATTTCAGTATTTTGCAAAAAAGGAATATCAAACGGAGTCCAAACGGAATGAAACCTTCGGGATAGTTATTTTTGGAACCGTATCTACCCAGAAGATTTGGAGTACACGTGAGGGAATGAGAGAGGCGGCCACGAGGGGGCAGGCGCGCCCCCACCCTCGTGGGCCCCCTCTGGCTCCGCCGGTGCCCTCCTTCCTCCTATATATATCCACGTACCCTGAAAACATCGAGGCAACAGAGAAAACCCTAATTCCACAGCCACAACCTTTCCCATGAGATCCCATCTTGGGGCCTGTTCCGGAGCTTCGCCGGAGGGGGGATCGATCACGGAGTGCTTCTACATCAACACCATAGCCTCACCGATGAGTTGTGAGTAGTTTACGACTGACCTTCGGGTCCATAGTTATTAGCTAGATGGCTTCTTCTCTCTCTTTGGATCTCAATACAAAGTTCTCCTCGATCTTCGAGGAGATCTATTTGATGTAATCTTTTTGCGGTGTGTTTGTCGAGATCCGATGAATTGTGGGTTTATGATCAAGATTATCTATGAACAATATTTGATTCTTTTATGAAATCTTTTATGTATGATTATAATATCCTTGCAAGTCTCTTCGAATTATTGGTTTGGTTTGGCCTACTAGATCTATAGTTCATGCAATGGGAGAAGTGCTTGGCTTTGGGTTCAATCTTGCGGTGTCCTTTCCCAGTGACAGTAGGGGCAGCAGGGCACATATTGGATTGTTGCCATCGAGGATAAAAAGATGGGGTTTATATCATATTGCTTGAGTTTATCCCTCTATATCATGTCATCTTGCTTAAAGCGGTACCCTGTTCTTATGAACTTAATACTCTAGATGCATGCTGGACAGCGGTCGATGTGTGGAGTAATAGTAGTAGATGCAGAATCGTTTCGGTCTACTTGTTACGGACGTGATGCCTATATATAATGATCATGCCTAGATATTCTCATAACTATGTGCTTTTCTATCAATTGCTCGACAGTAATTTGTTCACCCATCGTAGAATTCTGCTATCATGAGAGAAGCCACTAGTGAAACCTATGGCCCCCGGATCTATTCTCAACATATTAATCTTCCATCTACTTTACTTTGCTTTCTTTGCTTTCTGTTCTTATACAAAAAATACCAAAAATATTATCCTATCTTATCTATTAGATCTCACTTTCGTAAGTGACTGTGAAGGGATTGACAACCCCTTATCACGTTGGCTGCGAAGTTCTTATTTGTTTGTTCAGGTGCGAGGGACTCACGTGTGGTCTCCTACTGGATTGATACCTTGGTTCTCAAAAATTGAGGGAAATACTTACGCTACTGTGTTGCATCACCCTTTCCTCTTCGAGGGAATACAACGCAAGCTCGAGAAGTAGCAAGAAGAATTTCTGGCGCCGTTGCCGGGGAGACTCACGCTAAGTCAAGTCAAGATTTGATCTCCTGGCAACTTGCCAATTTGTGGCGCCGTTGCCGGGGAGATCTACGCAAAAGTCATATACCAAGTACCTATCACAAACCCTTATCCTTTGCACTACATTTTTTGCCTCTCGTTTTCCTCTCCCCCACTTCACCCTTACCGTTTTATTCACCCTTCTTTTTCTGTGTGTTTACCGTCCGCTTGCCTCTTGTTTGCTTGTGTGTTGGAGTGCCTGTTCGTCTCTATGGCTCCCCCTATCAGTGTTGACCCTCACCTTAAGAGGTTGGAGGAGATTGAAAACAATGTTAGAAATTTTATGTCTGTTCAATTTGAGCACAATGATTTCTTCAGAAATGAGCTTAAAGAACAGAAAAGTTTTATGGAGTATATGAATAAAGAGCTTGATGATATGTCTAAGGAATTTTATTGTTTGAAATCTCAGTTTGCCCATCTTGAGAACTTAATAGCCCAAATCTCGGACAAGCAATCCACCTTAGTTAATAAGATGACTGCTAAACCGGAAGATTTAGAAAATAAAGTTGAAGAGCTGAAAGTGATTGATGTGTCTCCTATTAGATCCTTGTTTTCTAGTATGAATCTCGATAAAGATGGGACTGGATATGAGTCGACTTTAGTTAAAAGGCGTCCCAATGATTTGGAGTTTTTAGATCTTGATGCTAAAATTGTTGAAAGTGGGACTGAAGAGATCAAAACTTTGCATAGCGATGAACCCACTATCTTGGATTTCAAGGGATTCAATCATGATAATTGCTCTTTAATAGATTGTATTTCCTTGTTGCAATTCGTGCTAAATTCTCCGCATGCTTATAGTCAAAATAAGGCTTTTACCAAAGACATAGTTGATGCTTTGATGCAATCTTATGAAGAAAAACTTGAATTAGAAGTTTCTATCCCTAGAAAGCTTTATGATGAGTGGGAGACTACTATAAAATAAAGATCATGAATGTTTTTCTTTGTGTTATTTGGGTGCAAGTGTTTCTACGATTCCAAAGGCTTTGTGTGATATGTTAGGATTCCATGAACTTGATGATTGTTCTTTAAATTTGCATCTTGTAGATTCTACCATTAAGAAACCTATGGGAAGGATTACTGATGTTCTTATTGTTGCCAACAGGAATTATGTGCCTGTAGATTTCATCGTTCTTGATATAGATTGCAATCCTTCATGTCCTATTATTCTTGGTAGACCTTTCCTTAGAACGATTGGTGAAATTATTGATATGAAGGAAGGAAATATTAGATTCCAATTTCCGACAAGGAAAGGCATGGAACACTTTCCTAGAAAGAAAATCAAATTACCTTATGAATCTATTATGAGAACCACTTATGGATTGCCTACGAAAGATGGCAATGCCTAGATCTATTCTTGTATCATGCCTAGCTAGGGGCGTTAAACGATAACTCTTGTTGGGAGGCAACCCAATTTTATTTTTGATTCTGTTTAGGAATAAATATTGCACCTAGCTTCTGTTTAGATGTGTTTCTATGTCTTAATTAGTGTTTGTGCCAAGTAGAACCTTTGGGAAGACTTGTGTGAAGTTTATGTGATCATGCTGTAAAAAACAGAAACTTTAGCGCTCACGAGATGGGCTGTAATTTTTTTACTGGAGAGTGATTTTTAGTTGATTCCTTTTGCAGATGATTAATAGAAAAATTCCTCACGTTTACCAATTTATTTCAATTTTTTAAGAGTTACAGAAGTATTCGGAAGTTACAGATTACTACAAACTGTTATGTTTTTGACAGATTCTGTTTTTGACAGATTCTGTTTTTGACAGATTCTGTTTTTCGTGTATTGTTTGCTTATTTTGATGAATCTATGAGTAGTATCGGGGGGTATGAGTCATGGAGAAGTTGGAATATAGTAGGTTTAACACAAATATAAACAAAGAATGAGTTCATTACAGTACCTTTGAGTGGTGGTTTTTTTTCTTATACTAACGGAGCTCACGATTTTTTTTTGGCTAAGTTTTGTGTTGTGAAGTTTACAAGTTTTGAGTATGGCTTTGATGGACTATGGAACAAAGAGTGGCAAGAGCCTAAGCTTGGGGATGCCCAAGGCACCCCAACGTAAAATTCAAGGACAACAAAAAGCTTAAGCTTGGGGATGCCCCGGGAAGGTATCCCCTCTTTCGTCTTCATCTATCGGTAACTTTACTCGGGACTATATTTTTATTCACCACATGATATGTGTTTTGCTTGGAGCGTCGTGTATGATTTGAGTCTTTGCTTTTTAGTTTGCCACAATCATCCTTACTGGACACACCTTTTGGGAGAGATAAATGTGGTTTAGAATTTATTAGAATACTCTTTGTGCTTCACTTATATCTTTTGAGCTAGATAGTTTTGCTCTAGTGCTTCACTTATATCTTTTAGAGCACGGTGGTGGTTTTATTTTGTAGAAATTATTGATCTCTCATGCTTCACTTATATCCCTTTGATAGTCTTTTAGAACAGCATGGTAATGTGCTTTGGTTATAAAAGTAGTCCTAATATGATAGGCATCCAAGATGAGTATAGTAAAAACTTCCAGACAAGTGCAATGAATGATAGGAGAAGTTTGATACTCGATGATTGTTTTGAGATATGAGGATGATGATATTAGAGTCAGGCTACTGGAGTAATTGTGAATTTGAGAAACACTTGTGTTAAAGTTTGTGATTCCCATAGCATGCACGTATGGTGAACCGTTATGTGACGAAGTTGGAGCATGATTTATTTATTGAGTGTCATCCTTTGTGTGGAGGCCGGGATCGCGCGATGGTTAACTCCTACCAACCCTTCCCCTAGGAGCATGCGTTGGATACTTGTTTTTGATAACTCGTAATTTTTTGCATAAGTATATGAGTTCTTTATGACTAATGTTGAGTCCATGGATTATACACACTCTCACCCTTCCACCATTGCTAGCCTCTCTTGTACGGTGCAACTTTCGCCAGTACCATACACCCACCATATACCTTCCTCAAAACATCCACCATACCTACCTATCATGGCATTTCCATAGCCATTCCGAGATATATTGCCATGCAACTTTCCACTGTTCCGTTCATATGACATGCTTCATCATCATTCACATAGAGTCATACTTTGTTCTAGCTTCGAGTTGTACTCTTTGAGTTGTAAGTCAATAAAAGTGTGATGATCTTCATTATTAGAGCATTGTCCCATGTGAGGAAAGGCCAAAAAAAAGAGATGGCCCAAGAAAAATAGAGAGGGGCTAATAAAAAAACCTCCAAAAAAAGAGAGAAAAGAGAGAAGGGGCAATGCTACTATCCTTTTCCACACTTGTGCTTCAAAGTAGCACCATGATCTTCATGATAGAGAGTATCTTGTTTTGTCACTTTCATATACTAGTGGGAATTTTCATTATATAACTTGGCTTGTATATTCCAACGATGGCTTTCTCAAATAACCTAGGTCTTCATGAGCAAGCAAGTTGGATGCACACCCACTTAGTTTCTTTTGATGAGCTTTCATACACTTATAGCTCTAGTGCATCCGTTGCATGGCAATCCCTACTCACTCACATTGATATCTATTGATGGGCATCTCCTTAGCCCATTAATACGCCTAGTTGATGTGAGACTATCTTCCTCTTTTGTCTTCTCCACAACCACCATTCTATTCCACCTATAGTGCTATATCCATGGCTCACGCTCATGTATTGCGTGAAAGTTGAAAGGTTTGAAAAAAAATTGAGTATGAAACAATTTCTTGGCTGAAACCGGGGTTGTGCATGATTTAAATATTTTGTGTGATGAAGAGGGAGCATAGCCAGACTATATGATTTTGTAGGGATAACTTTCTTTGGCCATGTTATTTTGAGAAGACATGATTGCTTTGTTAGTATGCTTGTGGTATTATTATTCTTATGTCAATATAGACTTTTGTCTTGAATCTTTCGAATCTGGACATTCATGCCACAATAAAGAAATTACATTGAATTATGTTGGTTAGCATTCCACATAAAAAATTCTATTCTTATCATTTACCTACTCGATGACGAGCAGGAATTCAGCTTGGGGATGCTTGATACGTCTCCAACATATCCATAATTTTTGATTATTCCATGCTATTTTATATTTTGTTTTGGATGTTTAATGGGCTTTATTTTACACTTTTATATTATTTTTGGGACTAACCTACTAACCCAAGGCCTAGTGCAAATTGCTGTTTTTTTGCCTATTTCAGTGTTTCGCAGAAAAGGAATATCAAACGGAGTCCAAACGAAATGAAACCTTCGGGAGAGTTATTTCTGGAACCGTATCTACCCAGAAGATTTGGAGTACGCGTGAGGGAATGAGAGAGGCGGCCATGAGGGGGCAGGGTGCGCCCAGGGGGGGGGGGGGCAGGCGCGCCCCCACCCTCGTGGGGCCCCTCTGGCTCCCCCGGTGCCCTCCTTCCTCCTATATATATCACCGTACCCTGAAAACATCGAGGCAACAAAGAAAACCCTAATTCCACCGCCGCAACCTTTTGTTCCCGTGAGATCCCATCTTGGGGCCTGTTCCGGAGCTTTGCCGGAGGGGGCATCGATCATGGAGTGCTTCTACATCAACACCATAGCCTAACCAACGAGTTGTGAGTAGTTTACCACAGACCTTCGAGTCCATAGTTATTAGCTAGATGGCTTCTTCTCTTTCTTTGGATCTCAATACAAAGTTCTCCTCGATCTTCGAGGAGATCTATTTGATGTAATCTTTTTGCGGTGTGTTTGTCGAGATCCGATGAATTGTGGGTTTATGATCAAGATTATCTATGAACAATATTTGATTCTTTTCTGAAATCTTTTATGTATGATTATAATATCCTTGCAAGTCTCTTCGAATTATTGGTTTGGTTTGGCCTACTAGATCTATTGTTTTTGCAATGGGAGAAGTTCTTGGCTTTGGGTTCAATCTTGCAGTGTCCTTTCCAAGTGACAGTAGGGGCAACAAGGCACATTTTGTATTGTTGCCATCGAGGATAAAAAGATCGGGTTTTATATCATATTGCTTGAGTTTATCCCTCTACATCATGTCATCTTGCTTAAAGCGTTACTCTGTTCTTATGAACTTAATACTCTAGATGCATGCTGGATAGCGGTCAATGTGTGGAGTAATAGTAGTACATGGAGAATCGTTTCGGTCTACTTGTTACGGACGTGATGCCTATATATAATGATCATGCTTAGATATTCGCTTAACTATGCGCTTTTCTATCAATTTCTCGACAGTAATTTGTTCACCCACCGTAGAATTCTGCTATCATGAGAGAAGCCACTAGTGAAACCTATGGCCCCCGGGTCTATTCTCAACATTAATCTTCCATCTACTTTACTTTGCCAAAAATACCAAAAATATTATCCTATCTTATCTATCAGATCTCACTTTCTTAAGTGACCGTGAAGGGATTAACAACCCATTATCACGTTGGCTGCGAAGTTTTTATTTGTTTGTGCAGGTGCGAGGGACTCGCGCGTGGTCTCCTACTGGATTGATACATTGGTTCTCAAAAACCGAGGGAAATACTTTCCTATTCGAGGGAATACAACGCAAGCTCAAGAAGTTGTTTGGGAACATAGTATTTCAAAAAAATTCCTACGATCACGCAAGATCTATCTACTAGATGCATAGCAACGAGAGGGGAGAGTATGTCTACGTACCCTCGTAGACCGAAAGCGGAAGCGTTTATCAACGCGGTTGATGTAGTCGTACACCTTCACGATCCGTCCTGATCTAGTACCGAACGTATGGCACCTCCGCGTTCAACACACGTTCAGCTCGATGACGTTCTCGCCTTCTTGATCCAACAAGATGGGCGAAGTAGTAGATGAGTTCCGGCAGCACGACGGCATGGTGACGGTTGTTGATGAAGAACAATCTCTGCAGGGCTTCGCCAAGCACTACAGAAACTAGACGGAGGATAAACTAGAGGGTCGGGGTTGCCGACACACGGCTTGGTGTATCTTGATGTGTCTTGGGTGCTAGCCCTACCCCTCTATTTATATGTTGAGCCTTGGGGTCGAAACTTGGAGTAAAAGCCTTCAGAAAGTAGGTTTCACCCGAAAGGCAAGAGTCCTTCTCGGACTCCAGGGCCAGACGCCATGGTTCCCGACGTCTGGACCCAGACGCCAGGGACCCTGGCGTCTGGCCCCTGGACTCCGCAAAACTTCCTTTTGCGCTTTCCAAAAACCTTGTGTGCTTCCCCCTTTGGCCCAAATAAAGTTTTTTCGTACCCAAACATTTCGGGAAACATCCGGAACCCCTTCCGGAGGTCAAACACTATTATTCCATATATTAATATTTATCTCCTGACCATTCCGGAGTTCCTCGTCATGTCCGTGATCACATCCGGGACTCCGAATAACTTTCGGTCACCAACATACATAACTCATTAAATACTATATCGTCAATGAACGTTCAAGTGTGCGGACCCTACAGGTTCGAGAACTATGTAGACATGACCAAGACATCTCTCCGGTCAATAAGCAATAGCGGAACCTGGATGCCCATATTGGCTCCTACATATTCTACGAAGATCTTTATCGGTCGAACCGCATAACAACATACGTTGTTCCCTTTGTCATCGGTATGTTACTTGCCCGAGATTTGATTGTATGTATCTCAATACCTAGTTCAATCTCGTTACCGCCAAGTCTCTTTACTCGTTCCGTAATACATCATCTCGTGACTAACTCATTAGTCATTTGCTTGCAAGGCTTATCATGATGTGTATTACCGAGAGGGCCCAGAGATACCTCTCCGACACTCGGAGTAACAAATCCTATTCTTTATCTATGCCAACACCACGAACACCTTCGGAGACACCTGTAGAACATATTTATAATCACCCAGTTACGTTGTGACGTTTGATAGCACACAAGGTGTTCCTCCGGTATTCGGGAGTTGCATAATCTCATAGTCATAGGAACATGTATAAGTCATGAAGAAAGCAATAGCAGTAAAACTAAACGATCATAGTGCTAAGCTAACGGATGGGTCTAGTCCATCACATCATTCTCCTAATGATGTGATCCCGTTGATCAAATGACAACTCATGTCTATGGTTAGGAAACATAACCATCTTTCATCAATGAGCTAGTCTAGTAGAGGCATACTAGGGACACTCTGTTTTGTCTATGTATTCACACATGTACTAAGTTTCCGGTTAATACAATTCTAGCATGAATAATAAACATTTATCATGATATAAGGAAATAAATAATAACTTTATTATTGCCTCTAAGGCATATTTCCTTCAGAAGTAGCATAAATAGATAGGCCCTTCGTAGAGGGAAGCCGAGATCTGCACAGGTGCCACAGCTCAAGGTTTAAATCAGAGATAAATATAATTTTGAGAGGCATGCCTTTCCTGTCACCATCATGACCAAGAGTTTTCAATATCTTCCATGCCAAACAAATTAGCGACGGTTCCCATGTGGTAAAACTAAAGTTTAGCCCCCCTTCCGCCAACAAACACAAGCCATGGCTATCCAAATCCTCGGGTGCCCTCCATACCAACAACTTTCCAGGGAGTTTGTTTTATCATTTTGCAACTTAATCATGGGACTGTGCATCCCGATTACCAGCCCCTCTCGTGCAAGGACGAGTGAGTAAACACTCATCATGAGAATAACCCGCTTAGCATGGAAGATACTGACCGCCCTCTGTCGCTCCATGAGCAATATGGGCACACAAAACAGATGTTCATTTGAATATTTAGAGTTGAAACATGCAAATTTAATTGGGAAAATAGAGTAATACCGCATATAGGTAGAGATAGTGGACTCATCTGGAGCAACTTTGGTTTAGGAGTTTGGATGCACACGCATTATTGCCACTTAGTACAAGTGATGGCTAGCAATAGATTGAGAAGCGACCAACTAGAGAGTGAAAACGGTCATACTCATGCATTGCGAATAATCAACATTGAATACTACCATGAGTAGGATATAAACACCATGAACATAAATATCGTGAATGCTATGTTGGTTTTAAATCAACTACATTCACGAACATGTGCAAAGTCAAGCCACTTGAAACATTTAGAGGAGGATACCACATCATCATACTACATCATAATCATTTTAATGCATGTTGACACCCAAGATAAATCAGTATCCACTCCTAGCTAGATAATTAAGCATGGCATGAGATACTATAATCTCTAATTTTCATCGTAAACAGGTTCAATCATAATATGTTGAATCACGGATATTGAGTTAAAAAATATTTACATAAACAAAAACAAAAACAAGTTGAGTTAATACCCACTTTTCCTTGCCACGGTCACTTCATCAAATATCGTCATTATTGCCTTTCGCTTGCACGACTGAATGATGTGAAAATAATAATAGCGAAAGAGTGCTATGGACTAAGCTGGAATCTGCAAACATTTTATTCAGAGGAGAAGACAAAGTAATATGGCTCTTTGTTAGATCAACAATAATGCATATGAGAGATACTCAACATTTTCATCGTGGTCTTCTCATTACGACGACTCAACAAAAGAACAGAATTTTGAAGAAACACAATGATTTTTTAGGAGTTTTTAGTTTTTCTGGAAGGAAGTAAATTAACGAAGGAAAAACAAAAACGAGAAAAAACTATTTACACGGGAAAGCTCCCAACAAGCAAAAGAAGAAATGAGAAATCTTTTTGGGTTTTCTTTTAATGTTACAACTAATTTAAACAAAAAAGAAAAACTGAAAGGAATCATGTAATATTTTTAGATTCTCTCAAAGTTTTTCAAACGCACAAGAAGAAAATGAGAAAATTAAACTAACGCAGATTATACAATGAAAGAGGATGAACACTGTCAACTTGGAATGAAAATGTGTGAACATGAATGTATTGTCAGTGAGAAATACGTACTCCCCCAAGCTTAGGCTTTTTCCTAGCTTGGTAATATCCATCCGTAGTATCCATCTGGTCCCATGTAGAAGTGATGAGGCGGCGGCACCCGAGCGTCCCAATCCTAGACCTTGTCCTTTGTTGCCGCCAAAGCGTTATGGTAAGCAACAATGTCCGATGGCATAATAGTGTATCCGTTCCTAGCATGAGAGTCAAACAAAGTAGGTGCAGGCAATAGGATAACATCACGTGTAATCTCACTAAAATCCAAGTTATAACGAATGTGTTGATGAGGCTCAGGAGCATCAAGGAAGTGGTGATCCTGCATAGACGGGTGATCTAGGTAAATTCTATGCAACAAGTAATCAAGTGGGTGTATCTGAACATTAAAGCGCCATGCTAGGAGAGTAACATAAATACCACCATGAATTTTACCCTTAGTCCTATTGGTGTGTAGACGACATGCAATAATAGCACCAAGGCTATAAGTGTTGTCATTATGAAGTGCACGACGTAAAACAACGAGGTTAGGGGCACATAAGGCACCACCTTGCTCTCTACTGGTCAAGCATTTCCCTATGAATAAGACAAGTAGTGCACAAAAGGAAATTGCAAGCTAGTGGCCCGGGCATGCGACACGCCCCTTTCCTCACTCAAAGTTAAAGTGCGGAGGAAACCCTCAAACTCCTTAGGTCCAGGCTCTCTTATTTCCCCATCACAGGTAATCAAACATATCTCAAAAAATTCAGCAAGCGGTATCTGATGATGTTCATCATATAAATCAAAGCGCACTTCAGGAGGTTCGAGCCTATTCAAGAAATGAAAGTATTGCGTAAAGATATTTGTAAGGATGTGGTGCTGGTCACACTCATTTGCAAGGAAGTTGGTCAAACCGACATTTGCGGCAAATTGTGCGAACTCTTGGTGGAATCTGGCTTCATCCATGAATGCATTGTGCGGCCATTCGCACGGCCAGACCTTTGTTTTACGCAGGATGTTGAGGTCACTATCCTTGGAGTCCCAAAGGACTCCCTTGGCGTTTCGTTTTGAGGAACTCTTCCAAAAGATATTCATTTTCCTATGAATGAATTTCTGAAAAATGATATCAACAAAACTTCAAAGGATTGGTAGCAACTACTCATATGGATGTCGAGAGGCTATTTCAAGCATTCAAACTACTTGGAACTCAAAGAATTCAACATGCAAGCTCATTTTCTGTAGCACCAAGAGCAACTAATTATGTAAAATATAATCCACTAGAACAAAAAGTAATTGGAGCAATGGAGGAGTCACATACTGATGTGGCTTGAAACTGCGTCGGTTTCCCCCAAAGAGGACGGGATGATGTAGTACAACTACGGTAGGTATTTCCCTCAGTTGTGAGATCAAGGTTATTGAACCAGTAGGAGTACCAAGCAACACTATGTAAATGGTACCTGCACACAAAGAACAAATACTTGAAACCGACGTGTAAGAGGGGTTGGCAATCCCTCCTCGGTAAATTCAATTGTATGAGATTGGATAAATAGATCACACAAGAACACAAAATAAAATATGCAAAGAAAAAGTGCAACAAGGTATTTTTGGGGTTTTGTAATAATAGATCTAAAAACAAATACGGTAAAAGATAGATTGGAAAGCAATATGATAAAAGATAGACCCGGGGGCCGTAGATTTCACTAGTGGCTTCTCTCGAGAAAATAACATACGGTGGGTAAACAAATTACTGTTGGGCAATTGATAAAAGATCAAATAATTATGATGATATCCAAGACAATGATCAATATATAGGCATCATGTCCAATATTAGTAGACCGAAATGATTCTGCATCTACTACTATTACTCCACACATCGACCGCTATCCAGCATGCATCTAGTGTATTAAGTTGATGGAGAAACGGAGTAATGCAATAAGAATGGTGACATGATGTAGACAAGATCTATTCATGTAGGAATAGACCCCATTTTGTTATCCTTAATAGAAACAATACACATGTGCCTCGCTACCCCTTCTGTCACTCAGTTTGAAGGGGTCGGGAATCCAAATTTCCTTCCTAGCTTGTCATTTAGTTTTTTCTACAATCAACATACCCCTCGAATGCAATGTGTTCAAATTTGGCATATTTCCGGGCTCATTTACCATATTAGGGGAATATGTGCATTTTCTAGGCATTAATCCACATAATTCTAATTCGAACAATCGATGCATGAAAAGGTGCACAACAATGGTTTGGAAAAACCATACTCGTAGTATTTAGTAAATTATCAAGCCTTTTACAAGGAATGGGCAGAGATTTCAAGGGAATGTGTGGCAATAGTCAACCACAAACGGGTCATTTATTGGGTTATCAACTATAGAAAAATGTAATACGTGCTTGAAAAACATGACGCCTGGCATGGTGCATGGTATGGCCTCACTGTGCCCTGGTTAAAATCTGAGAAGGTTTGATTTATATCTTCATGCACGCCCTTCATAAATTGAACCATTACCGAGGAAGTTCTATGCTTTCGAGAGGGAAATCACCAAGATTGCAGGGGAATCCAAATTTCCATCCTAGTTTGTTATTCATTTTTTTCCAACAATCAACAGACCGCCTCAAATGCAACATGTTCAATTTTGACATTTTTCTAGGCTCATTTACCATATTTAGGGGATTATTTGCATTTTCTAGGCATCATTGCACATAATTCAAATTCGAACAATCGGTGCATGAAAAGGTGCACAAGAACGGTCTGGAAAACCATGCGTGCGCTATTTAGTACATTCTCATGCCTTTTACAAGAAATGGGCAGATATTTCAAGGAAATGTGTGGCAATAGTCAACCATAACCGCGTTGTTTACTGGGTTAACAACTATACAAAAATGAAATACATGCTTGGAAAACATGACGCCTAGCATGGTGCCATGGTATGGCCTCATTGTGCCCTGGTAAAAATTTGAGAATGTTTTCCTTATGTCGTCATGCACGCCTTTCATAAATCGAACCATCACCGAGGAAGTTTCATGGTTTCGAGGGGGAAATCACCGAGATTGATGGGGGGGGGGGTCCAAATTTCTTTTGTCCTTTGTCCATGATATTTTTCTATTATGAACATACACCCTGCAAATCACCATGTTCAAATTTGGCACTTTTCCTGCTTCATTTACCATATTTAGGGGATTATGTGCATTTTCTAGGCATTAATGCACATAATTCAAGTTAAAACAATCAGTGCATGAATGGGTGCACAAGAATGGCCTGGAAAACCATGCTCGTGCTATTTAGTGAATTCTCAAGCCTTTTACAAGGAGTGGACAAATATTTTGATGAAATGTATGGCAATAGTCAACCACAAATGTTTGTTTATTGGGGTTTAAACTATAGAAAAAATGAAATAAATACTTGCAAAACATGACGCCTGGTATGGTGCCATGGTATGACCTCACCATGCCCTGGTAAAAAAATTGAGAAGGTTTGGCTTATGTCGTCATGCACGCCCTTCATAAACCAAACCATCACCGAGGAAGTTCCATGCTTTCGAGAGGGAGATCACCAAGATTGAAGGGGAATCCAATTTTTCTTTTTTCTTTGCCCTGGAGTTTCTTTTCTACGATGAACATACACCCTGTAAATCACCGTGTTCAAATTTGTCATTTTTTCGGGCTCATTTACCATATATAAGTGATTATGTGCATTTTCTAGGCACTTAGTGGATATAAATCCAATCCAGCTAAAGCTACACGGGTGTGATGTGAGGGACATGGATTGCCGTTCAATCGCAGCGCATCCTACAGTGCACACGTGTGATCCGCGTGGCTGGGGTTCTGGCCAATCATAACGCAACACACATTAGGCTCATCGCACACTATTTTCGGAAGCAATGGAGATGAACCGTGTGCGATAATGAACAAGCAAAATTGTAAGGGAAGCCAAATATCCTTTGTCATTTGTCGTTGAGGTCTTAAAAACCACCGCACTATACGGCTGCCCGGCCCCTCTGTCCCAGAGCTCTCTCCAAACGCCGTTCATGGCACCGTGACGCATAGTAACTGATAAGGAAGCGATGGCATCCCGCCGTGCCGCGTACCTCGCCGCCCACGACTGCACACATGGTAAGGAAGCGATGGCATCTCTCCGTGCCGAGTTCATCGCCACCGCCAGCCACACTATTACATGGGCGAACTTTGAGGCTGCCATGGCCGAATGGGCGGTGGATCTAGAGGCGGCCAAAACCGCACAGAAGGAGCGGAAAAGGCAGAAGCGGTAAAGAAAAGAGAGTCCCGCCGACGCAAGAAAGAAGAGGCCGCACGCCATGGTGAGGGGAGCTTGGCGGAGATCGAAGCATGGTGGGCTTCCGCCTAAAAGGCCGGGAACGAGAATGCCGGCGTCTGGCCAGCATGCCCCGATGGCAGCATGTGAGAAGTAGTCTAAGTTTGTAGTATTAAAGCAAATTACCAGTAGTACTTTAAGTTTGTAGTATTAATGTACAATGTCAGTAGGAGCATCCTTTGAGGGCTTTGAGAGTAGATTAGCATGTGTGCCCGTGTGCGTTGTTTTGAGTTAATCATTAGAAGATCACAAGACACACAGTTTATATGACGTACCCGTGTGCATTTTTTGCGTTAATGATCCATAAGTCAGTTACCTATGCGATGTTTCCTAATAAACCAGGTGTACCATTGACTAAAAAAATCAACTACACGTGTACATTTTTTTGGAGACGGGATCTGCCAATTTTCTGTTTTCTCGAACACGAGTATTTTATGCGCTTCCTGTGCGTTATGTGTTTCCCCCGCCCAAGTTTCAAGTTTCGGAGTGAAATTTTCATTAGGTGCGCGATTTCAGAATTTATTCCTCCAACCACATCCCCACCCACCAAATTTCCTCAGTATCTCCCACCCCCGCCCCCCTACCGGCAGCTCAAACCACCGCCATCGCAACCACATCTTTAACCACATCTACGTTCTGCTCGGATCCAGTCAGGTACCCCACTGATCTCTATCACGGCCCCGGCCTGATTGCTTAAATGGCACCTACGAAACATCCTCATGCCTCCAAATCCCCCCGCCCCTACCTACAGAGCATCGATGCGCTAGCCCAACTACATATACGATGGAGGTCGAGGAGCTGATGGCGGTCCATGGCGTGATAGCGGATGTGCGTGTTGACCTGGAGGAACACCTTGCCTCCTCCACTGCCGACATGGTGCAGGCTCTGGCCCAGATGAAGTGCCCCAGCGACTACCCCCAGGACTTAACATGTATGATCCGACCAGCTAAATCTTGCCAATACCACTTGCAATGGCTATGTTTTGTACGGTTGATGTATTAGCATGTTCATGCATTGTTTATTTCAGTACTGTACACTGTGTGATGTTCAAGTATTAATTGTCCAACTCAATTTCACCAATACCAGCAACAAACTTGCAATACATGACTCAAGATATAACTAGAGATGCTACCCATTTGCTATTTTTGGTGGATGCTAACCCTGTTGTATTTAACATGCTTGTCCATGTACTTATGCAGGGTCATAACGGCCGATGTTGTTGTTTGCCATCGAGGTTAGCTGCATCCCATGTCTTACAGTATTTCACATCATTTGTGCAATTGCAATTTCACTTCTACCATTTATTGGTTGCCCGTAGGTACACATGTCAGTGGCACCGATCCACGCTTCGACCCGGAGGAGCAGCTCGCCTCCGCCGCCGCTGACTTTAGGCGAGCTCTGGCCAAGATGATGTGCCCTAGCAACTACCTCTCAGGACTTACCAAGTATGTACTCACCAGTTCAATCTTACCAATACTAGTTGCAATTAAAGGCTATGTTCTGTATGGTCGATGTATTAAGCATGTTCTAGTAAACATGCCTAACATGTATTAGCTACTTTCCCTACCTTTTTATAGACAACCGGGCCATTCTCTGCTCTGGCAGCACGTGCTTTGCGATGTTTAACTCTGCCAATTGCATTTTTACCAGTACCGGTTTCAATGGCTATTAAGCCTGTTGCAAATAACAGTTGAATCCATTTTTAAACAGTTGTATTTCAATGGCTACAAACTTACAAAACATGACTTAGGATGATGTTAAGCCTATTGCAATTAACAATTGTATCCATTTTTTTAACCTGTCCCTTTGCTACCATGCTATTCTCCGCAATGAAGATATACTAGAGATGCTGCCCATTTGCTATTTTTGGTGGATGCTAACCCTGTTGTACTTAACATGCCTGTCCATGTACTTACGCAGGGTCTTAACGACCGATGATGTTGTTTGCCGTCGAGGTTAGTTGCATCCCATGTCTTGCAGTATTTCACATCATTTGTGCAATTGCAGTTTAACTTCTACCATTTACTGGTTGCCTGTAGGTACACATGTCAGTGGCACTGATCCACGCTTTGAACTGGAGGAACAGCTCGCCTCCGTCGCCGCTAACTTTGGGCGGGCTCTGGCCAAGATGAAGTGCCCCAGCAATTACCTCTCAGGACTTACCAAGTATGTACTCACCAGTTCAATCTTACCAATACTAATTGCAATTAATGGCTATGTTTTGTACGGTCGATGTATTAAGCATGTTGTAGTAAACATGCCTAACACGTTTTAGCTATTTTCCCTACCTTTTTATAGATAGTTGGGCCATTATCTGCTCTGGCAACACCTGCCTTGTGATGTTTAGCTCCGCCAATTGCATTTTAATCAGTACTGGTTTCAATGGTCATTAAGCCTGTTGCAATTAACAGTTGTATCCATTTTTAAACAGTTGTATTTCAATGGCTACAAACTTACAAAACATGAATTAGGATGTTGTTAAGCCTATTGGAATTAACAGTTGTATCCATTTTTTAATCTGTCTCTTTGCTACCGTGCTACTCTTTCGCAATGAAGATATCGCTATAGATGTTGCCGTTTTATTACCATTTGCTATTTTTGGTGGATGTTAACCATGTTGTAGTTAACATTGGCTTTCCATGTAGTTACACAGGGCTACAACAAGCGATAATGTTGTTTGCCGTCGAGGTTAGCTGCATCCCATGTCTTATACACCATCTATTCCTAAATATAAATATTTTTAGAGATTCCAATATAGACTACAAAAGGAGCAAAATGAGTGAATCTAGATTCTAATCTAAACTATATCTATAATTCTATATACATTCGTATGTAGTTCATATTGAAATCTCTAAAACTACTTGTACTTAGGAACGTATGTCATCATTTCTGCAATCTCAGTTTAGCTTCTAACATTTACTGGTTGCTTGCAGGTACATATATGAGCGGAACTGATCCACGCTTCGATCCATTTTGTGTATGGGGCAATGAGATATTAATGAACAAGCGTCAAGTGAGGAAACTAAGAAAGATTGTGAGGCGAAAGAAATGGGTGATGGGAATTAAGCTCTTTATTTACACTTTGCCCAAGACAATAGTGAACTTTAGGATGGTAAGTAATGTGTTGCATTTTCCCCCTGCCCACAACAAGTTACTCTATTAGACCTCAGTATCTGATATTTTTCTCTTTTCAGTGGTTTCCGAAGCTATTTACTGATGATTACCTTGCAAACTACTTGATCAGAGTGGAGGCAACAAAGCTCTTTATTTATGAATTCGTTGTTGAACCATTGTGCTGAGAATTTGAATTACACGTTTCATATTTCAAAATTTCCAATTCGAACAATAAATTACAGGCAAAAATAAAAATATACAGGAGCGAATAAAATAATGTGCACACGGTAAGAAAGAAAACAGCGTGTGCGATGAAAAAAAGAGAAGACATGGTTCTTTAACGTGAAACGTTTGCAATGCCCGACCGACGCACACATGGTTTCGTCTCATATGCGTGTGCGATTCATGGTAATACGACAAACGTTTTAAACCAGTGTGTGTGTGTGTGTGTGTGTGGGTGCGTGCGTGCGTGCGTGCGTGCGTGCGTGCGTGTGT
>LR738711.1:256511506-256559242 GCA_902687465.1 Secale cereale | reverse complement strand
GTGTGTGTGTGTGTGTGTGTGTGATAGGAATACCAATCACACACAGCTATCATAATGGGCACGTTGGCGTTAGTAGAGGCACCGCACACATTTTACATTCTTCAACCGTGTGCGATGACGTACCTATCACAAAAATATCGGTGGATTAAATGTTGATGTCAACCTTTTTCACACAACTATAGCGACGTAATCGTTTGGGATGTCTCTCTGATCAGAAACGTAACGTCAAGATGTAGCGTGTGGGACTGGGGCGGCTTCTCATACGTTTATTCTATGGCGATCGCCGGTAGCCGCTCATCCATATCCGACGGTTTCTGGGTCGTGTGGGAAGGACCCCCTATCGCTCACACTCACTTGGCCGGTTCCAAATGCCGTCGCAGAAAGGGGGTAAAAACCGTGTGTATAGCACCTCCCTGTACCAGTGATGGCACGTGCCTCACAAACCTTAAAGTTCCCCACACGAACCGAGGTTCGTGACACGTAGTATATATATATGTTGCCCCTCCCCTCTTCGATGCGTAATATATACGCCTACCACTATAAAAAAGACACATCCGTGACATTTTGGTCTGAACAAAACTTTTTTCTTTCATACTTATGACACTTCTATGACAATAATTGTGACAAAACACGGTATCATCATAGATGTCGTGGGGTCCTACTTCTATGACAAAAAATCATGACAGAAAATGGGCTTTTCGTCCTGGGCGGGTCGGAGACGCAGCTGCATGACATTCTTTGGGCCGTCCATGACGGAAAAAACCATGGTAGAAGCGAGGGCGAGGAAAATATCGGGGTGTTCCCGGTTACGGTGGGTGATCGGGGCCGAGCGATGCGCGTTTCTCTCGTACACGCATGCGCATGGGTGCGAGGCGTTGGGCTCTAACTGAACCCGAGCGAGGCGTTGGGCTCTAACTGAACCCGAGCGATTGCACTGCAGGCTACGCGTTACTGAACCCGAGCGATCGATCGATGGCTGCTAACTGAACCCGATCGAGCGATTCCTTCGATACTGCTGCTAACTGAAGCCGATCGATGATGCCTCTGCATGAACAGTGAGCGTTGCTGGGGGGTTTGGATGAACAGTTTCCGATGGGGGTGGCTGAACAGGACCCCGTGGTGTTGCCTCTGCATGAACATGACCCCGTTTGATCGAGCCGGTTGGGGCTGCATGAACTGGACCCCGTGGAGGGCTGCATGAACTGGACCCCGTGGAGGGCTGCATGAACAGTAGACGATGGAGGGCTGGATGAACAGTAGCCCATGGAGGGGTGGTTGAACAGGAGCCCGTGGAGAGGGCTGGTTGAACAGTAGCCGGTGGAGTAGCGCATGGTGGAGGCTGAACAGCCGCAGGTGGAGGCTGGAGGAGGTTGACGGTGGATAAACAGTAGCTCGTGGAGGCTGGAGGGGTCGACGGTTGTGATGAACAGTATCCCGTGGAGTCCCGTTTTGCGGTACGCCACACCCCTTCCGATGAACAGGACCCCCGTTTCGACCGTAGCGCTCCAACACAAGTCTGTTTCCTCTGTTTTGTGGTACGCCACACCCCTTCCGATGAACAGGACTCCCGTTTCGACCGTAGCGCTCCAATACAAGTCCGTTTCCTCCATTTTGCGGTACGCCACACCCCTCCCGATCAGCAGGACCCCCGTTTCGACCGTAGGAGGTTCGTTTCCTCCATTTTGCGGTACGCCAGACCCCTCCCGATAAACAGGATCCCGTTTCGAACATGGCCGGTCGAACACAAGGCCGTTTCCTCCATTCTGCAGTACGCCAGGCCTTGTTTCCATCGGCTGTTCCGTCCAAGCCCTCCCGATGAACACGACGACGCATTCCGTTCTGACCCAGCCGGTTGGCTCCCCACGAACACGACGACGACGTTGTTTCTCTGTTCCGACCCAGCCATGTACACGAGCCCTGGCCATACGTATGCACGAGTAGACGTTCGAGACCCTGCCCGTATGTACGTACGTGGCCGTATTTTCTTTCTTGCACACTTGTCGTTGTACGTACGTGTACATGCTACGTGCGCGCCTCTACTACGACACGTGCGCGCCTCTACATCGACCAGTATGTACGTACACGTTCGCGACCAGAATGACAACGCTACGTACGCTTCGACCAGGTGGCCCCCGACTGTCAGGCACTTCCTTGCGTGCGAAGATGTAACTGGTGGGTCCTAACGGTCAGGGGGGTGAATCGTTTTTTTTTGCCCGGACGCACTTCCTTGCGTGCGAAGATGTAGCTGGTGGGTCCCAGCAGTTAGGGGGGCGAATCATTTTTTTTTTGCCCGGACGCACTTCCTTGTGTGCGAAGATGTAGCTGGTGGGTCCCAGTAGTCAGGGGGAAATGTTTTTTTCGCGAAATACGGTGGCCCATCCGATGGGTCCCCGCTATCAGGTGGAGGAAAAATTATTTTGCGTGTAATAAGGAGGCACTTCCTTGCTGTGGCCGTGGACCCAGCTGTCAGCCTCTCCACATACAGTCCACGTCCGATGAAGCCGTTCCTTGACCACGCTGCACCGAGAACACCAGGGCGGTGGACGACGGCGAGGCCTAGGAAGGGGATGACGCGAAGATGGGGAAGACGCGACAGTGGATGCCCACGCGTAGAGGAGTACGAGGGTTCGCTGGTTCGCTGCAGTGTGAGGCTGCCGCCGCCGCAAAATAATAGGGGGTGTGGGTGAGTAGAGGGATGGCTTGGCCAGTGGTGGGAATAGTAGGGGGCGGTGGGGCCTCCACGGCAGCACAGCCGGCCACGGGAGGCAGGAGCATGCGGCACGACCGGCGCTGCTTTGGGAGGCTGGAGCAACAAGACCAGAGGTTGAAGAAGCACTATGGCCGTTGGATGGACATCGTACGGTCACTGGAGCTAGAATCGTTCATATTGACTAAGTTGACAAAGCACACTGTCCCCGTCAACTTAGTAGGCCCACAAGTCAGCCTCCCACCAAGGTGGGTCCCAACCAGCAGGGGGAGTATTCATTTTTTTGTGCGTAATAAGGAGGCACTTCCGGTGGGTCCGAGCTGACAGCGAGGGGAACATTTTTTTTGCGCAATACAGTGGCCCGTCCTATGGGTCCCAGCAGTCAGGGGGAAAACGTTTTTTCGCCAAATACGGTGGCTCGTCCGATGGGTCCCTGCTGTCAGGTGGAGGAATAATTATTTTCCGCGTAATAAGGAGGCACTTCCTTGCGGCTGCCGTGGACCCAACTGTCAGCCTCTCCACGTACAGTACTCTTCCGATGGAAGTCGTTCCTTGACCACGTTGACCACGCCACGCCGAGAGCACCAGGGCGGTGGACGATGACGAGACCTAGGAAGGGGACGACGCGGAGCCGGGGAAGACGTGACAGTGGAAGCCCACGCGGAGAGGAGTACGAGGATTCACTAATTCGACTGCGGTGTGAGGCTACCGTCGCCGCAGGGCCTGGCCAACGGTGGGAATAGTAGGGGCAGCAAGGCCTCCGCGGCGTCACAGCCGGCCATAGGAGGCAAGAACATGAGGCACGACCGGCGCTGGTTTGGGCGGCTGGAGCAAAAAGACCAGAGGTTGAAGAAGCACTACGGCCGTTGGATGGACCGTACGGTCAATGGAGCTAGAATCGTGCATATTGACTAAGTTGACAAAGCCCTCCGTCCCCGTCAACTTAGTAGGCCCACAAGTCAGCCTCCCACTATATTGGGTCCCAGCTAGCAGAGGGAGTATTCAATTTTTTGTGCGTAATAAGGAGGCACTTTCAGTGGGTCCGAGCTGACAGCGGGTGAACGTTTTTTCGCGAAATACGGTGGCCCGTCGAGTGGGTCCCAGTAGTCAGGGGAAAATGTTTTTTTCTCCAAATACAGTGGCCCGTCCGGTGGGTCCCCACTGTCAGGTGGAGGTATAATTATTTTCCGCGTAATAAGGAGGCTCTTCCTTGCGGCTGCCGTGGACCCAGCTGTCAGCCTCTCCACGTACAATACTCTTCCGATGGAAGTCGGTCGTTGACCAGATTGACCACGCCGCGCCAAGAGCACCAGGGCGGTGGACAACGGCGAGGCCTAGGAAGGTAATGACACGGAGGCAGGGAAGACTCGGCAGTTGTTTCCCACGCGGAGGGGAGTACGACTGTACAAAGGTTTACTAGTTCGTCTGCCGTCGCCGGAGAATAACAGCAGGTGTGGCCGTGTGGGTGAGTAGGGGGATGGCTAGGCCAGCGATGGGAGTACGGTGGGGCGGTGACGCCTGCGCGGCAGCACAGCCGGCCGCGGGGAGGAGAGAGCAGGCAGTCCCGCCAGCGCTTGTTTGAGCGGCTGGAGCAGGAATAGTAGAGATTAAAGAAGCACGACGGCCGTTGGATGGACATCCAACAGTAACTGCTTGTGTGTCAACCTTTTTTTATCAAAGCCTCAAATCTGTGGAAAACATCATACAGCCCATTTGCTAATTCTTAAGGGTTTTTTGGAGCCCATATTCTTTTTGTTAGCATTACAGACCATATTGTGGCCACGGTTAAAAAATTATACGAAATTTTGCATATTTCGGTGCGGTCCGAACTGTTTTTAATCCCGAAATTTCGAGTCACGTTCAAACTGATTTTAAAAATAAATATATATCAATATAAAATCCAACAAATTGTCCACGCATAAAAATCAATGCAATTTAAAATCTCGAAATGAAAAAAAGAATTTTAAAACTAATTGCCGGTTTGATGTGTTTTAAAAATGTACAACCCATTTCTCATTACTGATAGGCAATTTTCTCGGCCAGCCGAATGAAAGCTCTCCTCGTCTTGAAAGATTTGCAGCCCAACAGGCCTGACAAAGCGACTTACTTGGCAAATCACAAAAAAATTGGGCTGTGGACGTGGACCCAGCTGTTAGCCTCTCCACGTACAGTACTCTTCCGATGGAAGTCGGTCGTTGACCACATTTACTATGCCGCGCCGAGAGCACCAAGGCGGTGGACATCGGCGAGGCCTAGGAAGGGCACGACGCGGAGCCGGGGAAGACGCGGCAGTGGATGCCCATGCGAAGAGGAGTACGAGGGTTCACTGGTTCGGTTGTGGTGTGAGGGTGCCGTCGCCGCAGGGCCTGGCTAGCGGTGGGAGTAGTAGTGGGCGATGAGGCCTCAACAGCAGCACAGCCGGCCACTGGAGGCAGGAGCAAGTGGTCTCGCCGGCGCTGGTTTGGGCGGCTGGTGCAAGAAGAGCAGCGATGGAAGAAGCAGTACGACCGTTCGATTCAAATCCAACTGTTACTGCTGCTAGAATTGTTTGTTGACTAAGTTGACAAGCCCTGCGTACGCGTCAACTTAGTAGGCCCACAGGTCAGCCTCCCAACCGGTGCGCCCCAAATGTCAGTGGGTGCAATCATTTTTTTCGCGTAATAAGGAGGCAGTTGATTGCGTGCGGCCAGGCCTGCGGAGGGAGTAGGGTGGGCTGGGGAAGCCGGCGTGGTATCACAGCGGGCCACAAGAGGAGGGAGCAGGCAGTCCCATCAGCGCTAGTTTAGGCGGCTGGAGCAGGAAGATCAGAGATTGAAGAAGCACGTCGGCCGTTGGATGGACATCAACAGTCACTGCTGCTAGAATCGTGTGTTGACTGACAAAGCCTTGCGTAAACAAGTCAGCCTCGAAATCTGTGGTGTGTACAACCCATTTGCTATTATTTTTATATTGTTTACTCATTTTCTAATTAATATGGAATTTATTGCAGCCCGTTTTCCATTTTTAGAATTGCTGCCCATTTTCTGGTCAGTGCGAGGGTTAAAAAAACAAAATATGCGGGAAATTTTGAAAATTTGCAAATTTTTGCTGGGGAACAAAATATTCTTATTCCAAAAATTAGTAGCCATACTAAAACAAATTTAAAAATAAATTAGTACTATGTCATGTTAAATCCAATGAAATGCGTATAAGATATCAGTGAAGAACAAAAACAAAAAAAGAAACTAATATCCCATTTGCTATATTTTTTTTTGGAATTTTCAACCCCTTTTGATATTAATTTTAACAGACACTGACCATACTCTTTGGCCAGGCCGGAATGCATCCCTCCTCGTCTTGAAAGATTTGCAGCCCAGTAAGTCGGAGAAAACAAATAGGCCTAGCTTGGGTATTCTTCAAAAAGAAATACTGGTCTACCTATTTTCCCAAAGAAAAAACAGCTGGGCTGGTCAAGTTGTTAGACGGGCCACAGAGACCGCACAACCTAGTTTATAGTTTTCTCCTCCGAATTACTTATTTATGTTTAGGGGACCATGAGCATGTACCTGGGCCGGAATCATGTGAGAGCCTCCCTTCGAGTTAATTATGGGCTTCTCTATTGGGCCTCCATCAGTGGGATGCATGTTATCAACAAGTGGAAAATGTGTTCCGTACAAAAAATAGTATGCGCAACGTACGGTATGGGGCACTAAAGGATCGAACCATGCAACGACTTCCAAAACATTGTGTTTGTCGTTCTAACAACACATTTATTCAACAAACAGACGAAATATACTACTGATTGTACATTGAAAACAGCAGCAGCAACAACCAGGGCTGGGGGTGCAACAGAAGCAGTAAGCAGGCCAGAAGAGTGAAGACGCAGCTCTCTCTTCGAAACCAAACATCAGCCATCATTACAAAAGGGCTACCAAAAAAGAACAAGTGTATGCATCAAACTAATTAAAGATCCTACTACACAAGTGTACACATCTAACTAACTGGCTCAGTTAGACGTTACTATTTATTAAGATGTGGAGATTGGCTGACGGCTTGAACCAGATAGGTGCCTCACGGGGGAAACTCCAGCCAGCAGGTCGAAGTCTGGTACTTGCGACCCTCTCTCCTACTTTGGGCTGAAGAGCGTGGCGGCACATATCAGGGTATGGTGCATGCAGAGACGCATGGTACACTGTGTACACATAGTTTTGCCTGATGAATGAAACCGCGCTGCCATCATGATCCTTGTCATCGATTATCTCCTGGTTAATCGGATAATTCAGTCCGACAAACAGAGAGCGTGTACCAATGCTACTTACCAACCTTCGGTAAAAAATTCCTGAAGGCCCAGAGAAGCTGGGATCCTGCTCAAAGACCTTGCAGTGACTGTGATTGTATTCCCCGAAACAACACGTCCGGTACATGCGAACAAATGATTGTTCGTCGTCGTCTGATCGAGCCAGGAACCACTTGCAACTGCCATGCCGCTTTTCTTTGAAAGGTTCTGGGATTAGGAAGGGTAGGGACACCAGGTGGCCTACAACATCATATCAAGTTGGAGTCAAATAACCCTCAAAAAAAAGTTGGAGTCAAATAAAAAAGGGCTCTTGATGTAGTCTGTCGGTGTATTTGGATCGACACCTATGGGATCACAAGAATCCCTACTACGGTTGCGGGGCGCGGGGTTGAGAGAAGAGCGGATCTAAGAGTCACGACATGGTTCCTTTACCCAGGTTCGGGCCGCAAAGATGCGTAAAACCCTACTCCTGCTTTGGTGGATTATATGTTGGTGTTCTTCAGCTAGTGAGGAGCTCCAAGAGAGTCGTGAGGAGTTCTAAAAAGCCGAATCCTTCTCCTGGTCGCCTCGGGCCTCCTTTTATAGGAAAAAGGGGCTGCCACAGTGGCACACATGAGGTGGAAAGGGTACAGTGATGCGAGGTTATCCCTCGCATTACAGGACAAGGTGTATTTAATGCGCCCATCATAGGTGTCCTTGCTTTATCAGGGACGGGGGGAAGACGTCCGTCTTGTCCGTCGCCGCCCCTCCTCGTGTTGACACGCGCCCTGGCCAGCAGTGCCTGAGGCGCCATGTAGGCAGACAGGCAGCTGAGGTGGCACAGCGGCGGGTCTCCACGAAGATCTGTGGGTTGCCACGCAAGAGCCCGTCCAACTGGTCGGGTCGGTGGAAACCCAGTTGGTGTGGGCCTGACGGTGGTCCCGCGGGTCTCCTTGGCAAGGGCCTTGCCGGGGCTCCGACAAGGGTCCTGCCGTGGCGCCTGCAGTCATCCCCGGCAAGGTGCTTGCTGGGGGCCTTGTGATTCCCCTTGGCTGGAATCCCGCCAAGGGTCGTCGTCTTCTTAACTTGCATCTGATCTTGAGTGTCTTCACAAAGATCTGCATGCCATCACGGGGATATCTCCCGAATCCTCGCCCCATGGGGGCGGTGGACTCAAGGGTGATTCGCTCCATAGGCGCGGGGCGAGCTACCGCGGCAAGGGTCTTGCCGGGGCTGCCAGTGCTGGCCCCGGCAAGATCTTGCCGGGGAGAGCCGCTTCGTCCCTTTGCTCTTTGTGGTCTTGTTCTTGGCGTCGCTCCAGTCTCCATCGAGCTTCGGTCTTGCCCCGGCTCGCCTCCCTCGCCATGCTTGGTGTGTTGGCGCTGTGGCTCAGACTGCCCATGCACTGTCATAGGGCTACAAAAAGTGTACCCCTCTTTTTGTACACCGACAGGAGCCCCCGGGCCTGGGCCACACATAAGCGCGACACGTTGTTGGGCCAGGCCTAGAATGGTGCGTGGACAGGCGGGGTGGTTTTCACCGTGGTAAAACTTTCCGCGCGCTGCGCCACCCACGACCCGCGCGCGCGGCGCGGGGTGGAGGGGCATGCGTGACGTGGGCGGCATGCGTGGGGCGGTTTCCGCAGGCATGCGTCACGTCACAGTAAATGCGAAAGGAGGCGGCTCGCGTTTTCCCCGTAAACGGGGGGAAGCGTGGAGGCGCGGCCCGCTTACTGGACGGGGCCGAGGCGCGGTCGTCTAGGCGTCCACTCCCCACGATCACGGGGTGGGGAGGGGTCGCCTCACCCGTCCTTTCTGTCCTGCACGTTCGCCACGTGCCTCCCATGCGTTCGAGGTGGCGAGCGGTGGAGGTGGGAAACCGAGCCGCCGCTGGTTGGGGCGGTGGGTCGGTCCCGCCCCCCCTCGCCTTCTGCGTCTTGATTGGCCGAACGGGGCGGTCAAGCTCCAGACCCGCCCCTTTATAAAGGGCGGAGGGAGGGGACGGCGCCCCGCACTCCTCCATCTTCTTTCTCCTTCAACTTCCGCTCCTCTCTTCTGTCCGCCATGAAGAGAGATAACCTCGGCTCCTCAACGGTGGCGGCAAGGGTCGCTGCTTGACAATGCGTCCCCCCTTCTCCTGCACCTGTGGTGGCCGAACCGGCCACGAGGAGAAGAGGAAGGGGGCGGGGTCGTGGGCGAGGACAGGGTGCTCGGGGAAGAGGAGGACGGGGCGGCCCGCCGGCCTCGCCCCCGCCAGCAGCTCCTCCTCCAGTGGAAGGTCATGTTGGATATGACCCCTGTGAATTCTTCATTAGGATGCGGGGGTCACCGCACCGTCGCCTTCGTCTCCCAACTCCGTTTGCGCGGGAGATGGAGACGAATCCGCCGAAGTCGCTGGGGCTGCACATGAGGGGTTGTGGGATCAGTGGCACGCGGGCCCGCGTCGACTTCCCTGCCCCTCATGTGATGTATCTTCGCCAAGGATGGAAGAGGTTCGCTCGCATCCACAACCTGACGGATGGGCACACCCTCCACTTCAAGTTGATGGGGGACGGCCACCTCTCGGTCAAGGTCTTCGGACACCTCGGGACTCGCGCGAGGTGCTGCATGGAGAGCTCCTCTGATGACGAAGACTCCTCCTCGAACGAGGGTGACGAGGAGGACAGCGATAGCGACGACGAGGGCGGTGGACGGCAGAATGACGGGTCCGACTAGGTGTCGGGCGCCGCTCCTGGTGGCACCGGCGACTCCATCATCCGCGTTGCCGGCTCCTTGAACTTCTTGGGGCCGTCTCCTTATCGGCTGGCGTAGGGAGGCTCCGGAAGAGGAAGAGGAAGAAGGCGGGCAGCAAGGTCATCATGTCGGAGTACACGGGCACCGACGCCTTCGTCGCGTACTGCCGTCCTACCGCCTCGTCTTCGAGCTCTGCCTCCGGCGCCGTCATCACCGTCCAGCCCTTGGGAGGCCGCCGAGATGCCTTCTCGGTGTCTTCTGCCACCCGTAGCTTGCCTAGGCGCCCCTTTTGCCCTTCTCGCCTCCTTGACCTACCTCCTGAGGAGAGGGACAAGAAAGGCATTACGAGCATCTTATCTCTTTTTAGTCTGTAAGCCTTCGGGCATCTGTTAAGTTTAAAACTTTAATCCCCTTATTCATGTTTTTATTCCCTATGGACTGTACCTAAATGGAATGTTTTTAATGAAAAAGGAATGTCTGCTGGGTCATTTGTTCGTAGGTAAAAACCCACAATAGGGAATAAATCCCTAATATCCTTAAGATAAACATTTTCTCGCCCGGCAACAGGCCCTGCCATTTCCCTACTTCGCTCGACCTTTCTCACGCCCTTGGCGGAGGCAGGGATGAAGCGGGCTCAGGCTCCTCGTTTTATCCTTCTGCTGCCGCGACTACGACCAAACCTAGTCCCAGGAACGAGCCTTAGGGCCTAGAGCTATGGGAGCACGGTAGCTTAAGGAAAAGAACGAGGTTTCACATACCTCAGTCCAAAATGGAGTGCATGATAAGGGATAAAGGACTTATCTGACGCCGCAGCCCCCGGCAACACTGGTCCGCCGTGGGCGAATTCTTGCCCTTGCAGCCTCCGGCAATACTGGCTTGCCGGGGCCTAGGCACTGGTCTATTCTTCTTTCCTTCCTCCAAGTGGCTTCAGCAAGGATGTCTGCGCGTCTTGTGAACCAAGGAAGACAGAGGAAAGACAAAGACTCGACCTCTAAGCTAGGGGTTAGCCGCCGCTAAGCACTATCAACCCTAACCAAGGACGAGACTCGACTCAGCATGCATGCTATAACTTAGGGCGCCAGCGCTTCATTTATTTATGCTCAGGGTCTGCGCCTGGCTTTGTACAAAGGGTTACATGCCTTGCCGGCAAGGCTTGTACAGAAGGGTGGCTTGCCGGGAGGCCCGGCAAGCCGCGCCTTATGGGTAAAACTTGCGAAGATGCTCGATGTTCCAGGAATTACTCACCGGAACGGCATCCTCGATCTCCAGGCGGACAGCGCCAGGCCTGGTGACTCGTATTACCCGATAAGGGCCTTCCCACTTTGGCATCAACTTGTTCGTATTCCTGGCCGATTGAACACGCCGGAGAACAAGGTCGCCTTCCTCAAAGCTTTGGGCATGAACCTTGAGGCTATGGTAGCAGCACAAGGCTTGCTGGTAGTGCGCTGCTCTCACAGCCGCTCAAAGACGATCCTCCTCAAGGAGCATTGCGTCGTCTTGTCGCAATTGCTCTTGCTCAAGCTCGTCATAAGCGAGCACTCGAGGTGACCCGTATATGAGTTCCGTGGGGAGAACTGCTTCTGCCCCGTATATCAGGGCAAAGGGCGTCTGGCCGGTGGCTTGATTTGGCGTCGTCCTGATCGACCAAAGAACCGCCGGCAATTCATCAATCCAGCACCTCCCGCTCTTGTGCAGCCTGTCAAAGGTCTTTGTCCTTAGTCCTCGCAGCACTTCAGCATTTGCCCTCTCAGCTTGACCATTGCTTCGGGGGTGAGCAACGGAAGCGAAACAGACCTTGCTGCCAAGGTCTTGGGTATATTGCATGAAGGTGCGGCTTGTAAACTGCATGCCGTTGTCGGTGATGATCCTGTTGGGTACACCAAAATGGCACACTAGTCCCTTGAAGAACTTGACGGTTGACTGAGCTGTGACCTTCCTTACTGCCTCCACCTCTGGCCACTTTGTCTTGTCGATTGCAATGTACAAGTACTCAAAGCCCCCGACGGCGTGGGGGAAGGGGCCCAGTATGTCGAGCCCCCAGACTGAGAAGGGCCAGGAGAGAGGAATGGTTTGGAGGGCTTGAGCTGGTTAATGAAGTTTCTTTGAATGGAATTGGCATGCTTCACACCTGGTGACCAGTGCCGCCGCATCCTGGAGGGCAGTGGGCCAGAAGAAGCCTTGCCGGAATGCCTTGCTGGCAAGGGCTCTCGACCCTATGTGGGATCCACATATGCCTCCATGTATCTCTGCCAATAGCTCCAGTCCTTCCTCTCGAGGGATGCACTTCAATTTCACACCGTTCGTTCTCCTTCTGTACAGGACGTCATCGACGAACTGGTACATGGCAGACCGACGGGCTACTTTCTCCGCTTCTTCCTGCTCCCCAGGAAGTTCCCCAGTCTGAAGGAATCAGACGGTATGCTGCGCCCACGCTGGAGCCTGGGGCTCGACGGCGAGGACTAAAGGCATTTCCTCTGCCAAGGAAGTGGCCATCTCGACGGCAAAAGCTTGACGCTCCGCCGGAGTTAGCCCTCCGGTGACGGGCTCAGTGTCCTCGGCAACATCCTTGCCGGCGGCTCCGGGGAGCTCGGCGGGAAAGTACTTGCCGGGCCCTGACTTCCTCCTCTTGTTCTGCTCTGTTGATGGATCAACGGATGGCTGAGAAAGCTGAAGCACAAAGGTACCTGGTTCCACAGGTAGCTTGAGGGCAGCGCGCTTTGACAGGTAATCGGCGATGTCGTTCTCCGCTCGGGGAACGTGCTCTGCCTGTATACCGTCAAAGCGCTCTTCCAACTTTCTCACTTCATCAACGTAGGCCTTCATCAACGGGCTCTGGTAATCCTTGTTGACTTGTTTGACGACAAGCTGCGAGTCGCCCTTAACAATGAGCTTCTTGATTCCGAGGTCCGCCGCGATCCTAAGACCAACAAGCAGCCCCTCGTACTCGGCAGTGTTGTTCGTTGATACCTCCCTAGGGAAGTGCATCTGGACCATGTACTTGAGGTGCTATCTAGTGGGCGCGACCAGCAGTACGCCAGCCCCGGCGCTCTGTAAGGAGAAAGCCCCATCAAAGTACATGATCCAGTTGCAACTCGCCTCTTTGCCGGGGAGAGCAGTTTCCTGGACTTCTTCATCAGGCGTTGCGGTCCATTCTGCGACAAAATCTAACAGGACTCGGCTTTGAATTGTCGAGGTACTTTCAAACTTGAGGCCAAAGCTGGACAGCTCCAGTGCCCACTCCACAATCCTCCCCGTCGCGTCTGGATTGTGCAATATCCGTTGCAGAGGGAGGCGAGTGACGACAGTGATCTCGTGTGCCTGGAAGTAGTGACGCAGCTTGCTCAAGGCCATAAGAAGGCCGAAGAGCAATTTATGCACGCCAAAGTACCTTGATCTAGCCCCTGCAAGAGGGAGCTAACAAAGTAGACCGGGTGCTGCATCATCTTCTTTTTCGGCTGCACTCCAACCGACTGTGTCGCTTCTGCACCAGTGGCACCAGGCTCTGTTGCTGCTATCACCTCATCATCAATTTCTCTCTACGCCACTAGTGCGGCGCTGACCACTTGGTTTGTTGCCGCTAGGTATAGCAGCAACGGTTCTTGTGGTCTAGGCACAACCAGTATTGGTGTGGAGGAAAGATACCTCTTTAGATCTTGTAATGCTGCCTCGGCTTCCGGCGTCCACTCCATTGGGCCCGCCTTTTTCAAGATCTTGAAAAAGGGGAGGGCGCGCTCGGCAGACTTGGAAATGAATCTGCTCATGGCGGCAACGCAGCCAGCAGGCCGACGCACATCCTTGACCCGTTTGGGTGCTTCAATCTGCTCTATAGCTTTGATCTTGTCCGGATTGGCTTCTATCCCACGCTGGGACACAAAGAACCCGAGAAGCTTGCCAGACGGAACGCCGAAGACGCACTTCTCAGGGTTCAGCTTGAGGTTGATCTTGCGCAGGTTCACAAATGTTTCTTGTAAATCCAGTACAAGGGTTGCCTTGTTCTTGGTTTTGACCACTATATCATCCATATAAGCCTCCATATTTCTATGGAGCTGGGTTTTAAAACCAATCTGGACTGCCCATGCAAACGTCGAGCCAGCACTCTTCAACCCAAAGGGCATTCGTATGAAACAGTACGTGCCACATGGGGTGATGAATGTTGTCTTCTCTTCATCTTCTCTCGCCATGAAGATCTGGTGGTAGCCGGAGTAGGCATCGAGGAATGACAGCAGGTCACACCCTGCCGTGGATTAACAATCTAGTCTATGCGCGGCAACGGGAAGGGGTCCTTGGGACAAGCTTTATTGATATCTGTGTAATCAATACACAGCCTCCACTTCCCATTTGCCTTGCGCACTACCACTGGATTGGCCAACCACGTTGGGTGGAGCACTCCTCTCACCAAACCCGCAGCTTCCAGTTTCCGGATCTCCTCGGTGATGAACTCTTGCCGTTCCAAAGCTTGCTTCCTGACCTTCTGCTTGACGGGCCGCGCATGAGGGCAGACAGCAAGGTGGTGCTCAATCACCCCCCTGGGAATGCCGAGGATGTCGGATGCTTGCCAGGCAAACACGTCGACATTCGCCCGCACGAAGGTGACGAGCGCGTCTTCCTATTTGTTGTCAAGGGCGGAGCTTATGGTAAAAGCCCCTCCCGTGCCGTCCTCCTTGACAGAAACCTTCTTGGTTCCTGGCGGCGTGGCCCTAGATCTCTTGTTTCTGCCGGTGGAGCTCTCTGGCACGTCCTCGACGGGAGCGCGACACTCCGAAGAGGTGCGCTTGCCGGAGTTGGTGTCTGAGGTCTCGCCGGTCTTCTTCCTTCCGGTGGAGCTCTCAGGCATGTCCCCAATGGGAGCACAGCACTCCGAAGAGGTGCGCCTGCCGGAGTGGGTGCCCGAGGTCTCGCCGGTCTTCTTCTTCTTCCCTCCCGGGGCTCCAGTGGCAGGAGCAAGTGCCCCCGTAGCAGCAGTTCCTGCAACTGCTTGCTGGTACAACTGGTCGGTGCAGATCAACGCATCCTTCTTATCGGAGGGGATGGTGATGATCGTCACGGGCCCTGGCATCTTCAGGGTGTTGTAGGCATAGTGTGATGCTGCCATGAACTTGGCCAGTGCTGGGCGGCCAAGGATCCCGTTGTAAGGCAGGGGATCTTGGCAACATCGAACACTATCCTCTCAGTCCTGTAGTTCAGATCACTTCCAAAAGTCACGGGCAGCGTGACTTTCCCCTTTGGTTGACTCCTCCCTGGGCTGACCCCCTAAAACGTGCCCGTCTCCTCGAGGTCTCCATCAGGAACTTGCAGCTTCTCGATCACGGTGGGCGAAAGTAGGTTCAGACCGGCCCCGCCATCAACTAGCATCTTCGTCACCTTGAGGTTGCGTATTGTCGGTGAAACCAACAATGACAAGCACCCGACCGTAGTAGTGCGATCAGGGTGATCCTCGGCGTCAAAGATGATAGGTGTGCCAGACCATTTCAGCGGCTTTTGGGCACCGGACGATGGCTCTGCCGCAATAATCTCACGCGCCCACTGTTTAAGCTGGCGGTGAGAAGCATGCAGCGAGGCGCCACCATCGACGCACATGGCATCCGTAGCCTTCTGAAACTCTTGGCCGCCGGACTCGTCGTCCTCTTCGTGATCGTCGTCTTCAGGTCTTCTGTCGCGGCCCCGGGCGGGCCTTTCCTATTGTTTCTCTTTGCCGCGACGGCCTGCTTGGCCGTCACGCTTCTTGCTGGATCCCTCAGCACCGTCTTGGCCCTTCTCCTTGTCCCGCCTCTCATATTCAGCCCTTTGCTTCTCAGCAAGGAGCTCAACCTGGTAGCAGTCCTGGAGATCATGGCCCTTGGTGCGATGGATCTTGCAGTATCGCTTGCCGGAGTTTCCTGGCTTCTCGGCAGCCGCCAAGGCCCGGCAGGCGACACACCCGGCAATTTCTTTGCCAGGGTCACCCGCCTTGGTTTTCTTGGCGGAGCCGGTGTCATCAGATCCCTCGATGGCAAGTACGGCCTTCCCCTTGCGCTTCCTGTTACGGTTCCGATCCTTCTTTGCTGGAGCGGCAGTATCCTCGTCTGAGGAGTCGGTTTCCGCACCGGCGCTTTCGCCGGGGTACTTCCTTCCCTCTTCAGCCCGGGCACATCTGTCGGCAAGAACATAGAGTTCTGCCACATCTTTCACCTTGGTCATCGCCAGTTCTTCGCGCATCTTGCGATTGCGCATGTTCTGGTGGAACGCGCTGATGATGGCGGCAGGGTAAACATCGGGGATATTGTACTATACCCGGCCGAATCTCTGTATGTACTTGCGCAGAGTCTCGCCTTCCTGGCCTCCGGTAAAGGCGCCAACAAACTCATGGCACAAGTCGGACCAGGAGGAAATAGAGTCTACCGGCAAGTGCATCAACCACGACATGGCGTTAGGTTTAAGAGCTAACGGAGAGTAATTCGCAAGCACCTTATCATCGCGGGCCCCGGCAGCTTGCATCGCGATGGTGTAGATGCTGAGGAACTCCGACGGGTGGGTCTTGCCGTTGTACTTCTCGCCAACGTCAGGTTTGAAGGTGCGGTGAGAGGGCCACTGGAACTGCCGCAGCTCACGGGTGAAAGCTGGACAGCCTACCTCGTAGGGTAGACCTCCAGGGCTTTCCGGTGCTGGGCGGTCTGCAGCAGGCCCTGCTCGCCTGTCTGACTGGTGGCGCGTTCCGCGCCGGCGCTCGATGGTGGTTCGAGCGTCCTCATGAGCTCGCTCCTGAAGAACTTGACACTGGTCACCGCGGGTCCGCGGGTCAGACGACGCTATGGAGATGGCGTCGCCCGCGACGTCTCGACGGGTCGACGCACGCGGCACCGGGCGAGGAGGAGGCGAATGCACCGTAGCCACGGCGCTGCCGGCTCTACCGCCGCCGGTGCGTGGGACCCCATCGGAGTGTCGGCCTGGGAGATCCGCTGGATTTAGGTCATCCCTGTTGGCGACTGGGACAAGGCTTCGGATAGTGGCTCTCCATTCGTTGAGTTTCCCTGTAACGGGAGGAAAGTTGAGGAGCAACTGCGCGCGCGCCAAAGCTTCAGCTGGTGTCAACAGTAGTGAAACCTGCACGGACTGTGACGCGCTTCGACCCTTGACCATGTCAGGGGGAGCTCCATCATGATCCCACGGTTGCCTAACGTCTCCACCAGCGCTTCGGCGGGCGGGCAGGTCTTCTACGTCCCGGGAGTGGCACTCGGGGCCCTTCCCATGGCGACGTCCGGGGTCTTCGGGGTGACGATGCCGTCCGTCGCGCGCTACTTGAGAAGAGCGCGCTGTTGGCGCCGGCGTGGGAGTTCTGGAGGCCCTTGCGTCGCCTCCGGGTGATGCGGCCGCGACCCTGGAAGGCCCCGCGCCACCCGCGGAGGGTCGGGCTCCTTCCTTGGAACTGGCGGTGTGTGGCCCGTCACCAGGCGCACAAGCATCGCCACCTCCCAAACTCCGACTGTCGTGATGGTGTTGGTGTTCGCGAGCAGCGCCCCGAGCCCTTTCCGCGACTGGTCCGCTGCTCGCCTGTCAGGTCCCCGATCCTAAGTCACACAGGTCTAGCCTGTAACACATCATATCACTTTGCGGCCTCATGCACGGTATCCCCACGGGTGCCACCTTACCTGGCCCGGGACCGTTTGCGCATTTTAGCACACGTATATGATAGTGTCGCTAGCATCCATATGACAGAGAACCCGGGCCGACATGACCAGTTATAAACCAAAAGTGGCACTAAATTACAGAGACAGGCATACATGACCCAGCAACGAACGTGTCGGTCATCAACGTATGAACCCAAGTCGTAGCAAGCTACAAGGACTTAAAGGAACAACGCGTGACATTTCCCCTAAGGGACAGACACAGGAACGAAGAAGGACACATGCCGGCCAGCCTAAGTGTTCCGGAGCAGTAGCAAGCTACCAAGGCTCAGTGGAAGCACTAGGAGACATTTCCCTGTAAGATAGGCTACCAAAGGTAAACAACTAGGTGTCGGATCCCACACATAGCAATACACATTACACGTACGCATAACATGCAAGTATGTGCTGTACAACATGGCATCACAACATAACTCAACAACTCAAATAGATAAAGGCCCAGAAGAGCCATCATAGCATTTATTACATACAGAGGTCACATGACCCAACATACAGAGCATACAGGCAACGGAAGCATAACATGTCTGAGTACAGACAACTACAAATGAAAAAGGCTGAGAAGCCTGACTATCTACCAGACCCTCCCAAGGGTACAAGATCGTAGCTGAGGTAACAAGCTAAACGTCGAAGTCCACGCGGAACCACTAGCGAGACTGAAGTCTCTCTGCAAAAACATAAATTAAGCAAACGTGAGTACAAAGGTACTCAGCAAGACTTACATCAGAACTAGCTACATATGCATCGGTATCAACAAAGGGGTGGTGGAGTTTGACTGCAGCAAGCCAGCTTTGACTCGGTGGCTATCCTGAATTACGACTGCAAGTAACTCTTTTGAGGTGGCGCACACGAGTCCACATATTCACCAATCAATACACCACTATGGATCCGCTCCCTTCTCCCTACGAGAAGGCCATCCATAGCACTCACGCTTATCTTGCGCGTTTTAGAGTATCCACTTTCACTTGTCTATGAACTGTAATAGGCAACCCAGAAGTCCATTACCGCGGACACGGCTATTCGAATAGATTATATTTAACCCTGCAGGGGTGTACTTCTTCACACACGCTCTCACCACTTACCGCCGTCTACACGACATGTACGCGGCAACCTTCAAGCGGAGGCCCAGCGAGGGTGTCGGCCACGACCTGACTAACCACACAAGTCTCTCGTCCAGGTTTATCGCCTATTTGGGTTCCATCCGTGGGGAGATCCGGCCGGGGTGTCGCTCACGGCCCCAAACGATGTGTACAGGGTTCCCGCATCACCAAACGGGCAATCGGTACACCGTGCCACGTACCTGCCGTGTCACAGCCCACCCCGAGGGTCAGCGATGCGCACGACCTCCAGTAAACTACAAACACCAGAAACTAGTTGCAACTCCTGGACAGAGAGCATGTTCATTAATAAGTCGAGAGGGTCCATTGGTTTCGGGCCCAATGCATGGTAGTAACTGGTCATGGATCAACCAACACAGAACTCAGTTCCTGAGGACGGCTGCAATGAGACAACCCACCATGTACTCCTACATGGCCTCTCATCGCTACCTTTACCAAATCGTGTTCACACACTTAGCTCACACACAGTAGGACATGTTCATCACATTCCAATTCATCCCCGATGAATCAGACCTGACATAACTCTAAGCAATAGCAGGCATAACCAGAAAGCATCAATGAGTAGGCACAACATGGCTCAAACAACTCCTACTCATACTAGTGGGTTTCAACTATTTACTGTGGCAATGACGGGTCATGCAGTGGAAAGGGGTTCAACTACCGCAGCAAGTAACAGTTGAAGCGTTGTTGTCCTAATGCAGTAAAAGAGAGCAAAAGCGAGAGAGTGGGATTGTAACGGAATGCTCAATGGGGTTTTGCTTGCCTGGCACTTCTGAAGATAACATTGAGTCTTCATCGGTGTCATCGAACTCATCGTCGGAACGTCGTCTACTGAGAGGGGACAAAACCGACAAACAGGGAAAGAACACAATCAATGCAATGCAACAATATGATGCATGATCATGACATGGCAATATGCTGTTGATTGAGCTAATGCAATTAGCAACACAATTAAATGAAGTTGGTTTGAACCAAAGGTTCAAATTCAAACTCCATATGTGATTATTTAATTGTCATTTAATTGATTTGACCTGATCAGCAGGCTTAGCTTGTTCAAACATGCATGGAAGTGTCATAAACCGATTCCTTGAATTTTTCTGATCATTTTTCATATATAAATTATTTTCATCTGAGCTACGGTTGATTTTATATGATTTTTACAAGTTTTGGCTATTTTCTGAAATAAATAAATCATTTAAGATTTATTTTAAAATCCAGAAACACTTTACTGCGTCAGCATGACCACATGCTGACGTCAGCAGGTCAGCAGGGCTGTTCGGGTCAACCTGACCAGTGGGTCCCACTGGTCAGTCTCTCAGGGCTAACTAAACGTTTTAAAACTAAACTAAAGATTAACAGAGTCTGGGCCCCACGTGTCAGTGACACATCTAACTAACAGGGTTAGTTAGCCTTAAGTTAATACTAACTAAACTGTCAGTGGGCCCAGGGCCCACATGTCAGTGTCCAATCTAACTAACAGAGATTAATATCACTAAACTAAACCTAAACCGTAATTAGTTTGGGACCTGGGTCCACCTGTCATTGAGAGAGAGGGGTCAAATCTCGCCGGTCAAAGCGGTCAACCCGCCGGCGTTTAGCCGCCGGCGAGGCTAGACGCGGCGGAGCGCGTCGGGTTTCACCTACAGGGGTTCTTTTGACGCGCAGAGAGCAGCTACGGGAAGAGGGCGGAGTGGCGCATCCAACGGTGGTGATGCCGGAGGCTGGGGCGGCCGGAATTATTGCCGGCGACGAGGTCCGCGGCGGCTGAAACTCTGGTGGCGACGGGTTCATCGAAACGGTGCTCGGGAGGGGCTGAGGTTTGCGCCTACGGCCTCTACGAGTGCTCGCGAACTCGTTGGACTAGGTGGTGTGACCAAAAGGTCACTGGAGTTGCGTCGGCGACCAGCCCGAGCGGCGGCGAGCTTCGGCTTCAGTCGAAGCAGTGGCTACGGTGGTCAGGAGGCAAGGGGAGGAGGGGCAAACGACGGAGGAGCTCACGGTGGGTGCAGAGGCGTCGACGTGGGCTCGGGGGAAGCTCGGAGCAGAGCAGGGCGTCGAGGAGGATCTCCGGCGGCCGGAGCTTCAAGACGAGGTCGGGGAAGACGCCCAGAGGCTCCCGAGCTCGGGTACGTGGCGGAGCTCGTAGACATGTCGAGGGGACGAGGGGGAGGCGGTGGCTGCGGTTACGGCGAACGGCGGCGACGGCCGTGTTCGGTGGGGGAAAACGAAGGAGGGGGAAAGCGTTCTGGGGCGAGAGAGAGAGAGAGGTGCAGGGGGTCCAAGGGTGTCGTGGCGCTCGTTCAGAGGCATCCAGGGGGGAGGAGGAGGCAGGCACGCAGGGAGGAGCTGGCGCGGCTCGTGGCTACGGGCGCCGGGCACACGCCCTCGTCCTCCTGGCGGGAGGAGGAGGATTACTGGCACTGGGCCAGCACAGTGCTGGGCCGCACAGTGGGCCGCAGGTAAGGCCAGGTAAACCTTCTCCTTTTTCTAATTATGTTTCTATTTTTCTATTTTGTTATTTTGTTCTGGGCTTTATTAAAAATACTTAGGCACTTTCAAAAATCACCAAACTGCTCATGCCCACTGTTTAGCATATAACCAACATGGAACATTTCAGTTTGGGATTATTTGAGCATTTAAAATAATATATGAAATTTAAATGCCCAAATGCAAATAAGATATGATTTAATTCAAAAATCCAGAATGGTCCTAGAAATATGAGCAACATTTTTGGCAGAGGTTTTTAATCAATCCAAAAATGATGAACTTTTCCAAAGAGCATTTTGGGTTCATTGAAAAAGATTTGAATTTTGAACCTAGTTGGTTTCATCTGGTGCTAGGGTTTAGTCATCCCCATTTCAAGTTTCTTTGAAAGTAAACATGATGCACACTCTAGTCAGGTCCTAATGCAAGTGCTAGCTAGGGATGTGACAACTCACCCCTACTAAACAAGAATCTCATCCCGAGATTCAGGACGTGAGATAAGAAATCAGAGGGGACACTATCTAGCACAATCTTCTCGATCCAGTTTCCCTCCTCGAAATTGTTGATTCATTGCATCATATAAATCTTGGCATCCTTGACTTCGAGATCTATGTCCAAACGGTGACGATGAGAGAAACTCTACAAAATTGATCTTCCGAAAGATCGAGCAATTCAAGATCAGCTTATGGAGTGAGACGTTGAAACATCTCTTGAGCTGAGACACGGAGTACACCTCCAGGGGGATGGAGTGAAACAAACGGTGAAGGTTCATCTAGTGGCAATAATTCCACACCTAAGAAGATGGTGATCGATACCACCAGACGGGGCACCTTAGAGAAGGTGACTCGTAGAGTTATTCCCTTAAGTGGCAAAAAGAATTACTTTTGATATAGAGATCATTGAAATTCCCTATACCAACCTAAGGCAAACACAATCGATCGTTTGACAGAGTCCGAAGAAATGACATTCTCCATCTAGAATGGATGATGTGGACTGCCTTGTAAAAGACAAAGCCAAGGTTGATTTTTCTTGTCACCGGAAATGGATGGGATCCATGGTAAAATGGCACATTGGCGGTGCAAGTTGGGAACAACATGCAAATGCTGGGAATGATTCTGGTAACTGGAAGAATCCCAAGAGTAGAGAGTAATTCTACTCTTGAGGGGTTATAGCATAACCAAGAGCACTGGGAGCAATCTCGGTTGGTGTCAAGGGTAACACCTAGTGCTTGTGCGTGCTCTAAAGAACTTGAGCATTCCCATATTCATCAAGGTTTTACCAATATCCGTGTCAAGGATCCTGGCAACACCACATACTACCATGATGAATAATGATGGATGATGCAGATGCAAAGGAAGATAACACTTTCCTAGATTTCACCTTAGCGGAGCCAAGGGGCAAAATCTGGATGATCAACCGAGAGACATTTAGCACTCCGCTTCTAATGTTCTCCTTGATGTGTTAGCGTAAACCATTCATAGATATGTTTGGTATCTTGAACATCAAGTAAAGGTCGGACTTCGGAAGCACAAGAATCCATAAGGAACAACTAGGGAGTAAATCCTACGAAATCCTTATGGGGAGGTGGCCAACTTTTCAATCAAGATTCTACAACAATAGGTCTTCCGGCTGGGTGTGTTGGCCACGACATCCACTATACCGGTTATCGAGAGACCAAATTATAGTTCTTGGGAAATGCACCAAACATCATATCTGCCTGAGATTCAGTTCTGGTTGGTGTCAGGATATTCCAGACTCATCGAGTCTAGGAAGAAAAATGAAAGTTTACAACACAAATCGACGAGATGGCGTTGCAAGATTCTCGGGAAATGAACTACGATAGCAGCTCCAAAACATGAGCTGGTTCTGCTACATACGTGTGAACACGTTGTCCAAGACAAACATGACCACGTAGTAGTCTTACAATGAAACACTACCAAGTTCGGGTTGGGGAACCATCATTGCGGATAACGAAGTCCTTACATAAGTCCGGATCTTAAGAAGGAACTTCTTCTCCTAAGACAATCAATCAGTGGCTTGGTGTGCTAGGGATACATATGGAGTGAAGGTTGCAAAGCTCCAAACCACAGGATACTTCGCACGTATGCATGACTGACTTGGAATGATTCCACAGGAGGCAAAATAACTTTCTCGAACTCACGGTGACAACTTGCATCAATTACACATGAATTTGGGAAAATCTCTTCTCTCATCCAACATATACCTCATGAACGGGACACGAAGGCAATGCTTACAAAGTTTCCAACACTAGCTTAATGTCCTACAAAATCATGGAGAAGATAGCAGTGTTGCTGATGGGCTCAACAACAATTCATCCAGGTTTCCATGGAGATGGAATTCCATAATTTTGTGAACAAGTGATAGTATTGGTCAGACCAAGAGATATAATGAGGTATGCTCGAGGGATCAACCACGAGTAAGACAACATTAAGAACATCGTTGGTTCTGATTTGATTTGATGATAGCCCACACTCAAATCAAAGTTTTAGTAAGACAATATATCCAACAATTGATCACGAGGATCAATCGATCAAGATATCATCTTTCTTCAACACACACACAAAAGATATCCCTTGGAAGGAACTAAGTCAGGCAAGCTTTTATCTTCCAACTCTCCAAGTTGTCGTTTAGCTTAACCGGCTAGCTCAGGGTATCCATCACAGATTCTTGGAGAAGTGGTGGTTTATAAGGAACCAGCTTGATCACGAACTTAACATAGCGGTCAGGTGACAACCTGGTAATACTTCCGAGAAGACATTCAGAAAATCACGAACCACCGATATGTTACTAAGCTCGAGAACAATCTTGCTTTTCAAGGCAAGACGATATGATCAAATGAGCGAGAACTTAGCAAAATCCTAACTCATCAATCAATGAGTGCACTAAGAAAGTGGACTAGGTAGCACGATCAATCTTAGGATGATGATTCGGTAACCATCATGCTAAGAATGAGATTATCGTCCATTAACTACCAAGCAACGAAGTTGCTAGGAGTATTGATTTCACACATCACAATTCACTTGTCGGTATTCCGGTTATAACAACGCAGAGACCGAGGAATGAACGACGATGGTGAGAAGTATTACTGTATCAAGTGTTCATAGAATGATGTGCAATTCCCATGACATTCTTGACATAAAGATGGTAATATTCCAAGATAGAATAGATTAGAAGTTGGATTAACATTCTTCATCTGCGGAGTACAATTTCTTTGACCTAATCCTGGATATGGATAAGGTACTGGAGTTTGTTTCTCCTAGTCATTCCAGAATAGAATGGCTTGACAGACCACAAGAGTAAAAGGCATCGATGAACACGAGTGCACAACTACTCCTGACTATCAACTGATAGACGAGGGCCATAATACAACTATAAGGAGACAACTCAAGGAACATATTACTTCTGAGTTGTGGATGCATAGGTTAGTATGTCGAACGAGTTCCACATATTTCTTCCGGATAACCCATGCAGAAAGGTAGGACTGGCAGAGTTACAATATGAATGGAGTACCACTCAGGAGCACTCTGGTTGTGATCTTTTGGTTCGGGAAAACTTCTGCCAAGGATGGTTCATGGTATTGGAAGAACCATAACCACGGACCTCGAGGACTATCACAAGGTTACTAATATCCTAAAGGAACAAGCAAATACTGTCAACATGAAGTAAGTAGGGTGAAGCTCGGGTTCGAGAACCCAGGAATAGATTACCTACCAACTAATTGGCACCACGGGATGCTTTCGAGAATAATGGGCAGAATCATCACACTGAAAATATAAAGCATTGCTAGCTTACTGGATGATCTTCTAAGACAGCTAGGGTCATAATAATAACTCCAACATATATGTCGAGGTAACCGAGTGCCTCAACACACCGACTAGTGTGGTTAATCTAGCCTAAAAGGACATTAAGAACAAATAGGAATGGTTTGCAAATGCATCAGACTATTTAGAAACCTGGAATGACTCGGACAGCATAACAGCTGTAAATGCTCGAAAATACTCTTGAGATCCATACAAAAGGGTAGCATAACCACTTATCATCATAATGTCAAGGTTCTGAGATCAACAATTGAACACACAGAAATGGAATAAACTGAACTGAGAGTTGAATCCACAATTAACGTGATCCTGATAGACATAAGAGAAAGCCTAGTTCTTAATCCCCGTAGAAAGAAGAAGGTGACTCAGATCAGAAGGTCATAAGGTAAAGGAGTAAAAAGAGCCTTACGTTCCCTTCCACAATCAATTCCCTTATATAACTAAAGAATTTCTAGACACAACTTCGACCAGTTTGGCTTACTAGTCCTACAGGCAGTCAGGCTCTGATACCAAAGCTGTCAGGACCCCGATCCTAAGTCACACAGGTCTAGCCTGTAACATATCATATCACTTTGCGGCCTCACGCACGGTATCCCCACGGGTGCCACCTTACCTGGCCCGGGACCGTTTGCGCATTTTAGCACACGTATATGATAGTGTCGCTAGCATCCATATGACAGAGAACCCGGGCCGACATGACCAGTTATAAACCAAAAGTGGCACTAAATTACAGAGACAGGCATACATGACCCAGCAACGAACGTGTCGGTCATCAACGTATGAACCCAAGTCGTAGCAAACTACAAGGACTTAAAGGAACAACGCGTGACATTTCCCCTAAGGGACAGACACAGGAACGAAGAAGGACACATGCCGGCCAGCCTAAGTGTTCCGGAGCAGTAGCAAGCTACCAAGGCTCAGTGGAAGCACTAGGAGACATTTCCCTGTAAGATAGGCTACCAAAGGTAAACAACTAGGTGTCGGATTCCACACATAGCAATACACATTACACGTACGCATAACATGCAAGTATGTGCTGTACAACATGGCATCACAACATAACTCAACAACTCAAATAGATAAAGGCCCAGAAGAGCCATCATAGCATTTATTACATACAGAGGTCACATGACCCAACATACAGAGCATACAGGCAACGAAAGCATAACATGTCTGAGTACAGACAACTACAAATGAAAAAGGCTGAGAAGCCTGACTATCTACCAGACCCTCCCAAGGGTACAAGATCGTAGCTGAGGTAACAAGCTAAACGTCGAAGTCCACGCGGAACCACTAGCGAGACTGAAGTCTCTCTGCAAAAACATAAATTAAGCAAACGTGAGTACAAAGGTACTCAGCAAGACTTACATCAGAACTAGCTACATATGCATCGGTATCAACAAAGGGGTGGTGGAGTTTGACTGCAGCAAGCCAGCTTTGACTCGGTGGCTATCCTGAATTACGACTGCAAGTAACTCTTTTGAGGTGGCGCACACGAGTCCACATATTCACCAATCAATACACCACTATGGATCCGCTCCCGTCTCCCTACGAGAAGGCCATCCATAGCACTCACGCTTATCTTGCGCGTTTTAGAGTATCCACTTTCACTTGTCTATGAACTGTAATAGGCAACCCAGAAGTCCATTACCGCGGACACGGCTATTCGAATAGATTATATTTAACCCTGCAGGGGTGTACTTCTTCACACACGCTCTCACCACTTACCGCCGTCTACACGACATGTACTCGGCAACCTTCAAGCGGAGGCCCAACGAGGGTGTCGGCCATGACCTGACTAACCACACAAGTCTCTCGTCCAGGTTTATCGCCTATTTGGATTCCATCCGTGGGGAGATCCGGCCGGGGTGTCGCTCACGGCCCCAAACGATGTGTACAGGGTTCCCGCATCACCAAACGGGCAATCGGTACACCGTGCCACGTACCTGCCGTGTCACAGCCCACCCCGAGGGTCAGCGTTGCGCACGACCTCCAGTAAACTACAAACACCAGAAACTAGTTGCAACTCCTGGACAGAGAGCATGTTGATTAATAAGTCGAGAGGGTCCATTGGTTTCGGGCCCAATGCATGGTAGTAACTGGTCATGGATCAACCAACACAGAACTCAGTTCCTGAGGACGGCTGCAATGAGACAACCCACCATGTACTCCTACATGGCCTCTCATCGCTACCTTTACCAAATCGTGTTCACACACTTAGCTCACACACAGTAGGACATGTTCATCACATTCCAATTCATCCCCGATGAATCAGACCTGACATAACTCTAAGCAATAGCAGGCATAACCAGAAAGCATCAATGAGTAGGCACAACATGGCTCAAACAACTCCTACTCATACTAGTGGGTTTCAACTATTTACTGTGGCAATGACGGGTCATGCAGTGGAAAGGGGTTCAACTACCACAGCAAGTAACAGTTGAAGCGTTGTTGTCCTAATGCAGTAAAAGAGAGCAAGAGCGAGAGAGTGGGATTGTAACGGAATGCTCAATGGGGTTTTGCTTGCCTAGCACTTCTGAAGATAACATTGAGTCTTCATCGGTGTCATCGAACTCATCGTCGGAACGTCGTCTACTGAGAGGGGACAAAACCGACAAACAGGGAAAGAACACAATCAATGCAATGCAACAATATGATGCATGATCATGACATGGCAATATGCTGTTGATTGAGCTAATGCAATTAGCAACACAATTAAATGAAGTTGGTTTGAACCAAAGGTTCAAATTCAAACTCCATATGTGATTATTTAATTGTCATTTAATTGATTTGACCTGATCGGCAGGCTTAGCTTGTACAAACATGCATGGAAGTGTCATAAACAGATTCCTTGAATTTTTCTGATCATTTTTCATATATAAATTATTTTCATCTGAGCTACGGTTGATTTTATATGATTTTTACAAGTTTTGGCTATTTTCTGAAATAAATAAATCATTTAAGATTTATTTTAAAATCCAGAAACACTTTACTGCGTCAGCATGACCACATGCTGATGTCAGCAGGTCAGCAGGGCTGTTCGGGTCAACCTGACCAGTGGGTCCCACTGGTCAGTCTCTCAGGGCTAACTAAACGTTTTAAAACTAAACAAAAGATTAACAGAGTCTGGGCCCCACGTGTCAGTGACACATCTAACTAACAGGGTTAGTTAGCCTTAAGTTAATACTAACTAAACTGTCAGTGGGCCCAGGGCCCACATGTCAGTGTCCAATCTAACTAACAGAGATTAATAACACTAAACTAAACCTAAACCGTAATTAGTTAGGGACCTGGGTCCACCTGTCATTGAGAGAGAGAGGTCAGATCTCGCCGGTCAAAGCGGTCAACCCGCCGGCGTTTAGCCGCCGGCGAGGCTAGACGCGGCGGAGCGCGTCGGGTTTCACCTACAGGGGTTCTTTTGGCGCGCAGAGAGCAGCTACGGGAAGAGGGCGGAGTGGCGCATCCAACGGTGGTGATGCCGGAGGCTGGGGCGGCCGGAATTATTGCTGGCGACGAGGTCTGCGGCGGCTGAAACTCTGGTGGCGACGGGTTCATCGAAACGGTGCTCGGGAGGGGCTGAGGTTTGCGCCTACGGCCTCTACGAGTGCGCGCGAACTCGTTGGACTAGGTGGTGTGACCAAAAGGTCACTGGAGTGGCGTCGGCGACCAGCCCGAGCGGCGGCGAGCTTTGGCTTCAGTCGAAGCAGTGGCTACGGTGGTCAGGAGGCAAGGGGAGGAGGGGCAAACGACGGAGGAGCTCACGATGGGTGCAGAGGCGTCGACGTGGGCTTGGGGGAAGCTCGGAGCAGAGCAGGGCGTCGAGGAGGATCTCCGGCGGCCCGAGCTTCAAGACGAGGTCGGGGAAGACGCCCAGAGGCTCTCGAGCTCGTGTGCGTGGGCGTGCAGACTCACGGGTCCGTGGCGGAGCTCGTAGACATGTCGAGGGGACGAGGGGGAGGCGGTGGCTGCGGCTACGGCGAACAGCGGCGACGGCCGTGTTCGGTGGGGGAAAACGAAGGAGGGGGAAAGCGTTCTGGGGCGAGAGAGAGAGGTGCAGGGGGTCCAAGGGTGTCATGGCGCTCGTTCAGAGGCATCCAGGGGTTGGAGGAGGCAGGCACGCAGGGAGGAGCTGGCGCGGCTCGTGGCTGCGGGCGCCGGGCACACGCCCTCGTCCACCTGGCGGGAGGAGGAGGATGACTGGCACTGGGCCAGCACAGTGCTGGGCCGCACAGTGGGCCGCAGGTAAGGCCAGGTAAACCTTCTCCTTTTTCTAATTATGTTTCTGTTTTTCTATTTTGTTATTTTGTTCTGGGCTTTATTAAAAATACTTAGGCACTTTCAAAAATCACCAAACTGCTCATGCCCACTGTTTAGCATATAACCAACATGGAACATTTCAGTTTGGGATTATTTGAGCATTTAAAATAATATATGAAATTTAAATGCCCAAATGCAAATAAGATATGATTTAATTCAAAAATCCAGAATGGTCCTAGAAATATGAGCAACATTTTTGGCAGAGGTTTTTAATCAATCCAAAAATGATGAACTTTTCCAAAGAGCATTTTGGGTTCATTGAAAAAGATTTGAATTTTGAACCTAGTTGGTTTCATCTGGTGCTAGGGTTTAGTCATCCCCATTTCAAGTTTCTTTGAAAGTAAACATGATGCACACTCTAGTCCGGTCCTAATGCAAGTGCTAGCTAGGGATGTGACATCGCCCGCATCGGGACGGGCTGTCCGGCTTCCGACTGGCCAACCGCCACCGTCGTCTTCTTCTTGGGCGCCATGATGATGCAGGAGCGCCAAACTAACCGCTAAAGCCGATTCTCACAACTGCGCCCCCTACCTAGCGCGCCAAAGATGTCGGTATATTTGGATCGACACCTATGGGATCACAAGAATCCCTACTACGGTTGCGGGGCGCGGGGTTGAGAGAAGAGCGGATCTAACAATGAGGACACGGTTCCTTTACCCAGGTTCGGGCCGCAAAGATGTGTAAAACCCTACTCCTAGTTTGGTGGATTATATGTTGGTGTTCTTCAGCTAGTGAGGAGCTCCAAGAGAGTCGTGAGGAGTTCTAAAAAGCCGAATCCTTCTCCTGGTCGCCTTGGACCTCCTTTTATAGGAAAAAGGGGCTGCCACAGTGGCACATAGGAGGTGGAAAGGGTACAGTGATGCGAGGTTATCCCTCGCATTACAGGACAAGGTGCATTTAATGCAAACAGCTTAGGTGTCCTTGCTTTATCGGGGATGGGGGGAAGACGTCCGTCTTGTCCGTCGCCGCCCCTCCTCCTGTTGACATGCGTCCTGGACAGCAGTGCATGAGGAGCCATGTAGGCAGACAGGCAGCTGAGGTGGCGCAGCGACGGGTCTCCACGAAGATCTGTGGGTTGCCACGCAAGAGCCCGTCCAGCTGATCGGGTCGGTGGAAACCCAGTTGGTGTGGGCCTGACAGTGGTCCCGCGGGTGTCCTTGGCAAGGGCCTTGCTGGGGCTCCGGCAAGGGTCCTGCCGTGGGGCCTGCAGTCATCCCCGACAAGGTGCTTGCCGGGGGCCTTGTAGTTCCCCTTGGCTGGAATCCTGCCAAGGGTCGTCGTCTTCTTAACTTGCATCTGATCTTGAATGTCTTCACAAAGATCTGCATGCCATCACGGGGATATCTCCCGAATCCTCGCCCCATGGGGGCGGTGGACTCAAGGGTGATTCGCTCCGTAGGCGCGGGGCGAGCTGCCGCGGCAAGGGTCTTGCCGGGGCTGCCAGTGCTGACCCCGGCAAGGATCTTGCCGAGGAGAGCCGCTTCGTCCCTTTGCTCTTTGTGGTCTTGTTCTTGGCGTCGCTCCAGTCTCCATCGAGCTTCGGTCTTGCCCCGGCTCGCCTCCCTCGCCATGCTTGGTGTGGTGGCGCCGTGGCTCCGACTGCCCGTGCACAGTCATAGGGTTACAAAAAGTGTACCCCTCTTTTTGTACACCGACATAGTCAATCTTAAGAACAGCATGTTACGAGCATGAATATTTTTTCAGTAAATGTTGACAGTAATATAAGCAAGCCATCATGATATCATAGGAAAGTAACATACTCCTGTAACAGCCGTTTGTAGCGATGACTAGAGTAGGCCAGCAATACGTCCAGCCATAGAAGGAGTCGACAACGTAAATGAAGCCCTTGTGTTCAATGGCATCAGAGAACCATGGAGGATGTATGATCTTGCGATGGACGTGCAGATTTATCCACTTACCGCAGTGACCTGTCAGATAGGCGAGATCGCGGTTGAAGAATACAATTAGCCTGAAGTCTTTATAATTCGCAGATCACTACTGGCCCTTGACGAAGAACATCAAGTACGAGACGTGCTACCCGTTCACCGTGCCGGAGTCGCTGGAGGATCAGTGCCGCCTGCTAGTCTCGGAGGAGGACGGCATCGTCTTCCTCTTGATCATGGGCACCGGCGAGGCCCGCGCAGGCCGCCGCCACATCTTTGTAGTGTGCGTCAGGGGCGACGCCGCTGACGCTGACACTGACATGAGGCCGATGTACGGGTGCGTGCTCACTATCACTACCCCTCGGAGGTACGTGGGCGGCGACACTGGCTACATCAAGCTGACTTGGACTCTACCGAGCTGGGACCTTCCAGCCGATGTGGACATGGAAGATGCACGGTATTATTTGACCCCCAACAATGTGCATGGGGACTCCAAGGAGGTTCACCTGGACATCTGCATTATCAAGTTAAATGTTGATCATTAGTCTTCGCTCAATGTAATCCGCTGTCTAAGCATGTGGAGACTTCCATGCATGATCTTGCTCTATTGGAGTATCGCGCATCAATAAAAGTGTATCCATTTATGGTTTAGTCTAGAATCTTCCATGTATGAATCTTTACTATAGTACTAGTGAAAGACTTATGATCAACCATTTCTTACATATCCTCTGCCCCCTTCAAGTCATCCTGATTTAATCCCTCCGTCTAGGTGTATAAGGGCATGGTTAATACTTAAATAGTATAGCCAACTGTTGACTATAAGAAAGTGCCATGTCATCTGTAGCCAACATGTATAACAATGGATACTCAAAAACTAATTCTTGAAGATCATTTCCTGCAAAGCACAATAAGAGTTATTTCTTCACAAGTTTTGGATGCAGGTTGAACAGTTGAACGCTTTTGTTTTCAAAAGATACTTTTTTTTATCTATTTCACCTGGATGTTTGTGAGCTCTAGAGATGAAATAATATCCGAACAAACCTATCGATACTCGTTACACATGAGATGACCCCCACAACCTTTGTCAAAATAAACAACTCCCGGATCAATGCATTTCACTCTTCCGTGCAACGCACGGGCACCTTACTATAGATTAGTACGACCAAAAATTGCAGTAACATTATATATAGTACGATAAATGATGATGCATGTCACCTAAAATTATATCATTGAAAACTATGTTCAAATACGAATCCAACAATATTGTTTTTGTTGACATTCACTAACATTTTGTCAGTTAAATCTTGACCGATGTAGTAGTACTAGTGTAGAGGGCGGCGTTGCACGAGAGTATCAGCCCGCTCGTGGCGCGGTAGTAAAGCCATCATATCAGAAAACCCAACCACTCCCAGTAATAAGTGGCCTGGTAAAATAAACGGACAAACAACCATCACATCCCTCCGTCTTTTTTGCATTTAATCTCTCTGCATTTACTTTCTCCGGTTCATCTCGCACACTCGATCCCTAGCTACTACTCCTAGTATCCCTAGCTATTACTCCTAGGGCTAGTTCTTTTGGCGGCTTCCCCGGCTTTTCCCATAAGACTAGTCATAGTGGAGAGTAACATTAAGGTGCCTCACTCATTTATTTGGGCTTCTAAACTAGTACTACTAGTAGTACCTCCATCCTGGTTAATTCCTCACCATTGTAATTTGTGTTGAATTTTGACCAAAGATTTAACTGATAAAATGTTAGTGCATGTGGCATGCACTAACATTTCATTAGTTAAATTTATGATCAAAATTTGACACAGATTACAATGGGGATCAATAAACCAGGACGGAGGTAATAGTAGTTATGGGATTACTAGTCTAGAAGCCTAAAAGAACAGGCCCCTGGTACTCCTACTAGTAGTACTCCCTCCGTCTAGGTGTGTAAGTCACCTAAGGTGGAGCAGCGCGACCAAGGTGGCTGCGGATTGGAAGATGCCAAAGAATCAGACCGAAAATTCGTCCAATCACCGCACCACTTTTTTCCTCCTAAACAAAATGGAGATTAGCAATGAATCCGTCATTAATAGGGATGTCGTTTCAGCCAACCCATGCAGGCCCATTGACGTACATGCAAACTGGGGTCAATCCCTCCCCTAAACAACATGTTCCTTCTCTACATGCATAGGTCGCTCATTCTCTCCCGCATTAACTTCTCCCCCGCGTGGTTCAGCCAAAAAAATGGCTCGTTGATGAACGAGGCAGTGAGGGGAACGAGGACGGAATTTGATACATTGCGCCTAAGTGTTTTGGGAATATCTGATTTTCGTAAGGTGACTTACACACCTAGACAGAGGGAGTAGTACTCAAGTTGGAATTCCAATTGCACGACACAACTTGTTAGGCAAAAAATTCGATACATGGTATAGGAAGCGATTTGGGAATTTGCATGCCTTTCCGATCGATGAGATACTCCGTACAAAGTACGGCAGAGAAATAACCACAGAGAAGGAAGCTAGAAGTAAACAATCAAACGAGCATTTTTGCATTTGTTTTGCATTGAATCGTTTCACAAGCTTGACTAGTGTTGTTTTTCTACTTTTACAAAAACCGCATCGTAGTGTTAAAACGTGCATTTGCACATACATAAGTAATAGTAGTACTCCCTCCGTCTAGGTGTATAAGTCTTCCCTCTTTTTTGGTCACGGTGCACAACCAAAGATGACTTATTGACCTAGACTGAGGGAGTAGCACAGTCTGCAAGCATATATAGAGAGAGACGTGTAGTGCGATAGTATATAGTAAAATTTGTGCTATATGCACGTACTTACAAAATGCGTACGAATACACAAGGTTTCCAAACTTTCCCTTATACATACTTAATTAAGGATGCTAATAATTTCTGAACGTTCGGGATTTATCATTTGCTTCCCAAAACTAATGAGATCGCCTTACGAAACAAAAATTATACTCCTACTAAAAGCCACGGCGCTCGCCGGAGCGCTTGCGGCGCGCCACGAGTGCCCTGGTGCACGGCCGTTTGCCAGAGCACCGACACAACGCCTCTTCCTCAGCCCCGCAACTCGCGAGGTGCTGATTGGCGGCCTGCCAGCGGGTGAGCACGATCTCACTGTTGTGGAGATCCGGCGACAACAGGTACTCCTCCTGGCTGGAAGCGTGCACCCGGTCCACATACCGCCAAGCGTAGATGAGGCGCTTGGACCCGACAGCACTCAGGGCTTTCGCACGGGCGTCCTCCGCCACCCTCACGGCCCTCGCACGAGCCTTCTGCCAAAGAGCCAATTGCATGACTCTCTCGGACTCGACATAGGCCTCCCAGGCAGCTTGTCCCACGGCGCGCTTCTCTTCCTCGGCCTTCTTCTCCGCCTCTATTTTGGCGCGCTCTCCTGGAGGCAAAGCCTCCCACAAGGCGACATCCATTTCTTTCCAAAGCTCATTAAGGCTGGGGGGGGCTCGGCGGGCGGCGCGGCGTTCTCCTCGTAGCGGGGAGCCGACGTGTCCTCCGACGCGTGTGTTGGCGAGATTGGGAACGCTGACACGTCCACCTTGACGCATCCCGGCGAGGAGCGGAACGCTGGCGCGTCCACCTCGACGCGTCGCGGCGAGGAGCGGAACACCGACACGTCCTCCTCGACTAGTGGCGGTGAGGAACGGAACGGCGACGCGTGACCGTCCGCGTGGTGCAGCGAGGGGCGCCTAGGGCTTGGGAGGGGCGATGCCATGGTGGTCGACGTGAGAGGGAGGGGAAGGAGATAGCGGTAAACGTGAGCGTTCTGCCGAATGTCGTGGGAGACGCAATATTTATAGCGAGCAATGGCACACCTACGTAAGATATGGACTGAGCTACACTGACTTAACTACAGGTCTATTTGCGTCACTGACATGTGGGCCAGACCCTTGTTGGGCCCATATGTCAGTGACCCAATGCACCTGAAGTTAAGTAACTGAAGCAGCATCCTGGGTGGAGTTGTGGGCCGCCGAAGGGAGAAGGAGAGTCTGGCAGGCATATTGTTTCCACACATGGAGAGGAAAAGATTTGGAGACGAACGGGCTTCCTGCAGGTATGGGGAACGGTGCATAAAGTCTCATCTTGCATGCCGGGCTAGGTATAGTCTCAAGTCATTAAAAACATACACGCCCCACACATGTCGGGCTAGGTGCACTAAATTATTGCATGCGATGGTTAAGGCTGGCCATAATGGTGGTATCTTAGCTGGTACTCCCTCCGATGCTTTATACTCTGCGCATAACTTTTCTCTTTTTTTCCCAAGTGCTCTGTGCGATCCCCTTGAGTAGTGCACCTTTCCCAGCCTGCCCCTACCTTTCCGCTTCGCTAGCAATTAATCTCCTCAATTGGCGCAACTTCCTAGTTTGCATGCAGAGACATAAGCGGAGGAGAGAGAGATTACGTGTGACATGCATGGAGGGATTCGAGGCGACTAGTACTTTAATCCACGCAAAAGCAGGGGCAAACTTGTCCAGAAAATTTCGAATGGGCCTCTCCTTGGTATGAGAGCTGAAACGGAGGGAGTATCGTGCACACGAGAATAGCAAACAGGCCGGCATGGCGTGCGAACAGGCCGAAGGTCGTGGGAGGCACGACGGTTGACGGAATTAATCGAAGTTACACACAAGCCGGCATGGCGTGCAAACAGGCATAAGCTATACCGTCAGGCCTACGATATGGGTCTAGTAGACATGACATCTAGTGGGTCCCGCGTAGTTCTCGAGAACTCTTTGGGGGCTTGCAGCCGTTTATCCACCGGGCAAGCCAGCAACCCAACGCCGTTCGCATGCCCTACTCGTCCCCGTCTTCTACTAGTACAGTACCTTACAATAGTTCGCTCCTAGTCGTCCCATCAATCCTAGCCCTCCTCCCAAATCCATGGCGTCCCAAATCTCCATGATCCGCGATGAGTACAAGGTTAGAACCATCACCGGCGATGAGTTCGACGTCATCTATGCCCGTTCTTCCGCAATGGTGAAAGAATGCCTTGCTCGCTTTGAACGCATGTTCGAAAACTCAAATGATGAGTGGGTCGCTGGTCTAGATGTTGAGTATACCACAATCCTAGGAAGCGAGAAGAAACTAAAGGAGGCGGAGAAGAAGAAGAAGCCCGCCGTGATCCAGGTTTGCGTGCATGACTTATGCTTGGTCTATCACATATGCCATGCCGACATTCAGTGCGAGGAATTTAATAAGTTCCTCAAGGGCCGCCGAGTCAAATTCGTTATTGTAGACTTTAGGAACGACAAGGAAATCCTGGGTCGGATAGGCCTCGTTGTAGGCCAGCCCTTTGATCTCCAGAAAGGAGAGCCTGGTGTCCTCCTCTCAGCCTTCATTGCTGACCCTGGCAGCAGCCATGATTGATCGTTCGTATGCTAAACTGAACAAACCTCACCACGAGTTTCATCGTGCATGGGAGTCAAAGACATTAGATGAAGATCACATCCTGTACGCAGCAATGGATGCCTACCGTTGTTTAAATATCTACAAGGGTTGGATGAAGAAGCAGAGCCCAGTGTCTGGTTCAAGGAAAGAAGCGTCGGCGAAGAGGAAGAGGAAGAGGGACGAGGACGAAGTCGAGGACATGGACTCGGACTCCGAGTAGGTGGCAGTGCCGTTGCTCATGCTGGTTCTACTGTAGTGTCAAGCGGACTAGTTGCTTAGTTCATTTTCAAGAGTTTGTTGTGCTGAGGCCCCAGCAGAACTATGTTTATGTTCTTTCTCGTTATTTGTACTCTTTAGTACGTACAATAGTACTAGTACTATGTCTTACTACTGTTCTTCTTGCAGTTGGTACTACTGCTTGTATCTTCGTGTTCTACTATAGTTAATACATTTGTACTAGTAGTATAATTTGGGTCAGTTGATTTGTGAAAGAAGTTCGACGGAGTGAAGGAAGAAGACGACGGGGTGCCCATGATCTATCTTATGAGTGTTGGGTGTGGAATGCAGTTCACCGAAAAAAAGTGGATCGTGCCCGGGGTTAAACAGATGGCGGGGGGTGGGGGGAGCAGGGCGGTGGCAGGCAGTTCAGGGGAGGGCGCGGCGGCGACGTCAGGCGGTTAGGCGTGTGGCGGGCTGAGAAGATGAACCGTGCATCTATTTCGGAGGTTGAAGAAGCCCTTCTAGCCATCCATGTTGCATCAAACGGCTCACAAGAGTCGACTGACCAAATTGCTCCTTCAGATTGCAGGATCCACGTGGCATTCAAGGTCTCGAAGGTAGATTCCGCGTCCGCACCCGGTTTGCGGGCTCGACGCGCGCGCGATTGGCCTCCGCCGCGACAGCCACCAGGCGTGCCTCCTCCGCGCGGGCAGAGACGACAATGACATGCTAGTTCCTCCTCGCCGGCGTGCTGGAGCACGTGCTCGTCCTCCTCTTCATACGCTGCGTGCATAGACGCGGGTCCACTAGCTGCTCGCGTGCTTGGCAGGGCGGCGGCATCGCGAGGAGGGACTGCAGACGACGTGAGCGGGCGAGCCTTCGGCTTGGCGACGACACGGCAGTGATGGGTGAGAAATTGTTGGCAGAGCAGATGGACGCCGGCAAGCGCAACGGCGGCGGCATATTGATGAGTGCGTGTATGGGAGCTTAGTTTAGTTTTATATAGGGATGGTCAAACTTAAAAGAAAACCGTACTAGTACACGTAAACATTAGACTTAGGCAGCGCTTTTATTAGTTACCACAGCCATGATACAGAATCCTGTGCAAGCGCGTGAACCGCGGCCGCGCGGTCGATCGAACGGTGTGTCACCGTGTCGCGCTCGAAGGATATCCACCGAACCTTTTTGTGTGTGTGAAAACAATCCCCGAATATTACTCAACTTTTTTCTGGGAAAAGTTCTTGACGCTACAATATTTCCATATATTTGAATTTAGCTCCAGTTTCTATTTTTTTGGATCTGGACGTTTTAGGTGCGCCCTAATTTTTTAATACTGATTTTGTGTCTGTGACTGAGAGAGAACGTGTGTATGTGTCCATATATGTGTTGTCGCGGAAGGGCAATGTGGAGACGGTGTGTGTGTGATAGAGACATAGAGAGGTGTGAATGTGCAAATGATCATGCATGAGTGAGACATAGACAGATGATGATGCTGATACGTTGTGTATACATGAGAGAACGGTCTTCCATTTTAGTTGTGTGTGTGTGTGAGAGAGAGAGGAGCATCTGTCACACAACAACCATCTCTCTCGATTCGTCCGTCCCTCGCACGATCGCATGTAACACATGCATCAACGCGCACATTTTGACACCCTCACCTCGCCCTTGCCCATCTCAAGGCCCGCACATCACTCTCTATCTCGCACGCACAATCTCTTCATGAACACCCTGTTTAGCAAGTAGTATGTCACATACACACACATTTCTCTCCTTAGGTTTATTTTCTCTCAATATCTGACACACACACATCACACAGCACACACACGCCCCCTCCCCCGAGCACACAATTCATCCCCATCCAAGGTTATATGGCAACCACTCTCGCTTGTGCTTCTCTGCACCCCAGCATGCACAACACCTCAATCTTCAAAGAGGGCATCGAGGAGATCGAAGACGGCGACCACACTGCGCTAGAGAATGCGGGGCCATTTGGAAGCAGGATGATGTGACGACGGCTGACTGACTCCTCCCCCACCCTCTCTCCCTCGCACAAAATTACCAATCCCTCTCTCCCCCGCACAAATTTATCAATCCCTCAACCCACGAGACCCTTCCCCTCTCGTCCATGTTTTTCCAGCTCTATCATCAAACATGTTATCTCCTCTCCTTCCACGTGTACAAAATCCGGATGCACACGCATCTCACATATATTACATGTCTCCATCTTTCTCACAGACCTAACTTCTTCCTCTCTCTCTTTCTCTCTCTAGCTATCTCCCTCTATCTGTTTCGTTAGGTTTGTCTCCTACTCTCTCGTCCACATACATACAATCTTTCCCGCCCTATCTGCTCCATCTTCACAAGTTCTCTCTGCACGTTTCATTCACACATTGGGATATGTTCAAAATGTTGCTTTTATAATGGCTGATGTAGAGTTATTGTTGGTTTTGTTGCATCCTGCAAAGTAATAACTATGAAATGCATTTTGATTGTCATTTGACTGGGATTATGCAAGTTTGAGCATGTTGTGAAGTACTCCCTCCGTTTTTATTTAGTTCGCGTATAAACAAAGATATTAACATATACAATAATCAGTCAATACCATTAGATTCATTATTAAATGTACTTTCACATCATATAGATTTGTTATGGTCAAACTTTACAAAGTTTGACTTCAGTCAAACCTAATATGCAGAGTAAATAAAAACGGAGGGAGTACTATAGACCTCGTATACATCTTGGAATTCGACAATGATTGTAACTATTGAATTATATAGACCATTACATTCGAAGTCAGTAGCCTAATATATTTATTTCACAATTTCAACAAATGATTAATTCACTACATACTAGGAAAACAAATGTGTACACCCTCCGTTTTTATTTATGTCTGCGTATTAGCGTTGGTCAAAGTCAAGTTTTGTGAACTCTCAGAAAGTTTATAACAAAAAATATTAACATATACAATAACAAATAAATACCATTAGATTCATTATTGAATGTACTTTCACATCATACATATCTGTTATGGTAAATGTTTATATTTTTCTATAAACTTGGTCAAACTTTAGGAAGTTTGACTTCGGTCAAACCTAATGTGCAGAGTTTACTAGTACTACTCGCTAGTTGCTTAGCCGAATCACCCAACACGCCACACGGGGAGTTCAGTGTCACAAAATTTTGGGGTCGGCAGGAAAATCTCCCGCGACCCTGATTCGAGCAGTGGGAAGTTACCATCATAGCCTTCGGAACAGGCCAACAGATGACAATTGGTAGGGGGCTGTTTTCGTAACTTCAGGTTCACCCTACCCAGCCAACCCCACCCCGGCACCCAGAGTAGTACACCTGAATACTCCCCATTTTCTATCGCCACCGCAAAATAGACTTCTCCACGGCACCGCAGCCTTCGTGCTCCTCCCCTTCTACATAGGCACACTCGTCCACCGTAGCGCATCTGCCTCATCGACGACCTCGTACGCCGCACTGGAGCCGGTCCACCGTCGTCGTCGTACATGAAGCCTCATCCCCGGCACCGTCTTCCACGGTCTCAGATCTGCTTCCCAGAAGCCGACGCCAAGCGCAGAAGCACCACCGTCGTGGACAATGAACTGACTCCCGTTGCCGACCATGACTCACAGATGCCGCCGCAGCAATCGTTCTCCTCATCGATTGGTAATGTGTGTATTGAATCACTTTGCAGTACATGTGCAGTTCCAATTTTGTTCATACCTACCCTTCAAATTTCCTGGGTGTTGTTGTTCCCGTACAAGTAATTGGTTATAGCCTCCATTGTCCAACAGAATATCACCTTGTAATTGTGCGTCGCTCCTGTATCGCGTTGTGCTTGGGTAGGTATTTCATCTGCAACCATTAGTGTGGCAAATGATGGATAGTTTTTTAGAAGTAGCAAGATGCCCATGCGTTGCACGCATCAAGATGCATTTGTATGAGTAGTTTATCTTGTGGGAGAAAAGGATGAATGAGGGAATGCCTTATTTACAAATGCGGAGATGGGTGTGGGTATCTTTTTGCAAAACTGCCACAGTTTCCTTCCTATCCGTCGGATATAAATCGGATGGCCTATATTGCAGGATGGCAGGAACACCATCATCACCAACTCTGTTTTTAGAAGAAAATTAGGGAAAAAGTAGAGAGAAAAATAGAGAGTAGAGAAGTAGAGATAAATATTAAATATAAAATAAATATAACAGTAGAGAAGAGAGTAGAGATAGGAGAGACGTCGGGAAAATATTGCGCGTGCGCGAGAAAAACGGTCGGGTGTGCCCTAGTTTTGGCGCGCGGCGTCCGACACGCTTTATAAAATCCAACGCCCTCCCACCACTCTGTGCCTTGCCATCGCTCTCTCCCCGCTCTGTGCCTCGCCACCGCTCTCTCCCCGATCTTTCTCGCCTCACCGCTGCTGCGCCACCATGCTGCCGCGTCGCCGGGAAACTTGGTGATATCGCGACATCCGCGCGCCGCCCCTTCGGCGGCTTCTCCGCTGAGATCCGGTTCTGCGGGATGCGCCTCGGCCTCGACAATTTCGACACCACCCACGGGGCCGCCCACGCGTACACGCGGTGGCATGGCGCCTCCGGTGGCCTCATAGAACATTGAACTTCCCCAACATGTCGACGCGGGAGCGGGCACAGGAGCTCGCGCCTCTACCGTGGCTTATCACCGACGAGGATCGGTGCGACCACCGGAGGCGGTTGCACCGTCTCGGCATCGCTGAGATGGACGAGGAAGCCATGGCGCTGTGGCGCCAACGCTTCCCGCAGGACATCATCAACGAGCGCGAGTTCTACGAGCAAAGGAGGGCGGAGAGGGATAAGAGGAGGCGGAGCAGGCCGCCTATCGCGAGGACAAGCGTAGGCGAAAACCGGACGCTCAATTCAATATGAGGCTAGGAGCAGCGTCGCCCTGGGAACTCGATGACGATCGGTATCTTCATGCCTACAGTCAGACGTCGGAGGAGTACATCACCGAGGAGGAGTCGGACAACGAGGAGTAGTTGAATAATCTATTTTTGTATCTATCTATGCTGAGAACTATCCTCTACTCTCTATCTCTACTTCTCGATCTCAGCACTGTAAATGCTTTTTTAAAGCGCCGCGCGTTGCGATTCTGTCGGAGATGCTCTAAGGGCATCTCCAATAGCTGTAAGATAGGTGTTGGTAAACTTTGCCATCTGGGATATGTGATGATGTGGCAGCAAATAAATGAGGAAAGAGAGGAATGTTGTATGTAGATTAACCAACAGCTCTTGCACAAGCTCCAAGGTTCAATAGAGAGCAATCACATTTATGATCTCTTCTTCTATTGGATAAATTATATGCAACCATTGGAGTACTTGTATGATCCCTTGTTGGTTGATGACATGGACAATTTTACCAACAATACTACATACAAACTATTGGAGATGCCCTAACATGGCAGGCGAGTGCTTTAATGTTGCCCACAAGATGCGCGAGTATTACTAGTAGTATATTTTTCTTTCCATGTTGAGATTTTAAAACCAGGAGTGCGAACATGTAGAGGAGCAATGAAGACCAATCACGGGATATTGGGGACATCTTCAAGGAGCGTGGCAAGTTAAAGAGGAGCTGCACCGAACCTGTAAAACGAGCTTTGGTAAGTAACACCCTTTCAATTACTTTTGTTTAGCCTCGTGTTCTTCGATGTGTATATGTTGTAGTTTCTGTTTCTCTTAAGCCTCGTGTTCTTCGATGTGTCATAAGAAGAGTCTTAATCGTCCCAATGCTTTCATTTTTAGCTTGATGTAGGAAGTGGGTATTCTCATCTGGTAGTCAGTTTTTATATTTTTTCCCTTTTGAATTCACTTCTCCTAGTTCTGTTTATCTGGCTTCTACTAAATGGATCTGGGTTGCTCTGAGTAATTATCTAAAAAAGAAGTAACTTCATGTCAGGATGCAGTTCCTGCGAGGAGGGAATTATGGTCAACCTCGAGATCATGTTTCCAGAATGAGGCTGGATTACACACAAGGTGCCAGTTCCCTAATGATGCTGGATTAGACACAAGGTGCAAATTCCCAGATGATGCTGGATTACACACAAGCCAGGTGGATTCGTCAGCTGTTCGTGTCCTCGTGGCTCTAGTAAAGGCTGAAAGAAAGTGTGCAGCAGCCCTTGAGAATGTAGCCGAGTTCCTGAAGAAGCGAAAAGAGCAATCAGATGCTCTCTTCACCCATGCCAAAGAAGAGATGGAAGAAGCCAGAAATAAGCTAGCAGAGGCAGAGCATGCTAGGCGTCTCCTGCTATCTAAAACTGTTGTCAATACAAAATTTCCTTCATAGTTGCTAGGTTCAAATGTTTCTCCAGTCAGCATGCCTGTTGTGATGTCCGTGCATCTACTGATGTGGCACACAATATTTTTTTGGGTCATGTAATAAGACCAATTACTTTCCAAACAATAACAGACGAAGCATTGGACATGGTATAGTTCACGCGCAAGCCCGACATTCCAAGTTCAACTTCCACATCAAACTCATGTTCACAGATATCTCCACATTCATACATAATGTCCACAAGCATGATTCACTTCAAAGCCAATTTTTTTAGGAGAGTTATGAATAAAGAAAAACCTCTAGTTCCTGCTACCAGTGCGAGCACAACAAGTCAAGACCATGCGTAATTAATTATATTTTGATCATTCTTTGTGTTCTAACATGCTAGCCGACTCGCGGAAGGACGTGTTGCCGGCACACGCGCGGATTCAATGAAGGCAGGCGAGGCAGTCTGAAGCCGGTTGCATGCGGCGAGGAGGCGTGTTCAGCAGGGCCTGCAGCGAGTGGGGCCCTCTTGGCCGGCGCGCCAGTTCAATGCCTGCGCTATGAGAGGTCGCGTCCGTGTTAGAGCAATCACTCCCTCCAATCCTTTTTTGTTTGCTTATAACAAAATCTCGTTTTCCATTCACATTTTACAAGTAAAATTCATGGACAAACTTTGACCCAAAATAGGATGGGGACTAGTAAACCAGAACGGAGGTAGTAGTTTTTTTCTAATCAAAGAAGGGTTTCCCCCTTCCGACTTTCATTACTGAAAACCAACATCTAAATCTAAACATAGTATTTGCCCTAGAACTACCAGGTTCAACATCTCGCAACATAAACCCATACAACCATAGGCCAAGGAGGTACATAGTACTATGAATTCCATTTTCGCTCCATACCAATCGTTCTAAAAACTACTTAGTACTTATAACGCGCCATTGAAAATCGGAACTCTTAACCCCGCTAAAAAATGATATTTAAAACGTGGCTACTCGATCTGTGGCAACTGGCGAGCCACCGCCTCCAAGTCGTTCACCTGTGGTCCCGACCATCAACTCCTACGGATCAAATTATCACGCGAGCTGACTATTCCTACAAAGGTGTGCTCCACCACGTACCCGGTACCCGCGAATGCAGCAATAGTGCACCTAGGGTTTTAGGGTTTACTGTATTTGTTAACGTTGCCTTTACATAACACTCATGTGTGCGAGACAACGAGAGACCGACTGTGTGCGTGCGCCTCTTCTCTTCGTATATGTACTCCACCGTTTGTCTGGTGTCCAAGAAATTATACTAATAACTACTAGTAGAAGGCACGTGTCATGCACGTATTTCTTACTCACTCATTTTTTTCTGAAAAAGGTGGCTTATTCTGCCCACGGTTGTTAAGATTGTATTGAACATGTAACAAACTTTATTGTTCAATTTGTTGCATTTTGAGAAACGGTTATCAAATTGCTGCATTAGAAGTTCCCGGAGGTGGGGGGATAATCATACAAACGTTGAGTACTTTGATTTGTGAAACATTAGTTGTTTAGTGAGTCATTGTTTTTGCCAGATATTACAGGCCTCCAGTTGTTAAGCATTAAAGTTCAGAGCCACAGAAGATGGTAAATAGCAGACTTTTGCACCAGCACATGTGTGGGCATTTGGCATCATGAGGGTTCAAGAAAGTTCCTCGAGTCACTTTGGCGGGTGGCCGTGCAGAGTGAATCCAAGAAACGTGAGCAGTTAGATCAATTGAGTTGGGTACTGTGTGGAACAAATCATATGGCCACTAATTGCTCCCCAGTCTTGGCGGATAGATAACCTGAATTCAAAATTTTATGTACTATAGTAGTAGAGACTAGCAATGTGCCAATGCATTGCCACACGATCTGAGTAGATTAACACATATTCACCGATTTGATAGAAAAAAAGTCTAGTTTTGAAATACGTATATCACAAAAAATTGTTATGTTTCACTCAAAATATATTCCTTTGGCGATTTTGATGAGATAAGGGAGGAATGTTGTTGGTTTCAATATTCGAGAAGTGGTATATGTCTAATTTATACTCTTACTGGCAAGATGCCCGGGCGTTGCACGGAACATCAAGATCTTCTGGGAGAAAAGGATGAACGAGGGAAGACCTTATCTGCAAATGTGGAGAGGAGTGCGGGTAAATTGCCATAGTTTCGTTCCTATCCGTCAGATATAAATCAGACGGCCTATATAGCAGGATGGCAGGCCCACCATCATCACCAACTCTGTTTTTATCCCGACTCCTATAAAAAGCATAGTCGATGATGATCGTGTGCCTGCCATCCTGCAATATAGGTTGTCCGATCTATATCTGACGGATAAGAAGGAAACTATGGCAATTTTGCAAAAAGATACCCCCACACCCCTCTCCACACTTGCAAATAAGGCCTTCCCTTGTTCATCCTTTTCTCCCACAAGATAAACTACTCATACAAATGCATCTTGATGTTCCGTGCAACGCATGGGCATCTTGCTAGTTGTTGCAAAAAGCCCATGTGTGTGAGAGAGAGAGGGAGAGAGGATGAGGACGGAGTGCATGTGTGACAAAGACACAAAGAGTGTGTGTGCGAGAGGTATCAGCTTAAAATGAGGCGATAGTGTGTGTGTGCACGATCGAGAGGGCGTGTATCAAGAAGGGAAGAAACATCTACATAGGTACAAGGAGCGGGAGAGAGACATGTATGCGATAGTGGAAGCACGAGTGTGCGGGTGTATAAACCTGTCTAGAGGCTAGTCGATAAATGTTTGTGAGAGAAATACAAGTCGGGGGTGTGAAAGCGAGAGTTTTGTGTGTGTGAGAGAGAGACGGTAGTCGGGAAGGGGAGTGGAAGCAAGAGTTGTGTGTGTGTGTGAGAGAGAGGGGGGAGTTTGTCTGGTCGGTAAACAAATGAATAATGTCAGTCTGGGATGGAGACGAAAAGGAGACCGCAACAAATGTTGTGTCTACAGGAGAGAGAGAGAGAGTAATTTTAGTGGTATGATTCATATCTAGAGACATATAGGGTGTGTGAGAGAATCCCATAGAGAGAAAGACAAAGTGAAAGACGAGTGGAGATTGTGTGTGTGGCGGTGAAAACGAAAGCTTAGGTACCTAGTGATACGAGAGAACGGTAGAGATGTGAGAGATAATGAAAACCGTGTAATGTATAATGATAGGAAGAGTCTGACACTTCTCAAGGGAGACGTCGAGAGACCATGTTTGCGAGGATAGGGGAAACATGAAGTGAGCGTGCGGGTGAGCTGGAGAAAAGAGAGTGATAGTAACACGAAGGAGAATGCATGCCAGAGATGGGCATGAAAGGAGTGAACATAAAAGGGATTCAAATATTTGAATCGAGATGATGATACATGTAATCCATACTCGAACCAAAATTGATCTATCAAAGATGCATTCCCATATGAATTCACACGCATCTATGTTATTTAATATGTAGATATTACTGATCCATACATTTTAGTAGAACATAATTTGGTTTAATTTTTTGATTTAAACCTTATGATTTTGAGATCATTGTATTTATAAATCATATTATACATATAAAGGAGCAGAATTCTTTGTTGTGCTTTTGAAAGTATATATAAAAAAATGATGTATATAGAATTTTATTCCGATCGAAAATGGATCCCGCCCGAAAAAAATAGAATACAAACGGGCTTCGAATTGAGTTGGCACGGTAAACGTGCACTCTGCAAAATTTGAACGAAGCGGGGAAAGTCGCAGTAACCGCCCGAAACCAAAATCTGCGAGATGGAAATTACTAGTGCCTATCCCTGCCACGCAAAGCCTATCTGCTCGATTTCTATAGGTTTCGATAGGGGTAGGTTTGTAATTTCACTCAAACGTGACATAACCGCCTCTCACCCGGATTCATACACGGTGGGCGCCAAAACACAGTGTGTCCTCGGCCAAAATCGACTTCCTCCCCGATTCATACACAGTGGGTGCCAAAAACAAACTCTCGTCGGCAAATATTCGGTGTATGTGAGATTACCGTTCTATCCCCAACCGACTAATATTGCTGTGATGTAGGAAATTTGAAACGGGGGCTAAGTTTGTAAATTTCCTCGCATTTGAGACAAGTTCCCCCTACAGACATGGTTCCCCCTTCCTCTCCACCTCCATTTCCCCATTCGTACTCCGTGGGTGCCAAAACACCCTCTCCACCCCAGCCTCCTCCGTTCGCCACCCCATCCACCGCCGTCCTCCTCCACCATGCCGGAGCTGATACCCCGACGCCGCCGTCGATTACAAGAGATCGACCTCTCTCATCCACGGCTTCAGACCAGGATCCTTGCATCCCGTCTCTCGCTTCATCCCCGTCGTCGTCCACCTTGTCGGCGCCGCTCCTATGACCGTCTCGTCCACCGCGCCCCGCCACCACCGTCTACCGTCCTAGATCTGCTTCCACGCTGCCGACAACCATCACTACCGTAGCATCGTCAAATTCTCAGCAGATGCATAGACGGCGCTGCACCAGAGGCGGTACTCTTTCATATCTGCTCAACTTATTTAGCGCAGCAAGAAAATAGATCGCCACTGCTTTACTCTGATTTCATGTCCATCACTTACTTGCTAGTTGAGAGCAAACATTGGTTGCGAAGTTGCCTTTGTGCGGTTTGCACCTTCAGATCCGCCATGGCACGCTCAGCACTATACTCCCAATGCTTATGGATTTCCCCTTTTATATTCCACACTAGTTAAATCACAGTAGACTAAATTTCAAAATTGGGTCAGTCGATTTTCCAGAGCTCGCCGGAGTTTGCCGGTGCCAACGAAGGGGCTCGGGTGGGGACTTTGGTTATGG